>JACCIC010000069.1:1870000-2470000 GCA_018907035.1 Sycobia sp. Sy_11
TCAATTTCAGATAACATTATATCGTATTATGTTGCAAAATTCAGAAGGAATTTTATATAAGACCTATATATATTTGGAACACTGCATCAGAAAAATGACACAATCTTTATTAAATTTTTTTTTTAAATTTTGTAATAGAGAAGGCTAAAAACAATTAAAATTTGTTTTCAAATATTATATAATTTTTATTAATTTATTATTTTCAAAAATATACTTATTTAGAATAAGTAATTTAAAAATAATTAATACAATAAATAAAATATCTATTTTAGATAAATGTCAAATAATGATTAGATTATTGTTTTAAATTACATAATTTTATATAAAGAATAGTCTAGTGTGCCATTATGTTCCATATAATTATCATTTTTATATTCTTGTCGCGATAGAATCAAGTACGGTTCTGTTGGACACAAATTATAAACAATTCCAATTTTAGATTATAAATACAGATTTATAAGAAAAAATTGTAAAAAAAAATAATACAATAAAAATGTAATTGTAAATAAAATAGTACACGGCAATTGTGAAAAATTCAAATTTATTTAGATAATACGCAAAACTATAAAAAATTAATATTTTTATTTACTACTTACATATTATAGCATTGCAATGACAAAACTAATATTTTATACACAAAGCCAATAAAATGAAAATATTGAATTTCTTTATATCTAATAATTATACGATTAAAAATAGCAACTTGGTTTTCTATAAAATGAAGAAGAAAAAGTCTATTAAATAATAATTTTATTTTATATGTAAGTTTTAATTACTATACTGCAAGAAATTAATATTTATAGAATAATAATTTATTATGTTATTTGTTTAATAAAGAGTAATTTAATACAATACATAAACTAACAGCTTGAAAGAATTATAAAATAATAAAGTCTATTGTGTATTGGATTTGGTCATCCTAAAAATTAAGTATAATAATTAATTTTGCAATTGTTTACCTTAAACAGATATTATTTAGTATCTAAATTTTCGCAAAAAAAATTCATTTGGAAATATTATTCGTTGCTATCTTTATACTTATTTCAATATTTTTAATTAAGAGATCCCATTTTATTTATTAATAAAATAATTCACATCATTTAATTTTTTATAATTTTGTTTGTAACATTCCATAAACCAAAGTTTCGATATAAACTCAACGTAAAATTTATATGAAGTTATAGTATATATATATATATATGAGGCCTACGATGGCTCGATCGCTAGAGTGAAGGACTAGTAACTTGGTGATCCGAGTTCAAATCCCGGCCTCGGTTGATTGATACAGGCACCGCTGTAATAATTTTTATGTGCTTTGTTTACAAACACATCGTAGCCCTCCGTCGCTAATTAGCACCGATATTAGGAAGCATAAATAGGGCGACGTTAAGTAACATAAAAAAAAAATAATTTACATACATAACTTAGGCTATTACGGCCCTGATTAATACTGGAACAATCGATAAAATAGAACAGGACTTTTCGTACACTTTGAGTTCCATAAACTTCCGTAGTATATTAAAAAAGAAAACTTTTGTTAGAGAAATGGAGCACTCTTAAAACTAACCTCGCCTTATTTTATTTGTACAGCCAATCAACAGTTCATTGGATACATAATGCACACTTACAACGCATCCATATAAACGAAAATATCTTTGACAAATTTATTTACTACTTGCATCAAATATTTCGAAATATTATTAGTATGGCTAGATGAGTGCATGAGCAACATCCATAATGAACAATTAGTTACGTTAAATAATTTATATTAAACTAGATTTACACTGAAATATATCTGTTACTCGGTCAGTTATATGTTCGGCGTTCATGTAATACATCTTAATTCAAATTATATTTTATAAACCAACTTAATTTATAACTATTTGTAACGCTTATATTTAAAAATTATTACTTCGCTTTTCTTATAAATAAAACTGATTGCGATTTTACAGACAATGCCATTAAAAATTCAATAATATTATTATAAACTTAAAATAGTGACTTGGAGAATTGCCTGGTTTAAGGATTCTACTTGGGAGAAAAATAATTTTCGGAATCAATTTATCTTTGCAATAATCCATATAAACTATTTCGTAAAAATATTTTTAGAAAGTAATTATATATATTTACTAATTATATTTTAAAGTATATCTTGGCGTCATGAGCGTTAAATTTCCATAGTTAATTTTCTAAATATTTTATATTATAGAATAATTGCTAAATTTTTAATCAAATCATGAAAAATGAATTTTTTATATCCACATATTTTCTCACTACCGGATGTAATTCACGAGTAAAAGTATTTCAATTTACTAAGGAGCACAGCAAGCGTATGCCTCGACTCCGATGATCGACCTTTCTAAAGAGGGTGGTACTGTGAAACACTCGCCATTCACTAACGCGAAAGCGTGTCCCATTCACTTTTTAGCCTTGTACTTATCTTAGTCTGTCGAACTACTCATAATGGTTCAGTATTTATTATTACTTAAATGAAAACTAAATTTTATTTTTATAATGAGAAAGAAAAGAATATGTTAAATATTATTTATTAATATTTTGCTAAAATTTTTACTCGATTTATAAATAGGACAAAATCTCGAAAATATTTCTAACAAACGTATTTATATAATTTATTAATGAAATTATTTTTGAATGTAAAAAAGTCGCAAACGCTATAAAAATTACTTAAGGAAAGAAAGAAAAAGAATCTCCAGATTTATATTTTAAATATAAACTAAATTATAATTGACTCTAATGAATGGAATAAGAAAATAAATTTATAAAGTTTAAACATCTTTCAATGTAAAAAATAACGTTTTAATAATAATTCGACAATTTACAGAAACTGTTAGAAAAATTTTAGAAAGGAATTTAACATAGTAATAAAATGTTAATAAAAATAACGTTTCGCCCTACTTTTAATAAGCATATGTGAATAGATATACGCGAAAACTAACAGTCTTTCTATTTCTATGAGAATATCAGGGCATTGGTACTAATTCCCCGTAAAGAAAGTTCAATGCGATTCATATAAGCATATATATATATATATATATATATATATATATATATATATATATATATATATATATATATATACAGATATATTACAATTGTGGCAAAGCAGTTACTTATATCTAAATTTGAAAATAAATTTTTTACTTTTTATTGTTTTTTTCGTAATTATATTTTAATTATTTACTATTTGTATATTTATAAAATTTCTCATCACTGTTTTGTTTTTTTATATGATACATGATAGGTATTCCCGCCATGTTAACAATATAATTATTCTCGATTAGAAATTTAAATTCATTTACTAACGCTTATCCATTATACTTTCCTTTATAACCTTATTATACTTTCAATAAACCTATTGTGCTCTTTATTCTGAAGATTCTTAATTACTGAATTGTTTATATTTTTTAGTTGATTTATATAATGCTTTATATTTTTAATGATAAATATATATATTCTAAATATGTCAGTTTTCTTATATAATTTTATATCCGTAATTCTTTTATTGCTTCCGTCCATGTAATTTTTATAACATTGCAGAGATCTTAATATTTTTCTTTCTAAAAATCTAACTTTTTTTATTATGCAGGGGCTGATCTTAAACCATATGAGGCACGTATATGTTAATATAGGTCTTATTAGGCTCAAATACGCAATGACTTTTGTAATGAGTTATTTGCTTTAAATATTTGAATGTTTACATATGTACTGAATCTTAGGAGGTTATCGATTTGTACTCCTAAATATCGTATTCACCTTTTGTGTAGAAAAATTGAATTGCCGTCGTACGATTAAAAATCCTTCCATTGATGCCTATATATAAGTTGCGGAGTAAAATTGTTTCGCATTTAGGGTCTATTCCGAAAGGCCTCCAGTAACTTGCCAGTAAGTAGATATGGCAATACTGGAATGCATTCTCGTATACTTCGCATGTAAAAGTCATGAACGGTTTTGGAACTGCAAATTTTCCGCCGTTGACGTAATCAGACAAAATAAACGGTCAGAAAGGGTATGTTGCCTTACTGGGATATTGTTCCGCTAAGTTTGTTCCAGTAAGAAATTGGTTCCAGTAAGAAGCTGGTCGCTGTTGGATGTGTCCATATACATATATACCTATAAGCAGGATTAGTGCAAATTTTGCATATGTATTAAACAGTTGAATTTAAATAAAAGACTTTTTTAAGAAGGTTTAAAATCGAATTGAAATAGTTTTTATTATGAACAATTGAGTACAATTAATTACAAGGGATAAGGTGGAGACCAAAATGTATACTTTATAATCAGTTTTATTTATTAAATAGATTATTTAATTTCATAGTTTTAAATGAATTTAAAAATTTTAAAATCTGTTTATCTTATACACATACTTAGTTTCAATATTTTGTTTTCAACATTTCACAGAATTATTTATATTTATTGTCATGTAATTTTATTTGTTCATGTTCATATAATGTCAGCTGTAATGTAATTTGACACGAATTTAGCAGAGTTTCCACTCCTTTTCTCTACCATCGATACTCAACGGAACAATTTCCCAGTAAATCACCAGTAAGTTAAAATACCTATTATGACCGTTTATTTCGTCTGATTAAGACAACAGCAGAATACTTGCAGTTCCAAAACCGTTCATGATATTTACATGGGAAATATATGAGGCTGCATATCAGCATTTTCATATCTAGTTACTGACAACTTACTGGAAGCCTTTTGGAATAAACCCAACATTATTCTTAATATTAAGTTTTATTTCATTAATCATCACAATTTCCGAATTATTTTCTTTTATAAAAACATTTAATGGGTATCTTCTGCTAAGAAAAATTAGTAAATTTGTATTTATTACAATTACTTTTAACATATTACAAGATAAATATATTTTTTATCTATGTTTATCCCTTCCATTCTAAATGTAAGTATCGATATAATATTAGGAGGCGAAATTAGCTTCCGACCTTTTTTACTGGAAAACGGACATTTATGATGGAAAATGGATATACGTTAGCTTAATCAAAATATGTTCCATCATTTTTTACCAATTTTTCCCATATTTCTGATAATATGGCAATACCGTGGTGAAAGAACGATGAAGGTCGCTAAGCGATACAATCATTCACAAATTCTCGCTCTTTTTGAACATGTCGGAAGAGCGTATCAACGAGGTCGTGTTGGATCGATCTAAATAGGTGGGAATCAGAAGGCGCTATGTCTGGCGAGTGCACTGGATGCGGCAGCACTTTCCATTGGAGCTCCTAAAGGGTGTTTTTGACGGATTTCGCAACTGTGGCCGAGCGTTCTCATGCAAGAGAATGACTTTGCGCCTATTGCTCGCGATTGCTGATCAATATTCGATCAATTTCTGTTGCAAATCATTTAGTTGGAATTTGTATACATCGGCAGTGACGGTTTCATTCGGTTTTCGCAGCTCGTAGTACAGCACACTCTTTTGGTTCCACCAAATGCACAGTAATACCTTTTGGTCGTGGATGTTCCGTTTTGGTTTCGATGTGGACGATTGGCTTGGATCCACTCGTGACGTTTTGCGCTTAGAACTGTCACAGTAGATGAACTTTTCATCATCAGTCGCAATACGCGACAGAAAACTCTTCTTTTTTGCCTGACAAGTTAAGACAGTGCGATGTTGTATAATTCATAATGACACTTTCGGTCAAATCGTGTGGCATCAATTTTCCTTCTTTATGAATCTTTCCAATCGCATGTAAACATTTGGCAACTGCTCTGTCACTGACTCCTAGCTTATTAGCGAGTTCTTTCTGCGTTTGAGCTAAGTTTTTGCCCAATAATGCTTGTAATTCACTATCATCAAACTTTTTCGGTTGCCCAGAACGTTCTTTGTCATTAACATCAGTATCACCACTTCTAAACCGCTGAAACCACTCTTTACATATTGTAAGCGATGGAACTTGTTCACCATAATATGCTCGAAGCAATCGACAAAAATTTAATTTTTACATAAATGATGGCGACTATTAATTGAATTTTATTGATAAATGACAAAACTAAAAAATAAGTACTAGATTCGACACATCTGACGTTTCGTACTACTTATATCGACATCTAAACGTGAAGGTCGGAAACTAAGTTCGCCTTCTAAACGTATATTTTATTAGTGTTATTTCTTACTTTCTTGAAGTTTTAGCTTCTGTTCTATTTTATGAAGTATTTCTCCTATTTTATTCTTGTTTTTTGATATTACGATGATTAATGATATAGTTTATATTGGTTTTGATTACGTATGTGTTACTTAATATTAAAAGAAAATTTTTTTCTCGTTCTAATCTACAAATCGCACATTGCCTCCTTGATTCCGATTATGATTTCAAAAAATATAGTTCTTATGGAAAGGCTTCTTTACGAACCTGGTTTCAACTCTCGGTTTTGCCTACAACCGCAAAGCTCTTGTTTCGTAAATAAAGCCTTTCTATACCCGGTAAGAAATGTACTATTATCTACTAATATAGAATCTGAAATTCTTTAATGAAGTGGTTGACATTCGTATTACAATTAACATCAATATTAATAGTGAAATTATATAATAATAATTTTCACATTGGCGAAATGATTCATGAAATTTATTTTCATTTGGTTTCAATTTTAAATTTATTTAAATTTATTTTAGTTGGATTAATACAATGAGCCTAAATTATAAGGAGGTTTTCGTTTGAACCAAAGTGTAAGCTAAGAGAGACTGAATTTTATGATTATTATTTTATTTGCGTTCAGGTTTTTAATAGCGAAGACACATTTCCAGTTTATATTAATTAGTGTTTATATGAATTCATTGGTCATGATTTTTTCTACTATAATAAGAAGGATTTTTTATTTATTGTCCCTATATTTTCCTTATATCGAATCGCTGCATCATTTACATTGTTATCATTACGAGATATTTCATCAATTCCTTCCATGTTTTCTTTTCGGTTCACCAAAATAACTTCGATGCTCGGTGACACTAAGGTGACGACGATTTTGGTGACATCTTGGTTCTTCTGTTTTTCATTCTTTTTAGATCTAATTTAGGTGTAATTTAGATATAATTATTAAATCATGTTTGTTTTTGTTCATCCATGAACAGATAATATTTTTTTTACAGCCCATGTTCCATAAATCTTTATTTGTTCGTTTAAAAATTGTTTTCATTTTATTAATTTTTGATTTTTTCTTTGTTTGGCGTATTTCAGTGAAGTTACCGTAACTGCATTCACTGATGCTATTGCTATTGTTAAATGGCATTCTGACATAATTTTCTGATGATGTTTATTTTAATTTCTTTTTTATTATTTCGACATTTTTCAGATATGATTTAGACACTAGGCTTGAGGATTATTCTATTACGTTTTTTTGATAACTTTTAAAATTATTTTATGAATTTTTCAGTTGTGCGTAGATCAATTTTTACACTGACAATCGCAATATAACGCACACTATGAATGTTTAGTAGGAGCTATTAATTAATATTAATAGGAGCTCAATTATTATTTTAACATATATTAGAGGATTGTCGGAAAGAATTAAAAGAAATGTTTGGAAATATAACATTCAAATTTTCTTTAAAAATAGTAATAATTTAAGTAAGTTATTTAATATTGACAAGGACAAGGATGATTTATGTTTAAAATCTGAAGTTGTTTACAAAATTAATTGAATGTTACATTGGACAAACAAGTAGATATTTAAAAAAGAGAATTTATGAACATAAATATAGTTTACGTAGGTCACATATTACTTCTGGTTTAAAAGAACATTGTTTGAAGTTTTTACATTCTTTTGATTTTGTGCAAATCAAAAGAATGTAAAAATCAGTACAAAAGGAAGAGTCTTGAAAGTATTCACATTTCAAGGAATCGAAATAATGTGAATGTAATATTAGAGTGAAGTAAATTAGATAACATTTATCATTCTTTATTAAATTGATTGGTTTTGAACATTTTGTGTAGAAGGGGGATTGAATATTCAAATTACTAAATTTTTATAGTTTGGTGGGGATAGGGGTGTATGAAGATTAGAATATTAATATAAGCTTTAGATTAGTCCCTGATGAGGAGCCGTGGCGAGATCGAAACTTTGAACAATCTCAACCTATCTTCAATTAGGTAAAGGTGGTGGGGACAGTCAGATTGTACTTTATTAATAAAGAATTTTTTTCAGATAATATATTTTTATTTCAGATTAGTCTACGGGCGTGATTTTAAACAAGGACAGTCTGACTGTCATTATAATTTTCAATTAATTATATATTGATATGTATTAGTATTGATATAAATATATATTGATATTATTATGTATTAATTTTAATTTATTTAATTAGAATGTAAGACCAATAAAAATATTTATTAATTTATCTAAATACAGTCGACATAAGCACAATTAAAGTATTCTTAAATTTGATTAATAAATTTTTAATGGATTAGGACTATTAGAAAATTTTTAATTATTTATGAACATTTGCTTTAAAACCATCAAATTATTATTTCAACATATAAACAGTTTAGCAAAATAAAATGAAAGTTTTATATTATTCATATTAGTTACAAAGATTACTATTTGTGAATTCAAATTAGTTTATTACTTGTAATGTAATATATAGCTAATACTTCAATCGATATTAAGAAATTTATTATATTGAAAGTAAAATTAAAATTATAATTTTTTAGTAAAAGCACCAAACTTATTCGACTCTCAGGACCTGACACAACTCATCTGACTTTGGCCGCCACAGGACGCTTCGCCGCAGACACTCCTATATCGCTATCATGTATGTCATCAGTGGACAGATCATATTTCAGGACTACTCATTATCCTAGATTACTTGCCACTGTCGCGGCATTTACTACGAATTCTACCAATGAAATTCTAACAACAAGGCCTCCTTGAGAGTCACTTAACAAACAATTTTCAAATACTTCAAAGCCATGGGAATGCCTAGACATGCCTTTAAATTGAAATCCAGATTGAATATTTACGGTGCGAAGGTTATGCTTTACATTTGGTGGAATCAGCTCAGTATGGTGTATTATGATTTGTTAAGATCGAGTGAAACCATCATAGAGTATCGCTATTGAACGCAATTGATGCGTTTGTGTCGAGAATTGAAGGAGAATCTTCCTGATATACAATGCCAAAAGAGACATGGTGAAGGTATCCTGCAATATGAAAATGCTCGGCTACATATCGCAAGGCATACATGTATTTATAAATGTTTCCTGTGTAAGACATGCTGTGTTTCAGAAGGGTATATGACCGAGCAGAAAGCATATAAAAATTATAATTAATCATTAAATTATAGGATTTTTATTATTTGTGTATTTTAATAATTATTTCATTTGGAAGTTTTTTTGGAACACAATATACTGTTAGGAGGCGAACTTAGTTTGCGACCTTCACGATTAGATGGCGATATAAGTAGTACGAAATGTCAGATTTGTCGTATATAGTACTTATTTTTTAGTTTTGACATTTACCAATAAAATTCCGTTAACAGGCGTCATCATTTCTGTAAACATATAATTTTTTGATCAATGAAAAATGAATCGTGATAAATCATTTCTTCGACATGTCCTTTTGCACTATTTTGATTTGAAAAAAAGTGTAGCAGAAACTTATCGATTGCTTCAAGAATGTTATGGCGAACAAGTTCCATCGCTTACAATATGTAAAGAGTGGTTTCAGCGATTTAGAAGTGGAGATACTGAAGTTAATGATAAAGAACGTTCTGGATAACGGAAAAGTTTAAAGATAATAAATTGCAAGCATTATTGAATGAAAATTCAGCTTAAACGCAGAAAGACTCGTTAATAAGTTAGGAGTCAGTGACAGAGCAATTAGCAAACGTTTACATGCTATGGGAAAGATTGAAAAAGAAGGAAAATGGATGCCACACGATTTGACCGAAAGTGCCTATTACCGAAAGTACTTATTACAGTAAAACTTATACAGTAATACTTACATTATACAAACAAGACCTACGAAAATATCGATTTATTTTCTTTTAAATCTGAATATTTAATTAATTTTGCTCAATTTTATGTTTTTAAAATTATGAATGATTTAAACAAATTCCTCTTAAACTCAGATAATTTTTACAGTTATTCTATCTCACTAGGGGACTATAACTTGCTACGTGCTATTTGAAAAACAATTTTCATTATATTTAAACTACGTACATGCTGTGCCATTAAAAGCAACTCAATATATACGACAGTAGACTGAAAATTATTTAATTCTTATTCATGTATTCACAAAAACGTATTTAGATTGTAGTTAAAAATTACAAAATGTGTTGAATAAAGGTACAAATAATACAAGAAAATGTAAGTTTAATAATAAAATACAATTTGAAGCGTTTGAGGATTTCTTACTGTTCGAATTAAATACGACAAGATTAGAATTGTATTTAAATTTGCATTTGACTTACCTGAAGAGGTTTTAGCTTATGCCGAAAAACGTAAATTGAAAAAAATTATCATAAATCATACAAATCCTCCCTATTACCCTTGGAGGTTGCTTGTTCAATTGGCAACCTAAGTATAATATGCGCTACTAGCGGTGAAAAGTAGAACTAACAAATATGGCCAACATAAGTATGCTACAAGACGATAGTAGTAATTTTATGAGTAACATTTCGTTCTTCAAAAACTTGGTTAAAAGTAAATAAAAATTACCGAAATTATCTAGCATAAAGAATAAAAAGTACTCTTTAATAATGTAGAAATAATAGAGCAGACGCAAGCATGAACAATGGACAAAAAGATTAAAAATCGCATATAATAACAAACACTTATTTGTATGTTCATTGCATTTTGATGCAAGTAATTATTACTTTCAAGGTAAAAAAGAGCATGTCTAAACTTAAAATTTTTAATGCATAAATTCAAATAAGTTATTTAATAAAATATAATGTTATTTTTTACAGATGTACATACTAAGTTAAGAAAACTGAAACAAATGCACTGCCAAAAATTATTATAAATAATTAAACTGAGGAGAGAAAACAAAAGAATATTGATAACAGAAAAAGAAAACAGGTTTTTTATGAAACATATATTATACTTACAAATTAGAATATTTTAACACCCATACTAATAAACATTTATGTATTATACAGCAGTAACGTAATTTACACTTAAAGGATGCAGCAGCAGTCATCAGCTATTTATGATAAGGAAATGAAAAAGTAAAAAAGAAAAATAAAAAATGAAGCCAAAGGCATTAATACAGTGGATTGAACAGGGAACTCCGCATCATTAATAAATAAAGAAACCTTTTATATGGGCAATGCTTGACTAAAGGATTAAAATTAATCCAACAACCTTTTTTATGAAATAAACAGTAATTGAATGAAGCTGAGAAACTTATGAATACAGATAGTGCCTGTACAAGAATATCAAACGAATGAATCGACATAACTAACAGTTCTAAATTTTAAGCCATATAAATATTCATGGCATATGATCAACTATATAGAAGATGTATTTTAGTTTTGCTGTGGATATGCTAACCTTGGAAGTTTAATTCCATCAGATGACAAATTTTTATTTATATATTTTTTGTTTTTACATATTTATTAATGAATTGTAACTCATATTTAAAGAAATGTATAAAAAGAAAAAGAAATATTCAAAATTAAGATATGCCAAAGAAAAAATACAAAAATAAAACATGATAATAAAAAAAATTTTCTTATCACACAATCTAAATACAATAATTTCATATTCATGTAATTGCGATAACAGGATAATATCAAGAAACTAATAAATTATAATTAAAACAAGTTTACTCTATTTATATTGTCTAATATCTGCATTTCCAATTAGTCATTTTTATTTTCATTCGGTGAAAACTTAGAGGATGTAGATGTTTTCTTTGCCAATAGACAAATAAAGGTAGTGCAAAAGACTTGAATTTAGAACTAATGGAGTCACGGCAAAGAAAGAGTTATTATTGTTCAAATATAAACCTTGTAAGAAAGTGTTTAAATTTTTTGATAAATTACAAGATAATATTAGAAAGTATAATAATTCCAGAGACGGTGAGAAATTATCAAATAATATGAGTCAATGCCTGAAGTTTATATGTCAAATCTGCTTTGTAGAATGACAAACAGGGCAGGGGTTACTCATCAAAAATTAAACAACTTTGTTTTACAGATTGAGTCTTTGAATCCGTGAGACAGCAAACCCAGCAAAAATGCTTTCTTAGGGACAAAAGGTCGGTCGTCGGTATGCGCTTTATATTTTCGATGTTCTACGACTTTTGATCGGTATCCTCCAAACAACAAATTCCGCATTTTTTGATTTGATAACGGTCGATATTGCATTTTCTCAGTGACAGCTTTCACATTATACGAACTTTGAGAATCAGTGTCCATGACCGCGCACATAAAATGAGTTCATTTAGTCCGTTAATTTAAATTTTATAGTTTGCATAAAAACCATATTACCACTATTTGCATTCACCATTGCATTTATATTTGTTTCAACAGCTTTATTTTTCTTTGTTTCTGGTTCATTTTCAGCTTCTTTTTCACGTAGTAACATGGTTACGTAATCACCTCTAGTACACTTTGCGTATTTTTTAGTTGAACGATAAATCTTTGCTCCGTGTCTAATTTTTAAACAGTTATATTGAGTTTTTAGCGCACTCTGTTCTTTCCTGCAGACATAAATTATTAGCCTTTCTACATTATGTGCTACCGTGCCCTTTATAATTACATAATATATAATATAATTCCTGAAGTCTCCAGACATCCTTCTGAAAATCTAGCTATAATATCTCGCGTACGAATATTTGAACATGCAACTGTTTTCGATGGAATCTGTTCTTCAATGCTTTTATTTCTTTGTCATAATTTTCGCCTGTTTTTAAATATCATTTAATCAATTCATCCAATCTATTGTTTGCACTAGATAATGAAATTTATCCTTATTTACAAACAAACTATCTTCTCCAATCTTCTTGAACAGACTCCAAAACTGAAGCCAATCATGTGAATTACCGCTGAATCACACAATCTCAATTTTCGGCAATTTAAACTTTCTTTTTACATCATTTGTCAGTACATTTACGACTATGTCTGCGGCTATACTTACAATCTCAATTTATACATTCATATGCTCTTGACTTATTTCTCAGCCTTTTATAAATCTTTCTTGATAACTATCTACTTCATCTTGATCGTTTCATCCTCGACTTTCTACATGAAGTTGTTCAATTCTTCAGAAATTACCACTAATCTAATACTATATTTGCAGAATTGGTAAGAAACTTTCAAATTGGTGCTTTTAGGATCCTCCTGATTCCATAAAGCTTCATGTGATTGTAACACTATAGTAAACGCTGTGCGGACTGTAACTCGTTTCCTCTTGCACTTTTCTATATTTTCTTGACTTCTAAATTTTTTTATTAACACTAAACACTGTGCGCTCTTCAGTCTTGTCACGCTCGCCAATTGTTTATTAAATGTAAACGTTTGATCTAGAATACTTTAGTAATTTAAATAATTAATATAGAGAGGAATATTCTATTTATTTCTATATTACATATTATTTTATTATGTACACTAAACAAATTACACGAATATGCATATACATGAAATTAAGACACTTTGAACATTGTAACAAAATTTTCAGTATAAAATCGATGAATTTTGACCTTCTATTATCGCAGTGGACAATATTCAAACCTTTCTGAAAATTTCGGAAACAGACAGACATTCTCGTAAAGACTGATGTTTCCCTTTCTTCAACAATTAGACAGATAAACTGTTCTGAACTAAATTAATAGATATTTTTATCGGTCTTACAGTCTTTATACAATGATATATTCTACTAATATAATACAGTCTAATTGTCCTTGTTTATAATCACCCCGTGGACTCTGAATTCGAAATTACTACTAAAAAATGAAATAAAAGTGAAATTTAAACTTAAAAATTGATAATAAAGTATAATCTATGTTCTATGTTAGTAAAGGATAACATGATTGACCCGACGTTATTACCCTACGTTAAACTTATCAGTTTTTATTAATATAAAATTATGTATTAAAATACAATTTTAAATATATTAAAATAAAAATTTTAAATATATTAGTAAATATAATATGGTATAATATAAATATGATATCAGTAATACGGTCCTACATACATATAGAGCTATTATATATAGAACAGTCGTTATGGATCAGGCGATAAACGAATTGGTATATTTACTATCATGAAACATGAATTTCACATGCCGAGTGGAAGCTGCTCGATTGTCTTAGTCCGAGTCCCGTTTTTTCTGATTTTTCGGGGGCGAGAATTGAGCTCATTATATGTGTATGTTTCAGTAAACGAATAATCCAGTACATTTAAATAACAAAAAAAGAAATAAATATATTATTCTATATAATACATTCATAATAATCAATAAATAAAAAATAAATGTTTTTATTATTGAATGATTATTCTAATTTTCTTGTAGAAATCTAACAGTTTTCAATAGGTTGGAAAGCAGTTACTATCACAGCTTCAAACTAGGCAAATCTTAGAATGCAAAATTTGAAAATTGTCAATAAAATTAAAAAATAGGTAGAAACTAAGTTTAAAACTCGAACCTTGTTTCTGGCTAGTAACTAAACATTTTAATTCGGATATAAGTTTCTATTACTACAATCGAAAAAATTAACATTTATATAATATTGTGATATTATATTATTTATAGAATAAAAGAAACATCATAAGATACGTCAATAGTTTGAAAGAATTACGAAAGAATAATAAAGTCTGTTTGAAAAATGAACCTTTGGAATATCAGACATTTAACCTGGTTTCGCATTAACTCGTATAAGTGACCCGCCGGAAATGAGATTTATTTTATTAATAATTCTCTCAAAAAATGGAAGATCCTTTTCATAAATGAGTCACGTATTGATTATTTTCTAAAGATTCTCATAATATCTTGAAAGTGAAGGGCCAATGGTAATTTTGAGGAGGTAATTAATTACAAAAGCGGTTATACTGTGTGTTGCCGAAAATACAATGTCTGCCGTACAGGCGACCTGATAGACGACGTTCGACAATTCGACGCGCGCGTAATTTAAAATAGCATGAGATATATGAAGTGTTATAACGAAAATGATTATACAACTAATAATTTCATGTTATTATTATTATATCAGTGTTATTGTATATTATACATAGGTGTTGTACAAGGATTTTTATAAATCAACATAGCTTTGAACATTTTTTTATTTTAACTATGACATACAACACATAAAAATACTTCAAACGTTAAGAAAAAGAATTAAATTTCAAATAAATAATTATCTTGATTCTAAATATTAGTTGGAATATTCAAATTGAAAGAATAGAAAAGTTTTTTATTATGCAGAAACCAACTGTAAATATTATTCAATATAGTTTCTTTGATCGTTATTCTTCTGGTTTTCATCAACATTGTCATTTTGGTATTTTGTAATAATAATGAAGTAGATTTATATACGATTTGATAAATAAATTAAATACCTTGAGGATTTTTAAAACATAATTTTCTCTGCTTAGATTCTGACAACTTTACTGATGAAGCAGCTTGAAAAATATAATTTTTTTATCTTATACCTGTTTCAATTATTGGTAATTAATTATATATATAATATCAGTGAGTTATATATATTATATATATATATTATTATATATATATCAATATCAGTGAGTGTATATAATAATGTATAGCAATGATATTAGTTTTTTTAACAAGGCTATACATTATACCTATTGTTTTAAGATAAATTAGAATAATAAGCAAAAATACATTGGAGCTTACATACTTAAAAAGTAGGTTTACAATGTGTATCTATAAATCGGCCACAATGACCGAAAGAAACGTTTCATTTTAATTACTACCGAAGTTAAATACCTTGTTACAAGGTCTATTCATTATGAAATATCTTGTTTATAACTTAAAAATTTTTGGCATTTCTACCAGAGTTATTTTACAATTTATTTTTATCAAAGATAAAGTTATTTTTTAATATAGCCTAATTTATTCAAATTTGCAAATAAAATCTAAATACCTTCAACGCAAAAATGAAAATTAATTTTTATGTAATAAAAAATGATATTATTATATTAACATTAGACATCGTTGAAAATGAAGAATCGAATTGCGATGAGTAAATAGATCTGGTGTAGATAACTCTTTACGAAATTTATAATAAAAAAAAAACAAATATATCTTTAAAAATTAAAAATAAAAAAATTTTATAAAAACAAAATGTAATTCATTAGTTGAATGGGATTTCAGTATGGATCCCCTATAAAAAAAGAAAGATTAAAAGAAATAATTTTTCCTCATTCTAACCTACAAATCGCACCTTCACCGCTGGATTCCAGTTCTCATGAGGAAAAATATAGTCTTTACCTAGTACGAAAAGACTTTTTTACGAACCTCGTTATAACCCTCGGCTTCGCCTCGGGCCGCAAACCTCTCGTTTCGTAAATAAAGCCTTTCCGTACTCGGTAAGAAATGTACTATTCACTCGTTGCGCAAAATACGATTTTTTGCAGCTGTCTAGAGGGAGCAAAATACTACTTTTTCTCCCTAGGGAGGAAAAGTGTTTACGGTCGCTTCCCGACCAATCAGAAAGCAGAATTTTAGTTTTCCTCCCTTGGGAGGAAAAGAGAATGAACGGAACCGTGTAGTCCGATAGGATTCTGTTTTCCATGCCTGCGTAATATCTGGCATTTACGATGTTTAGACTTACGAATATATGCGCCAGTCGACCGCGGGCTCAACCTTTTTTTGCACTTTGAGTTAGGTATTCGAGATTTTAAAATAAAATAGGATTTACATTCTATCTGATATTTATTATAAAAATTCTTATGATTTTTAAGTATTAAAAATTATCTATATCTTTTTTTAATTAGTTTTAATTTAAAATTCTATTTATTATGCTATTAAATTTTTTGACATTTTAATTTGAGCGTAGATTATTAACAAACTTATAATCTTCAATTGATTAGTCTTATTTATATATAGAAAAGGGGTGGCTCCGCCCCCCCAACCCCCGGCGCGGGTTTCACCCCCTGCACCCCACCACCCAATCCTACATCTCTTTTTAACATACTTTATCAATTTCCAAATAAGAGGAAATTATTTTATTTTATTTTATTCAATTCAAGTAAATTGCAGATATAACCTTAAGAGTAAACCGATAATATTATATTTTTTTTCGAACACAACGAATTACATTTTATGTTAGGGCAACTTATTTCAGAGCGAGCATCATTTGGACCTTTAGATTTTATACCTGCTCGCTCTATCTAAGCATGACTAACACATGGGAGGGGGTTGACATTCTTTAATTCTGTGAGTTTGCCGTTCAATTTTTTGTACATTTCTTTGAGAAAAACAAAGCGCCTTCGTATGGGAAAATAGTATGTGACACACGGGAGCAAAATAGGCGTTTTCCGACGAGGGTATGTTTGCCGCCCGAGCGAAGCGAGTATAATACACAATATACTATTTTTGAAAATAATAATTGTCATTTTTCAATATGAACGAGATAGATTTCTATTCGATTTAGTAAATAAATTAATATACTTCGAGAGTTGACAGGTTAGACTGATGTTACATTCATTTATAGTTAGTTTTGGCTACTCTGACAGCGCATGCAAACGAATTCAAACGTTTCAATAAAAAAGTAATATCACGATAATAAGTACACATTTTTAAATATTATTTTCACTCCTTTAATTCTGACATCACTGATAAAGCAGCTTGAAAAATATAATTTTTTTATCTTATACCTGTTTCAATTATTGGTAATTAATTATATATATTATTATAATTATTTAAAAATAAATAATTTAATAAATAATATAATTTTATTGTTTTTTGACATTTTTTTAAAATTTATGTGAAGTTGATTTTATATCGAAATTTTAATTTATGGAATGTGCAAACATTGCATGTCTGGTAACTGGACACGCTCGCAAGTGACAAAAAATTACCTTGATTAGTATATAAGCTCGGTTAAGAGTTTGTACATATATAACACATTGTATGCGAATGTGTAAACTGCTGTTGATGCGTTTAATATACATTATATAAGTATAAGTTATAGCTTGCGTATAAATGAACTAAATATGTAAAATTAGGAACTCGATATAAATTTACACTTTATTCATTAAAATAATTATCAATATCAATAAATTTATATAACAATGCATAACAATGACATTAATTTTTTAGCTGGGCTATATATTATACGTAACTTAACCTTTTTTTAAGATAAATTTGAATCATAACCAAAAGTATATTGATACGAAACTAACTATTATGGGTCTTAAATATCTAAAAAATAGGTTGAAAAAATGTATCTAGAAATCGTCCGAAATTACCCGAAAGAACGTTACATGTTAAGCTAATTACTACCGAAGTTAAATACCTTGTTACTATGTTGCTTCATAATGAACTACCTTGTTTATAGCTTAAAAATGTTTAAAATTTCGACCAGGTTTTTTCTCGTAGAAAATTTGAGAGGTGCCTTCCTCAGCCAGTACTAAAATCGAACAGATCTTTTATAGAAAATTATCACACTTTTATATTCACAAAAAGTACATTAATTAATTAAGACATTTTGGCTATTGGAAAATTTTCAATTATCATGTCGTAGTTTATTATTATTCCATGACCTATCTACCTATTTAATTTACTTATTTGTTATTTGCCCGCTCTAAATACATATATTTATTATTATTATTACGCTTATTATCTATTTATAACTACATACTATCGATAGGCGAATTTATAATAGTGAAGGTGTGTCTTAATTTGTTACAAAATGTATGCTTTGTAATAAGTCTAAGAGTGCATAGCCTTTAAATTATAATAATTTAATTTTATATTCGACTATTTAGAAATGATCTAATTGCGTTATTAAGCTGTAATTTCGTTAAAACTATTTATTTATTAATGTATTTCTGAATTTTAGATTTATTTGTATAAACTATTTATGCTCTGATTGATAGGGCTGCATATAAAAGGATCTTTGTCATTTGTTTTAATGGTTTATTGCTTTAAACTGTATCTACGTTATATAATTTTTTTTGTTGATATATTTGAAAATATTTTTGAAACCTTTTATATAGAGTATTTATAAAATATATGATTAGTTTTAGAGGTTTTCATGTTCTTATTATGCTAAAAATACATCAAAATACATCAAACTAGCATAAATATTTTACTTTTATTAAGTTTTTTTGGAGTTATATTACCTATAAAGAACGTACTATACAACGAATTAATTATTAATGAGTTTATTTTTTAAATTGAACAATGTATAAAATGCAAATTTCTCAAAATATTGACTATATTTTCAATTAGCCATCTTACCCGAGTTTTTTTTGAAAATTTGTATTTTATGTTTTTTACGAAGGTGCTTTTCATATAAAAAATTTAAATATCAAAGTTATCTATAAAATTAATATAATGTAATAATAAGAATAGTAAAATCATATAAATAAAAAAAATTTTTATTTTAAATATATATTTTTGAAAAAATTGAATGCAATTATTTATTATCTAATAAAAAAGTTCTAACTAAATTTTCTATTGAATTCTCTAAAAATTAACTAGTCATATGCTAGGATCTAGTTAAATGCTAGAACCCAATTAATAAAACCTCTTAACGTTTATTAATATAAACAATATTAATATAATGTTTATCAATATAAACATTACTCTGGTAGAAATTTAACAATTTTTAATATATTGGAAAATAGTTACTAGGTAGTAAAAACAGAATCAATTATCGTGACTAGAAAGAAGGTAAATCTTCAAATGCAAAATGTGAACGTTGTCAATAAAATTAAGAAAAAGATAAAAACTAGGTAGAAACTAGGTTTTTTGAACCTTGTTTGTGGTTAGTAAATGAATAATTTATGTAACAATTAATATTTATATAATATTATAATATTATGTTGTTTATTTAATAAAAGAAAAATCATAAGATACGGAAACTCACAATTTAAAAAAATTACAAAGTAATAATAAAGTCTGTTGTTCATTTGAGTTTGTCATCTTAAAAATTATACGTAATAAATTAGTTTTGGACATATTTTCCTTTTATTATCTAATATCTAAAATTTCGCATGAAGCAATTAATTAAAAGATACTATTCTATTCTATTTATTTATAAAATAAATAATATCATTTAATATTTTTGATATTTTATAAAATAAAATTAATTTTTAAATTAAAAATCATGCTGAGTTCATAACTTTAATTCGTGACTTGAACTGATGCAAAGTGTACATACGACATGTCTGGTGATTTGCCTTTCCCGCAAGTGGTAAAACATTATCTTGGTTAGTATATAAGCCCGATTATGACTTTACATAAGTATAACATATATTGTATACGAATGTGTAAACTATTGTATATATATTAGATGTATAAAGTATATAGAACGAGCATACTTATAAGTTACTTCAAAATTTTCAAAATAAACTTGATAAACATTTATAATTCAATTAATTAAAATAATGATCAAAGTCAATGAATTTATATAAGAAAGCATAATAACGATATTAATTTTTTTATTAGGGCTATATCTTATAACCTAGTTACAAGCTTCTTTTAAGATCAATTTGAATCATAACCAAAAGTAAATTTATACGAAATTAACTATGGACCTTAAATACCTAAAAAATAGCTTGAAAAAATGTAACTATTAATTGGCCGGAATGACCGTAAAAGACGTTACATATTTTGCTATTTACTACCGAACAAATAAACCCTGTTACTAGGTATCTTCATTTGAAAATTCCTAGTAATTTACTAAATTTTTACACAGGAAACCATACTACCGCTAAAGATTTAGTGCATCACGGCTGGAATGGTTAATTTTTTTTCCAGTAATATCACATGTATCAAAAAAAGATATAGAACAAAGAATAGATATTTTAACGAAATCTATAATTTCTGTATGGAATATTTTTTGAAATTCTTGATATTGTTTGAAATAAATTCGAAAAATATCATTTTATGGTTTTTGACAAGAAAATTAATTTTTACTAAAAACTAATGCAAAATTCATAATTATCTTCCAAGAAAATATAAGTATACAAGTTTTGATCGAAATCGGTGCAGGTTCATATTTGGATTATCTAAAATTTTTTTCAAATAGAAATTGTAGATCTTTATAAAATGCATTAGACATATTTTTGCACAAAACATATATTTTTCAGAAATACGGAATACGAAATAAACACCAAAACCAATACCGGTATTTCAGAGATCTGCCGATTATCAATTATCACATGCAGCCATAAACACCACTAATGCTTCAAGAGATCTCGACGTAAAATATCAAATAGTTTACAAAAATATCACTTATACATAAAAAATAAAAGGTAGAAGAGATTAATTTTGATGAGATTTTACAACTGATATTTAATATATTTTGAATTTTATGTATTTTTCGAAATGAATTTCAAAACCATAAAGTTTATAGTTTCTCACATGAAAAAGTACCTCAAAAAACAGAAGTGTTGATATTTGAAATAAAATCGGGTGAGAGGACTCATTGGCTGTTTATTCAACATATATTGTATCGATTTTTCTTTAGGCTAGTATATATATATATATATATATATATATATATATATATATATATATATATATATATATATATATATAGATAGGTAGATAGATAGATAGATAGATAGATAGATAGAATATTTTATACAAAAATCTATTAATTTGTAAAATTAATATTGTTTAATTATTTCAATTTTACAAGAATTAGACTTTCTTTATTAGATAATATTGTAATTAAAATATTTACTATTATACTTCGTTTATTCAGTTTATGATTTGTCACTGTACAGGATGCACGTCTAACATTTTAAACATCAAATGACTTATAAAACTAATTAAATGAACTTTTGACGTTAATTATGTTATGGATTATAATTGATGACTTATTTCGTAATAAGTCTATCATTATATGTGCGGTCTATGACTAGTTCAATAATATATCTTGAAAAGTTTTCATTAAAAGCCGAAACGGTGATATAGTATTTAGTGAAATAAAAGGAAAAGTTTTTAACATAGTTCATTCTCGTCATTTTTGAAAAAATAATATTAGAAAATATGAATTATAAAATAGAATAGATAAAAAAGTATTCTATTAATTTCATTATTATTTGAAAGCAATACATTATTCTGTAATATTATATTGTATGTATAATATCATATAAATAGTGTTATTACTGTAATAAATATATTTAGTTCTTATTTTGTTAATTTTCATATGTAGTATATAAAATTATTAATTTTGAGAAATCTATAAAAAGACACGATTATTTAAATAGCAAAGAAATAAAATAATAACAATTTTAAAATATTTACCCTTTTTCCGTTTGTTGCTGCTGACCGTGGAATGAACCATTTCAGTTGCATATACAGAGATAGTTAAATAGATCATAAATATTGCAAAAATATTTCTAAAAGACTTCATTTTCATCTTTAAATATAATTTATTGCTACAAATACGTAATTTTAAAAATTATTAAAATTCAATTAATAATCAATGTAATGAAACTGCACACTCCATAAAACAAGATATTTGATAAAAGCCGTAGATTTGCACTTTCCGTCAAAATGTCGTAAATAATCGAGCGCGATTTAACAACAATCACAAATGTAAATTGGCGATAATTATAAATTTATAAGTAATTTTTTTTACAGTGGTCATTGAATTATGTAGAATTTTAATTATTGAACGAGTAATATGAATATTACAGTCGGATAGGTCGACTTGTAGTACACGTATATAATAACAATTGCTCCACCTTCTCAATTCACGATTGGTTCTCGGATTTGTTTCTTGCCCAATGGTACCTTTGAGCAACCTCCTTTCCAGATGTCTTTCGTTTTAAGAGTAGTGACCAAGAGAATGGTTATAGTATGGGACATGTAGAATTAGTATGCCGTTACCTACTCTCTTTCGCTTTTTTCCCATTCTCCTCAGGTACTTTCTCTTTCTCCCTCCACTTTTTGATCATAGTCGCAACGGCACAGTTATCTTTCTCCCCTCTCTCACTCTTTTTCTCTTTTTCTTTCCCTTTCTCTTATCCTCCCTCCCTCTCTCTCTCTCTCTCTCTCTCTCTCTCTCTCTCTCTCTCTCTCTCTCTCTCCCTTACTCATTATTAGATCTCTTTTTCTATTCATTTAATTTCTTCTGATAAAATTCTCTATTTTTCTTCATTAAAAAATTATATTACTTGGTTAATTCATTAAAATCAATAATGGAATTCATAAAAATAATTTTGAATTAATAGAACTGTATATTTAAACAATAATATAATTATTATAAACATGATTACTGAAATAATTAAATATTTGATAAAAGAAATGTAATATATAATTTTGAAAATAAATTGATTGTCCTTTAGGAAAACTGAGCCTAATATAAAGTATATACACGAATAAATAGTTATGTACGTATTTGTTCTAATAAACTAATAAGTTTATATAGAAGCTCTACATAAATAATTTATAATAAATCAACTGATTTATTTCCTATTGAAACTGAGTTATTTAAGCTAATTCAAATGTTCAAGATTTACTTAATTCCTATGTATATTATGCGTCTTAATTCTAGCTTTTTATATTTAAGTATCTTAAAATATAATTAAATAAATAGGAGTAAAATACTTTTAATTAAATTTATATTAAGAACATTTAAAAATTAATTATTTTTCAGTATAATTAACTGAAATAACAAGTTATAATTAACATTATATATATATATATATATATATATATATATATATATATATATATATATATATTATCGTGTTTTAAAGCTTTTAGTTTTCTAAAAATTTTATTAACATCTTAGGAATATCTACGCTAAAGTAATAAGAAAACTTATTAAACACAGGGCTTTGAAATATATTTCTTTTTCTTACAGTATATATCTAATCTTTTTTATTAAATTATATAAATCTATTGTTTTAAAGTGAGGTTGCTTAAAAATTTATATACGCTAAATTTCAAGTATTAAACATAAAAGAAATCAGCAATAAATTTTGGGCAAATGATAAAATATTCAAACGCAATAGATTTTTACAGAATACTATAGATGAATAATGGTTTGTCACATTTATTCGACTATAGGTAGTGATAGACCCAGAGATGAGCTTTAGTGGGTAGGACGTTCAACAGAGCAATGCTAGATCTATATATAAAGACAATTTTTAATTGCGTGTCAGTTCGGAAAGAGCAGAGCTTCCGAAAAATGAATTTAATGAATATTTAAAAATTAAAAATGGTATACCAAGTGTTAAAAATGTGTAAATTGCAAAGATGAATAATAGCAAGAGATATTATTATCTATTGCAATAGATATATAATTATTTATTTTCAAATCATATAGTAATAAAAATTCGGATACACCTATTGATAGAATTTGTTTATTTCATAAATTTAATACACTTGTATTAACCTTAAATACTGTAAAAGTAAATACAATTTTGTTATGCTTACGAGGGTAGTCCCAGAAGTACCTGGTCCAACAAATAAAACTCAAAAATTTTGGAAAAAAGTATATTTATTTTTCAACATAATCTCCTTTCAGCTCTATACACTTTTCCCAGCGATGCTCAATAAGTTTGATACCCTTATTATAATAAGAATTGTCAAGTTCTTCATAATAGCCATTAACTGCGGACATCACCTCTTCATTGTTGAAAAATCTTTGACCAGTGATCCATTTTTTCAAGTCTGAGAACATAAGAAAATAATTTGAGGGAGCTAAATCTATCGAATAGTGCGCATGAGGTAGCGATTCAACTTTAATTCATTCATTTTGGCGATTGCAATAACGGATATGTGAGCTGGTGTATTGTCTTGATGGAACAACACTTTCTTCTTAGCCAAATGCGGCCGTTTTCGCTTGATTTTTTGGCTCAAACGTTGCAATAAGTTCGCATAATACTCGCCGTTGATAGCTTTTTCTTTTTCAAGATAATCAATGAAAATTATCCCACACGCATTCCAAAAAAACTGACGCCATAACCTTGCCTGCAGATGGAATGGTCTTTGCCTTCTTTGGAGCCGGTTCTCCTTTTTGAGTCCATTGTTTTGATTGTTCTTTTGTTTCGGGTGTGAAGTGGTGAACTCATATTCCATCCATGGTTATGAAACGGTGCAAAAATTCGGCTTTATTTTTGCGAAACACTCAATTGAAACATCTTTACGACGCTGTTTTTGTTCTATTGTGCGCAAACGCGGCACCCATCTTGCTCACAGCTTTATCATGTTCAAATTTTCAGTTAATATGCGATGTAGCGCACTTTTTGAAATACCTACTATGTTTGCTACCTCGTGCACTTTCAGTCGACGATCATGCAGAACTGTTTTGTTGATTTTCCTCAATATTTCTGGAGTCGTCACCTCGTTTGGTCGACTACTGCGATGCTCGTTTTGGGCAGCTCGTACGGCCTCGTTGAAATTCTGCTACCCAATATTTTACTGCTGCAAACGAAGGAGCAGTCTCACCCAGAGTAGAGTCTAGTTAAGCTTTTATATTGATTGGGTTGAGACCTTTCAAATAAAAGTATTGTATCATATAACGATGACCAATTTTTTCCTTGTTTACAAATTCACTGAAAACGTTCACTATTGATGGCTGTCAAACAAATACTAAACATCATGGCGTCTTCAAACTTGAGACATATGCTTTAAAGATTGTGTACTTTCTAGTACAGTGATATTTTTTGAACAACTACCACCACCTCTAGGTCAGGCCAGATACTTCTGGGACTACTCTCGTATATAATGAATGAGATGCAAATATCAAATTTAATAATAATAAGTTTGAATTTTGGATATATAAATCTATTTTAACTAAGTATACTTATTACGTTCTAGTTTTTATTTATAACAGAAGTTTAATGACCAGAATAATTGGATAATTATTTATAAAAGTACATTTTCAATATTATAACTACAAATTCACACTATGACATGATTTTTCATCTTGCGGGAGTGACCAGTCACTAGGAACGTAGTGTATTCACTCTTCATAAATCAAAGTTTCGATATGAACTTATAACTATACAAATTTTTAAAAAATCTCCAAAACAAGATATTATTTATTTTACAAATAAATAGAATAGAATCTATAATTAACTACTAATGATTCATACAGATATAAGATAAGAAAGAAAACCTTTTTGCAATTAATATTTTCATGTGAAAGTTTAGGCACATGACATAACAATAAACACACTTTCTAAATCCTTTGTAAATCTTTCAAATTATTACCCTAAGAGAAATCTGACAAATTACACGGGCTGTAAAATAGTAAATATAGTAAAAATAGAATCTATCATAATGATTTGAAACTAGGAAAATCTTAGAATGAAAAATGTGAACGTTGTCAATAATATAAAGAAAGAGGTAAACACTAGGATTAAAATTTGAACCTTGTTTCTAGTTAGTAAGTGAATAATTTATTTAATAATTATTTAATAATTAATATTTATACAATATGATAGACTATTTTCTGTAATTAAGAAAAGCAAAATCATAAGACATATAAACTAGAAATTTCAAAGAATTACAAAGGAATAATATGTCTATTTTTCATTCATTTTTTTTACCCTAAAAATTATAATTAACATCGACATTATAACATCAAAATTATAATTGCAATGACCAGAAAAAATGTTTTATATACCAGATATGTTCAAATAATAAGGTGACTTTGCAAATATCGAGGGCTACGTTTGTCAATGATTTTAGAGTACATCTCCAAAGGTTTTTCGCAGCATCCTCAAAGTTTTTACAGTCGAAATTTCATTACGGAAACAAAATTTAATGCAATTTCTTTGTTTAATCAATTCAGAGATAATAAAAATTGTGGTATTCGTTTTTAGCACGTCGCAAAACTAAGCGTCTCTATAATACTAATAAATATTTTAACGTGAAATTTGGTATAAATGTCACTAACAGTACTATGAATTATAGGAAAACAATTTTATCTAATTGAAACACCCGAAAAATTAAAACTGGGAATTCGCTTTCTAATTTGTTCATAGTAGTATACATAAATATAATCATTCTGAACTTTAAGTTACCGAGCAGACATTAATAAAAATTATTGTAATAATCTAACTTTCCTAGTAATATCAAAGCCTAAAGTACATTGAATTTGACCATATGAATTGTATTCTTGTTCAAATGCGAATGTAAAAATAGTGCACTACACATAGGTGCTGAAGTTGATTATCTTATTATGTACTTCGTGAGATAGTTTGCCCCAAGCAAGGCGATAGAGGTAAGTTTATAAGATACAAATCCATTGACTTCTATACTAGACTACACGAATTGCGATCGACGTTGAAATCAGTTCAAACGTGAAAAAACAATAGGAGAAGGTAAGTCTATCTTTTTCTTATAGGTTTTTATTATACGCCTTGTTTGCCACCAACTAAAGTCTCCATTTTTACCGTGAAGTAAGATAAATAACCTTTCTCCTCAACTAACTCTGTCTTTCATCTCTAACTTCAAGGCGTCCGTTCAAGCGCGCAGTCTAGTATACAAACACATGCGCGCGCGTGCGTATGGGGGGTGCATTTGGGTACATATAAGTGTAAAAAATTTAAGAATTAGCCTTTTGTATATATAAAATTTAATCTGGTTTAGCATTAATTCTTATGAGGGACCAATAAAAAATGAGATTTATTTTAGTAATAACTTTCACAAAAAATAGATGATTACTTGTATCAACGCGTCGTATATTGATTATTTCTTAAGGGCCTAAAAGCTTTTGTGATAGTTCAGTGTCGACGAAAATTTTCAGGCTATATAATATTTAATGGTAAAAGCGATCATATTGTGTTGTTGGGAAGTAAAATGTCTGCCGCACATATCAGCTGTTCTAAGACGGATTGTTCTGAAAGTAAAACATTAGGTTTTAAAATAATAGGCTCACGATTAGTTCTATAGATATTCTAGATGTGGAGGAAATAAAAGAAATGCATTGAACGAGTATCTTGATTTTATATATATGAGGAAATATACCCATATATATATATATATATATATATATATATATATATATATATATATATATATATATATACTTATAGTGGAATCGATCATACCATATAGAAAATCTTTTCGTCGTCTTAATCAAAATAGGAGAAAACATCATTAGCATAGCTAAAAGCAAATTTATAGAAAACGTTGTATCGCCAAATGTTTTTAAGACAATAAAAGTAGTCCTGATAATTCCTCGATTAAAATTATGATTTATATAGATACATACTTCTATAAATTCTTGAAGAGAAAAGGGGCGAAATATTCTATGTGCTACATTCATCAGCAATAGGAGAACATAGAGGAGTGTCCAAAATATAAAACCGAATCGAACAGCAACATTATTAGAATAACCCAACAGACGACATTCAATGAAGTGTACAAGAGTGTTTAGACTGTCAACTTAAAAAACTTATGTCATTGAAGATAAAACAACGAATAGATATTACCAATACTCCTGCTACAGTGTTTGAAAAAATAGCGTTAAATATTGTATGGCCATGACAACCGACTAAACTTGCAAATGAATACATTCTGACAAATTAGGAATTATTCTCTCAATTTTGTATGGCAATAACATTAGCAGGTACTTCATCAAGTAGAAGCATTTATAAATAAGTGTATTTGTAGATTTGGAACACTGATGGTCATTTTGACAGACCAAGGGAGAAATTTCCTAATAAATCCGGGTCACTAATAACCTTAAATAATATCTTATACGCGAAGGAGTTATCTAAGAATTCAAGAATATATTATCACTAAGAAAATATGTAGAATAAAAAATGGTAATTTTTATGAGCAATAAGAAAATAAATATTTTAGATTGAGTACGTAGAAAAATTGTACTGTCGGGCGTATAGGAACTGTCATTTTGAACATTTAAAATTAAGGTTATAAATTCCAAAGTAGAATCAGACAATGCAGAAACCGAATGTTAAAAATAAAACTCGGGTAAAAATTCGATGGATGAAGAAAAGTGACTTAATCTTTCATTCATTGCACGACCCAGTCACGTATCGCGCCACATGCGTAGTTTATTACAGGGTCTTTTATTAATATTATTTCGGACTTTTAGACGTATTATTAAGGTATAGTTAAAGTACGCTTAAGTATCTAAGGATCACTACAAATTGTAAAGGCTGACGCCTCCGACCCTCACAAGTATGAATGTTAGAAGATTGCTTTGTATAAAATTATAAATCTATGACGTCCTCGTCGGCAGTGGCCTGTCTCGAAAGGGGTACTACCTTCTACAAATCAGATTTTTCTGAGCCTTCGAACCGAAAGCATCTAGAATAAAATAGTACAGTAGCATAAGATTTTTTACTGTTCTCCTTTAACTTGTACATTTCTTCCTGGATCTTTTAGAGAATTTTTAACAGAGAAACTAGCAAACCTATGTAGCTAACGAGAAGTAATGATATAACTCTAAAAGTCACCGAACAAAAAGGCAGATAATCAGAGCTGGAATCCGCGATAGAAATAACTAAATCTATAACTGAACCCATGGTGTAGAGTGATATGGATGTCTTTACATCGAACGATCGAAAGGTTCAGGAGATTAATGAAATATTCAATAATAAGGAAACAGAGTAAAAACCAGACAAATTCTACGGAACCAATTTAAATAAACCTAAAATCGCCAAAATCATACTCTAGCATATGAGGATTGGCCATTTGTCAAATAAATACCTAATTGAATTTGCGAAACAAATTTATTAGAAAACTAAATCAAGCAGAAATAGTAAAGTTAGGAAACTGTGAAACCTATTTAATTAGCAGAAGTTTTAGGCTGCCTTCTAGCTTAGTAACACAACGGGCCAATATAGCACTGGAGATATTATGTGCTAATACTACTAGTGGGCCCGATAACCTCACCAGTGGGTCCACAAGGTTTCAGGTTTATATTTGTGTTAATAGATGCCTTTTTGCGAACAGATCTAGTTTATCCGATGAAACATAAAAACGAATCATCGGAATATTTAGATAGAATCATCAATAGTATTAAGAACGTGAGAGGCTGCGATAGCATGGTTTGCTTTCTAAGATGTGACAAGTGTATGGAATTCACCGGTGTTGAAACTGTAAACTTGCTCAATTCTCTAGGAGCTGAATTATAGCTTACTTGTTCCGATATACTGAAATACGAAGATGTTATCGAGAGGTTCAATAGAATAATGGAAAACAAGTTAAGAGTTGTACGGTTTGACTGTGGATTGCTACTTAGTCTTTGGGATATAGCTGTAAGAACGGTAGAATTTCTGTCGAATAGAACACCCCATACATCAATAAAGTTCAAATTACCATTAAAAATAATTTCAAATAGAGTCAGAATCGACACTAATCGATGGAAAAAATACATGGCCGTGTTTAGGAGACCTAAAGGGATTAATATCAAATCAGGGGATATTTGGTCAGATATATAGACAACAGTTACACAATTTATGCTGCCGAGGAGAAAATTTTATTAATCGTACGTGTTATTGAAAACACCGCGTATAAAGACTTAAAAATTCCAAATTCAAAATGACTAGAAACACCACAGAACCAGAAACAGTTAATAAAGATCATGGGCAGATTTTCAGGAAACGAACACGAGGTAGACCGCGTATCAACGAATGAATGATACTACACATTTCGAATGTTCAAAAAAATTTTTAACACTTCACGCAGTGAAGCTGCAGAATCATTGATATATCTCGTAAATTCTACACATCCGGACATCGCGTATGCAGTACACATCTTAAGTAGACATCAAATTAAATCAATAACTGTTGAATGGAACATGATCAAATGTCTGTTTCAATATCTCTCAGGAACCGAAATATAGGAGTGACTTTTAGAGACAGAGGTATTTCTCTTAAATGGTATTTTGAGACGAGTCTCTCAAATGGTAAGAGCTCGTTAACCACGTGTGATATATGATTCAATTTACGGTGACTCGGTAGGATAGAAAATAGAAAATACCAAAACTACAAATGCTGCTTTTTTAACTTCTGATTCCTAATAAGTAGCAATAAGTCTTGCGTTTTAGAAATTGCTAGAGTTACATAGCTCATTAACAGTTATTATTCGTTTATATTTATATCCATTGAAAGTACACAGTGATAATCAAGTACCTTTCGCGTATGCAAAAACGAACGGCCAGAATATGAAACTAGGCATAAATCCGTCTTTTTTCATCACGATAATACTCGGCCATATGTTGCGGCTTTGGTGAAAACTATTTGGACAATAGTGGATGGAACATTCTGTCTCAGCCACCTTACAGTACCGACTTGGCAACATCTGACTACCCCTTGTTTCAATGAATGCAAAAGACTCATACAGAAATATGTTTTAGTGCAATAGAGGGAATCAAAAACTGGCTCCACATGTTCTTGGGTTCGAAAGACGAGAAATTATTGTGGTCCTGAATTCATAAATTGTAAAAAAAATGAAAAAAAATTATAGTTTCCGAAGAACGATACTTTTAATAAAGCATATGTAACCATATTTTCATTATAAAACTTCACATTTTGGAAAAAAAACTCTGGAAACTTGTACATTCAATATATGATTGTAAAGTATGCATATGATTTATGAAGTCACTACTGCGTCTACTGCGTCTAATAGTTCAAAGTTCACACCAAAAAACTGAAAATTGACGTTTATTTAACAATAGCAGTATTGTTATATTTATTTATTTTGATAATATTTCGGTCAAAGTAAATGGGGTTTGTTGCATTTGCACTTATATGCAAGATCATTTACTAATCTATGATGAAATTTTAAAAGTTTTTCATTTTGTCTTAATAATTCTTTGAGATTGCATAACATTTTCAAAATCAAATTCATTTAAACAATGAAGATTTCCATAATTTACCGAATCTTTTGGTAAATGTACATGATTATGAGCACTATATACAGTATACTGTTTCCTATATATTATTTTAAAATTTTAAAAAAAGTTTAAAATAAATGTTTTATCTGATACACAGGCGATAAAAATAGGACTTGCATATAATAATAAATTGCAAGTGCTAAGTACTGTGTACAAATATGAGTAAGACTTTTCAATTCAAACTTCCCGTGTTTATGGATTCAGACAAATGTTTTATTTTTAAGTTGGTAGTACTGTTAGAGTTATCTGTGCCAAATTTCACGCAATTATCTTCATTTGTCATATAGTTACGCTTGTGTTTTATGAATCAATAAAAGTTATCTCTTCGGTTTCTAATGTCTGAAATCATCCAACAAAGAAGTAACATTAAATTTTGTCCGCGAAAGGAAATATCGGCCGCCGAAACATTAAGAATGTTGTTGAAGGCCTTTGGTGAGAAGTTAATGTCAAAAGTAAGTGTTTTTGACTGGCATAAATTGTTCAAAGAAGGTCGAAAATGCGTTGAAAACGAACCACATCAAAGACAACCAAGAATAGCTACTGATTGAATTTCTGATGTATTTCAAATGTGTCAGTCAATAGCATTTTGAAAGACATTTTGTGCCTGAAAAGAGTGAAATCTCGAATAGAATTTTGATCTAAATTTTTAGAAAATAGCGTCACATAAATGTCTGTAAAATGATGCTTTCGGACTGTCAGGACAAGATGGAACGCATAATAACCGGAGATGAGACTTGGGTCTACACTTGTGCTTCAGAAACAAACGATCAATCGAGCGAATATCGTGCCAAGGGATAGCGGAGACCGAAAAAATCACGTCAAAGTCGCTCATAAATCAAGGTTATGCTCACTGTTTTCTTCGATTATGGTGGTGTGGTGCATTATGAATTCCTTCCAATCGGCCAAACGATTAACGAGAATATTACCTGAGTATTATGCGTCGTTTGCATGAAGCTATTAGTGTCAAAAGGCCAGATTTATGAAAGGACAATTCTTGATTTTTGCATCACGATAATACACCAGTGCACATTGTATTAATTACGTGATCATTTCGCCAAAAATTCAACCAATGTCGTTCTGTGACCTCCGTGCTCACCTAATTTAGCACCGTGTAACTTCTGACTGTTCAGCAAACTCAATAGAGCACTTCGGGGACACTTTTGATTCGATTCAGGAAATTCAAGCCGAATCGTCGAAGAAGGAACAAATGGCTATTTCGCAACAAGAGTATAAAAAATGTTTAGAGAATTGGAAAAAGCGTTGGTATAGTTAGATTGTATACGGTGGGGAGATTATTTTAATGGGGATGAATTAAATGTAGAAGAATAAATAAAGATTTCAAAAATTATAAATAAAGTCTTACACAAATTTCCACACAGTAGTAGATGATCTTCATTGGTTTAATTCTAAGATTGATTACGTTTTTCGACTGTGCATTACTGGAATATATTTCCTGGAATTAGTCAATAAGCTTGATAATTGTTTTTAGTCTACTCATATAAAACAATTTTTACAAAAATTTCAACTACCGATAGATAAGCTTTATATTATAACTGCATCGTTAAAAGTAATTTTAATAGATAAATAAATAGTAATTTTAATATACAAATGAATAAACATACTAGACCAAAACATACAAATTGCATATAATCCCATTGAAATGGTTTTACCACATCAATTGCTAAGTCCTCAAATGGGGATTCTACAGGATCGTGCTTTTCTTGAATTTCATTGCTAAACTTTTCATTTGTTCATCATAAAACATTTTCATTTAAATATAAAATTTTTATAATATAGCAAGCATTTCATCCGAAATTTTTTACAGCGAAAATAGCCAGTATGCTATTTTATACATATGTGAAAACTCATAGCTGGGAATATATATATATATATATATATATATATATATATATATATATATATATATATATTATAACCGCATTAATGCAGCTATCCTTACCTTCTGATGAGGCATGTGTGTGCGTATGCGTGCGTGTGCGCGCGCGCGTGTGTGTGTGTGTGTGTGTGTGTGTGTGTGTGCGCGCGCGTGCGTGCGTGCGTTCACCGGCACTGGGGGAATTCAATTCAATGGGGGGGGGTCAGTCCTGGCAGGATCGTTCACCGGGAATGATAGGAGGGGAACACGGTACTTGCGACGAGGATACATACAGACCCGAAGGACGCGAACGCGCTATACAGCGACCACGGAGCCTGGCTCTGGCCTACCTCTCTCTCGCTTAGGGGACAGAGTTAGACAAGATACTTAAAAATTGAACAGGCTACTTGCCAGTGCTGAACGCTGGATTGTCCTCTCTCTCGGTGGTACATGAGCAGCGTCCTCGTCGCCATTCAGGTTCTCTCTCTCTCTCTCGCTCGTGCGTCTGGCCGCTCAGCGTCCTGGATGTACTGGACGCGGGTGCGTCTCACAGACGGCTCGCTGGATGTTGAAAGGCAAAGACGAGAGTCACCTAGCCTAGGCTATGTTCTTAGCTTCGAGAGTGCCTGGTAAGCCGCTCGATGTCCAGGGCTGAGTCTTACGGATGCGAGAGGCGTCGAAGGTCGCGAAGATCATTGTCCAACGATTCGAAGCGTCTAATCTGTTCGATTACTGAGTGTCTGATCTCTTCGAAGGCCAAGACCAGAAGAAGCGTCTCTATTCCTTGACAGTCGGAACGAGAAGCCTCCGATCTGTTTGAAACCCAAAACGAGAAGAAGGAACGTGTTCGATCCTTTTCGGTTCTTCTTTTTACTCCTTTCGCCGTGAGCGTACTTTCGCGACTCGCGAGTGCGAAATTCGCGATCTGCCGCGAACACTCGCGGTTTTGTACAAATGCGTAGGCGTGACCGCCAAACCAACGGTTACAAATTCCCCCTCTCAAAACCGACGTGGGGAAGCGGTAGTCGCGATTCCTTTCGGTGTCGTGTACGTATGTTTCGTAGAGATTTCTAGGTATGTGCTCGGCGAGTACATCACGCTGGTTTGCGTCTTATTCTTTCTTCGTTCTGTGTTTAATGCTGAAAGAGTTTCAGTGCTTCAATACTGTGTCAGTCATTTGGATCTGGTGCAGCGTTGCTAGGATGGGCAAGTAGCCTACTATGGTTTCGAGCCATTGTTCGCTCTTCTATTGCATTTGTCCTCGTCCGCCGACGCTGTGCCATCGCGGCATTACTTTACTCGCGAAAAGAAATAAAATGGTTATCATTACTTCTAGTTGGCTTTTAAGTTTCCCGTTCATCCCGCACGTGGTTTTATTTTATTTCGCCATCTACAGGTATTTGACTTCACTTGCTCTGGTATTGTACTGTTGTCGCGGTAGGAGAAAAATCACGGGGACCTGATAGGGGGAAACGCTGGATAACCTTTTCTAGACCATTTATATACCCGGGCCCATTTATATCTCACAGTAGGATCTGCTTTTTCCTTGCTCAGATAGACTGTCGAGTATCGTATATTAATTATGATCGGCTGCTGGCCTCCTACTACACTAGCTACCTCTTGTAGCGTATGAGCTACAATGGGGGGCTCCATTTGCTGACACACATCTCGCTTTTCTGCCTCTTCCCGTGATATCTCCTGACGTGTCGTATTTCGGCCTTTGCTGACTGCGTCCCGCGGTTGTCCTCCATCTCCCGCAACTTGCTTTGTCGTACTTGAAACAGAAACGTCTATTTCAAGAGTGTGGGCATGCGGTAAATCGATGTTCCTCCTCACGACATTTCCAGCAATCTACTAACGGTTCTGCCTTACTCTTGTTCGGCACACTACCTATCTTTGGTAGTGGCCGTACAAAGTTGGAGGGTGGCCTGACTTTTATAGCCATCAGAGCCGGTATTGCTTTGTCTGAACTGGTGGTATGGGTCCGGCGCTAAAATACCAACTCTTTAAGTTCACGTTCACGTGTCGAGGTAACGTATCCCTCATCTTTAGTGAATGGAGCATGATGGGGGATGCGGCTAAAATACAGCAATGGTCTCTCAGGATAGGATCAAACGAGTTTTTGGCCTAACGGGCTTGGTGCAGCCGGGAGTTACCGATGCTGAGAGTGGGAAATTGGCACTTACTTCCTAATTACCGCAAACCCGTTACAAGTGGTTCAGCGACCACAGACAATCAAATCTCTGGAACGTTCTGCTTTGATGGGCCGGGGGCTTGGCTTTATCGCCCGGCCAACAGAAGGAACTACTGTATAAAAAACCCCCTAATCCTAAATTGTATGGCAGTCGCGATAGGGGATGCATGGTTCCAGGGCAGAAGATGGGAGCCATTACAACTGCCAGTGAAATTTACACACCGTCCGTTTTCAAAAATCTTGTCCACCGAACGGGATGCTGTAAAGCAACCTCAGTAGGTGGACGTACGTCTAAATGAATAAAAACAACAACAAAAAGAAGTTAAGCGAAGAGAAAGAGGTAGATAGGGAGGTCAGGAGGCCGATTGAAAAGGCCAAAACTGCAGAGAGGGAGCAAATGAAAACAGTGACAAGCGAAACAAGAGCGGATAAAACCCCGCTCGTTAAATTAGTCAAAACTGGTAACTCTGGGGATATCACCCAGACAGCCAGCAAGGCAAAGCCCCCGAATGAAGGGAAGAACTGCAACGTTAGTAAGAGCCCCTCCTCAGGTCAAAGCAAGCCTAAGATACAACAACAACCAGAGCATAGCAATACAGAGGTAGTCCAAAAAGCAGATTGTAACGCCTCCGAAGCAGCACTCCCGCATGATAAAGCACCCACCAAACCTACCAGGGATTGCCTGGAGGCCCCAGCGCATGCTACGGACCTCTCTGAAACTATAAAAGCGGTCCTTAAGACACCGGAGAAACCTGCGCTAAGGAAAGAGGGGCTCACCAGCCTCAAAGAGTTAATGGTGGTCATCTCGGAGATGACCATCAGATGTGCTCGTGCAGAGGCACAGTCGGAGGCTTTGCATGAGCTGGCTGCAAGAAAAGAGACTAAGGGACCACAGACATATGCAACTGTGGTCTCAAATAGCAATAATAACAACAACAACAGCTCAAACTCAAGGCAAAAAGCTGAAAGCAGACTTGTCGCCTCCAAGGCCTAGGTTGCTAAAGCCACAATAAGACCACCACCAAAAGTGGTCTTATTAAAGCCTAGAGACGTGGAGAAAATCTCGTCAACAGAAAAGGCAAAGGAGGTCTTGCAAAAGACCTTCAATCCTAGGAAACCCAAGGTCCAGATCAAGAATCTAAGGGACACCAGTAAGGGACTCCTTGTAGAAACGGCAACCGAAGCGGGGTTGCAGAAGCTCAAGTCGTCAAAAAGTTTGACCGACTTATTCGAAATTGAAGCCCCAACAAGGGGAAAGCCGAGACTTATCGTCTACGACGTGCCCAAGGACATGTCGCCAGACGAAGTGTCCTCGGCCATATATGAGCGAAACGAGAGTCTAGCCTCCTCGTCTGAAGAGTTCTCTGAATTCTTCAAAGCCCGCTTCAAAACGGGCAAGAGGAGCGACACTCCAACTAACTGGATGATAGAAGTCACTCCGACCATCAGAGCAGCATTACTGAACAGGAAAAGAATATATGTAGAGTGGCTACCTCAGAGACTACCTCAGAATTACCAGGTGCTACAAGTACCAGGACTACAGGCACGTAGCCAAGCACTGTAGATCAGAACAATGCTGCTCCCACTGCAGTTTATCGGGGCATGGCAGCAAAGATTGCAACAAAAAAGAGGCAATGGCTAAATGCGTCAATTGTAAAAAGGCGAAAAGGGTGCATAGCCATGGCTCAATGGACACTAAGTGTCCTGCATACAAGGCTTCCATGGAAAGATTAGTTAACTCCACGGATTTTGGCCAGTAATGCACGGGATAATCGAAGTGGACCTGTCCTGCACTTCGCGCAACTAAATCCCAGAAGAGCACGCAGGTTCACTCCATAGATAAGATCTCAATGTGTGGAAAGAGGAGTAGCCATCCTGCTTCTCCAGGAGCCATACCAGCGCAGCGGCCGAATAGAGGGGTTCGGGTTGCGCACCAGCATGGTATATGTGGACGCGCAAATCCCCTGGGCGGCTATAGCAGTCCTCAACCCAGAGGTGACAGTGCTTAAACTAACGCACCTAAAAAATATACACTTCGCTGTAGCGGAGGTTAGGCTGCGTTCTTTAACGATGTATGTGGTCAGTGGATAATTCCAGCTGAACCACGATATAGGGGTACATCTTACACATCTAAGTAAAGTGCTGCACGCACTTCGGGGGAGGATGGTGCTAATAGGTGTTGAATCCAATGCCAGATCCCCCCTGTGGGGGTCTGATCGCACCGACCGCAAAGGGGAAGAATTGGAAAATTTGACAGCGCAGTGAAATCTCCGGATCGCCAATGTGCCAGGCAGTATCTCTACCGTCTCCAACGAAGTTGGAGAAGGAAATGTGGACGTAACTCTTGTCACCACGAATCTCGAGACACTAATCATAGGATGGGCCGTCATAGAGGACTGGACCTCGAGTAATCATAGAACGATTACGTTCCACCTTAATCGAGCAAGCACACCTTCAAGTTCAGGTACTGCAAATCAGGGAATCAAGTTAAAGCGATACTCTACACAGAAAGCGAACTGAGAAACCTTCTGCGCTATACTCGTGGATGAATGGGACTAGGTCCCTAAAGATATGCCCGGCTCCAAGATGTAGAAAATAGAGAGAGTTCGCTCATTGACAGCCACTTTGAGGAAAGCATGCAATGCTGCCATACCGAGGAGTAGGGTAGCTGTTAGGAGGGTTCCCTGGTGGAACCCTGACTTAGATAGGTTGAAAAGGGCTACAAATCGAGCCCGTCGAGTATTCCAGAAAGAGCGTGATCCCGTCAGACGGCAACACCTCATGAAAGAATACAAAGCGGCCAGAAACGAGTATGTCCGTAGACTCAGGCATACTAAAGAAACGAAATGGCAGGACTTTGTCACTGTAAAGGGTAATCAGAACTCCTGGGGTGTAGCTTACCGACTCCAAGTCGGTAAGCTATCCATTAAGGAGGTGGCTTGCAACATTCGTTTGGATGATAACACCTATACAACGGACTGGGTGAGCACCGCTAAGGCAGTGCTAAATACCTTGCTCACTCCAGACAATTTGCAGAATGAAACGCAAGAGCAAAAAGATATGAGGTCCTTGGCTAACGCTCCCCCTCCAAGGGAAGCCGAGGTTGAATTCAATCTCATCGAGTTGGATCAGGTCACGGCAAAGATGAAGCTGGGTAGGGCCCCTGGCCCAGACAGCTTCGTCTTGGCCATCATTCGAATAGCACTGCCGACAATCAGGCAGGACCTGATCAACATATATAACTCGTGCCTGAGATTTTCGGTCTTCCCTAATGAGTGGAAGTTTGGTCAAGTTGTCACAATCCAAAAGGGTGAGGACAAAAAACCTGAGGACCCTGCGTCCTACAGGCCCATTGGCCTCTTGCCACTGCTCGGCAAAACCCTTGAAGCTCTGATACTGAACAAGTTAAATAGAATCATTGAAACGAGGTTATCTCCTAGACATTACGGCTTCAGAAGAGGGTGTTCCACTGAGGACGCCATTGTTCAGTTGCGTAAGTCTGTGAGTGAATCGAGCAGAAAATATGTTGTGGCAATCTTCCTGGACATAAAGGGCGCCTTTGACAAGGTCTGGTGGCCCGCTGGCCTCTCAGAAATGTGGAATGTTGATTCTGAGAGGTCACCTTCACCCGAAAGTCCCCCCCCCCCCCGAATTACGGTCGGCAACTCGAGGGTGAAGAGATTACAAAGCGTACGATACCTTGGAATCCACTTCGGCGAACATCTTACAATTGGTTGCCATTTGAAAGCGGTACAGTCCAAATGTGTGGACTTGTTTAACAGGATTGAACGCCTGGAAAGATAGGAATTGGGCCTTAAATTTAAGGCGCTTAGTATTATCTATACCGGGCTGTTCACACCTGTCGCTACTTCTTCAGCGGCAGGATGGCACGATTTGATGTGTGTAGAACAGCAACGCAAGTTGGCAACTACTCAAAGACACGCGCTCATTAGAGTCACCGGCGTGTACAAAACCACCTCAACAGACGCCCTAGCAGTGATAGCGGGAAAACTTCCCATCGTGCTAGAATGTAGGCGTAGAGCGGAACTGTACGCGAATCGTAAAAATGTAGCGTCACCTGAGGACCAACGTCGTGCCGCGAGAGAGATATCTGAAAGATCTCTCGATGACTGGCAGGAAATCTGAAATAATTCGACAAAAGGTAGACTGACATATTCTTACCTACCTAGTGTCAAAGATAGGATTAAGGCAGACTGGATCATGCTGCCGCGATGGTTAATCCAGTTCCTCACTGGACATGGGGACTTTAAGTCATATCTCTCTCGCTTTCATCTGAGAGAGAGAGAGAGAGAGAGAGCGATACATGCACATGTGGGGAGGTGGACACACCAGAGCACGTCCTGACCGTCTGTCCGAAATATGAGGATGAGGTTAGAGCTCTATTGAGACATGTAAATTATGAAGCTTTCGAAAAAGAGCCAAAGAGCTCCTTCAAACAAAGGAGTCTCTTGAAGCGATAGAGCATCAGCTCGAAACAGATGTAATAGAGGAACCTGAATAGGTAGATAGGGAATCTGGCAGTTGCTACGGACAATAAACACAAAAAAGCATCATATATGAATAACATAAATTTATACATAAAGCATACACACAAATATAGTGGACTGGAGCCATACACCGGTCCACAAAACTTTACATAAAGATACCGAACCAAACTAAAATGGCAATATATTTATACATATACAAAAATAAATTTCTATATTCTATATTCCTAAATAAGCAGGCCAGCACTATACACTGGTCTGCACACTGTAAATACACAATTAGCAATAATGAAAAGCCAGCCTTTACACTGACAACCAACTCTAGTCTGGAAACACACGGTGCAATAAAAGTGGTTCGGAACCCACTATAAACTGTAGGTCCACAAAAGTCGCAATGATGTACAGATCTGCACCAATATAAAAGATCAGCAAAAATGCAAAGCTCTGGAGCACAACCGGCCGATAAAGCGAAAGTTAGGTGCGGCCAGGAATGTTTATGTGCAACACAGCATAACTGAGCGACCTTTGTTTTTTTTTTGTTGGTATGGGTCGTCGCCCGTGGCTCGACGGGTGGCTCGTCTAAACCCGCTACTGGAGCAGCTTCAGAATTATCTTGGAGGGCTGATAACTTAAAAGAATTGAACCTTTTCCGCTGGGGGTTTTCTTGGCTAGTTAGGTATGTCTATGTGTGTTGGGGTATGAGGGGGCTCTTCTTTTCCGCTGGCCGTTTCTTTGCCGCGTGTTTTGTATTTAGACGGTACAATTGTTTTCTCTCCACCTTCTGTGTTCTGAGTGCCTTGGGATTTGGGACGCGTCTTCCAGCGGCCTGTCTTTTGTGTTGTGGCCGAGTGCATGAAGACGCAACGATCGCCGCGGTATAGACGGACCTAGCCGTCGTCGGGCATGCTCACATACACTATTGAGGCAGCCAGCTCCTGTGCGGGCTGCCTTTTGGGGTGGAGTTTCCGACTGAAATTGGGGCCAGGCTGGAATGGTAGGGGAGAAATAGATCTAATCTGGTTACCCGATCTATACGGGATTGCATCTCACGGGTTTCTATGAACCACTATCTTCCTGCGAGATGCTTCCAGTGGTCCCGTTATCCGAGAGTCGTCGCTATTCGACTCGTCATCTACTCTGACCCTTTCCCCAAGATCCTCATACCACTGTAGAAACGGATTATAAATCCAATCGATTTCTTTCTCCTTTCGTCTTTCTTCTTTTTCTTCAACTCGTCTATCTTCTCTTCTATCATATCTTCTATTTTCTCTTCTATCTTCTTCCGCCTTCTCTTGTTACCTCTTTCTCTTCATCATCTATACCTTTATACTTTTGTTTCATTTCATCTGCTGTTGTTGTTGGTGTTATGGTAATTTTACGTCTTCCCGGACGCTCCTCTTCTATTTCTTTTCCTTATGTTATTGCAGTAGTTTTACATCTTTCCGGAACCTCCCCTTCTATCACTGCCCCTGATGTTATTGCAGTAGTTTTACGTCTTACCGGACAGCCCTCTACTATTAATGTTGTGGTAGTATTACGTTTTTCCGGACGCCCCTCATTTATTGATGTTGTGGTAGTTTTACGTCTTTCCCGACGCTCCTCTTCTATCTTTTCTCCTGATGTTATTGCGGCAGTTTTACATCTTTCCGGACGCTCCTTGCGCGAAGCTGCCTTGAATTCGTTCAATGAGCATCAATTTTTATAAAGGGGCCCATATTTGTGCTGATCCACTTAGGATCCCCGGTATTAACTTTAGAATATCTGTTGCAAGAATATCTAGGCTATTCATTGTCTCTTCTAGCCGTTCAATGAACTACTCTACGTCCTCTCGAGGGGCTCCTGTAAACTGTACGTGCCACTTTCATAACAGCTGTCCGGTACGCGTTTCTTTGAGGTATATGTTTTCGAATGATCGATTCGGGGTTGTCTGTCTGAATTCTGGGGACGCTGGTGGTGTTTCTGGAGCTGGGGTTGGTAAGCCCAAGTACGCTGTTGGGTACGATTGGAGCATTGCCGGGTGTGGATATGGCCGCATGCCGGGTATGTACGGCCAGCTGTTTTCCGTGGCTGGGGGTATCTCCATGTTTCCAACCAGGTCCGTTCTATGACCAGGTGGTAGTGTCCATGGAAATATCCTAATCTCGTAGATGTTTAGTGGGGGTGGCCCCTGTGGCATCGCAGGAGCTGTATGGGATCGCCCCGTGGGGTTCCGATCTCCTTCCTTGGTGTTTAGCTGTGTTGATTGGCTGGCGGGTGTGACCTACCTCAAGGGCTGTCGAGCTCAAGGCAACCCAGATCTCTGTGATGTCAGGATGATCCGGTTCCGACCTTCCATCATGCTCCTGCACAGCGTCAGCCATCTGTTGCTTATCCATTTTAAAAAGTCAAGTGAAGTATGCAGCTACTTTCTTTAAAATCAAGGAGTTCCCTTCTAAGTTCTTGAAGATCTGCCCTAGTGCGGTTTTTTTCTGTCACTTCTATGATTACTCGTCTATACGCGTTATAATTCTTCTGTATGTATTTTCTAATTATTTAAATTTTTCTTATATTGTTAATTAACAATAATCGTCGTATCGTTTATTTTTTCGGTGTTATCGGTTGTTTTCCTATTTCCAGTATATGGTGCTACAGCAATCTATCAGTTCTGTAGGTCTTCTCTTCAAGAAAAAGAACGAAGTTCGTTTTTACTGTTTGTTGGTAAAAAAAAAAGAAAAATTTTCTAAATAGTATATATTTCCTTCTTTTTCATTTATTTACACCAATATTCTATATAATTTATATTAATTGTATGATTTGTTAACAATAATTAATTAGGTTAATTAATTAATAATTTATAATATTTATTAATAACAGTGGTGTGGTTATTCGTACGCCACTACTCGTGTATGAATAAAAAGAAACATGAATTGTTTGAATTTAAAATTATCTGCTTTAAAATCTTAATATTCTTCAAGTCATTATTTTAATTAGTTTAGATTATTTTTATTGTTGTTATTATTAGTATATAAAAAAGAATCTCTGTGGTATTTGTACGAACAGTTGCTGGTAAATATTTATTGATAATTATATATTTGTAAAAAAAATTGTTTATGTTGAATTTATTGTTAATATTCTTTATTTATGTGTTACTATTTTAATTGTTTATTCATGCTATTAGGATGGCTTTATGCCTTTGGACTGATATTGCTTGTATCCTTTGTACTAGAAATATTTGATAACGCTATTGTATAAGGTAGATAATGTTCCTTATTTCAGCTATCTCTTCCCTTTATATCAATTATTAATAATATTAATGTTGCTAGTTCAGTGATAATCTATATCGTCTTTCGGTGGTTGCTTTATGGTGTGTACGTTATAATATGTTATAACGTATGTTATCTTTTTTTGATATTATTATTCTTGTTTAGCATATATTAGTTACAGTGACGTACTATTTAAAGTACTTAACATTACATATTATTTATAAATTATTTATAGTAATATCTTATTTATATTAATTAATATTATGGCTTATTTTAATTATATTAATATTATTTAGCTATACTGCTTTTATGATGTATTATTGTTGTCTTAGATTCAGATTATTTTATTTATAATTATAATTATTAATTATAATTTATTGTAATAATTATTCAAGTTGCTGTTATTCTTGTTATTTGTCCATATCCAGTTGTACTTGTTTTACGTTAAAAGTGCATATACAGTTTACACTTTATAATAGATGTTGTTATGTATATGAGGTTATTACATGGTATATATACTATATACCATATATTGTATTATTGATAATTATTAGATTTGATGTATGCCATATCATTAGATAGTATGTGTACGATACAACATATATTATATATGGTATATTATATTTTTATTCTGTCTGACGTATCTACAAATTTTTCACACTCAGTACTTCACCTGCATGTTATTATAAGCTGCTTTCTTACAAGTTTATTATATACATTTTACCATCAATACTCCTTAAGTACAATATTTGTTATATACCAGTCCAATAATTGGAAATATAGTTCAGCTATTCATAGATCTCTCGCTCTTTATTTTTGTATATATTTAATTAATATTAACTGTTGAAATTATGTGTCTCAAATTATACAATGAAACAAAAATATATAATAATATGAATTATATAATAATCTATTATGTCGTGGTCTTTAGTAATATAATTTGGATATAAGTTCTAGTCATAAAATCCTGTAATTGTGTGCTGACTCGTTAGTCACTTATGTATTCATTGATATTTATTTATTTATATATTTATTTATTTATTTATTATTTATGGTATTAATATTGTTGCTCGTCAAAGTTTATTGTACTTGTTAGCGTTGCAGTTATTTAGTTTGTAGTTGATTTAATATTAAGGATTCTGCTAATATTCAGTTGCTTTCAAGTTATTTAATATTTGTAATTTAATGATTTATAAAAAATCTGTTTAATTAACATTGTTATTAGAAATGTACATCCAGTTAGAATTTATGTAATTCAGGTGGTTAGCATCCTCTTATTACAACTATTTGTCTCCTCAGATAGCTACTCCATAGATGATGTTAAGTTTTGAGGTATAATGATAAAGCTGAGAAAAAAAAGTTTATCTGTTTATAATAATTATTAAAAGTTATCAGTAAAATATTTTTAATCTTATTACACAAATTGACTAGTCATATTTTATTAATCTATATCACACGTTTTCCTTTATTTGAAAAAGATAACATTGTTAAGTTTTTCATGTTCTCTTGATAAAATTTTATGTCAATGTTGATATTATTTATTCAAGTTTATTTACTAATTAATATTTATATCGTTTACCCTGCTTATTAATTTTATATATTTATTTTTCGTATCTCTCCCCTCAGTGTCCAAGTTGTCTACAAATATATGAGAGGAAAACGTAGAGTCCTCGCTCAGAATGATCATCCTCAGCTTTATTTATTAATAAATTATGAATAATTATTTAATAATGTTGGACTTAATTTCCATAAATGCACATCTTTTCACTATTCATATGAGCTTTACAGATTTTGTAAATTCCCATTATTTCCTACCTTTCCGCTGTTTTCAATTTTCTGTACTTGTCAGCATATGGTGTACAGGTTACGCACACATCATTGTACTATTATGAGTGCAATAATAACTTTATCAATTTTACTTCACATTAGGTTACTTATATTATGGCTTCTTTGCACAGACAAATTGCTAAAGGGGAGAAAAAACTACCAATCCAACTGTTTACAAGGCTCGTTTTGTTTAAGTGCGAGGGGCACTTTTTAGCAATAAAATATTTTTCTCAAAATTGTTATTTTCCAACCGATCAGGCTGAAAAAATGTTGCACCATTGCTGGTGTACTTTCAAATCTATTGCCTTTTACAGCACTTGAAAAAGTCGATTCCTTCCTGATCAAAATCACATTTCAAAATATATAACGCTGAAAAAATAGAGGCTGATTATGACATATAGTGCTGAGAGGGCTAGGACTAGGACGCGTTATTATCTTGTAATAACTACAAGTAATTTCACTGGAAATTACTCCTCTTAAGGGACCTGAGCATTAAGGGGCGAACAAGGTGTGTGTCTAGACGAATATATTAATAATATTATAATAGCAATAGCAGTATATATATATATATATATATATATATGCTTATATGAATCGCATTGAACTTTCCTTACGGGGAATTAGTACCAATGCCCTGATTTTGTCATAGAAATAGAAAGACTGTTAGTTTTCGCGTATATCTATTCAGATATGCTTATTAAAAGTAGGGCGAAATGTTATTTTTATTAACATTTTATTACTATGTTATATATATATATATATATATATATATATATATGTATATATATATATATATATATATATATATATATATATATATATATATATATATATATATAAGTATTAAGGTATGTAAATAGAAATCAATATAAGCATTAATGCATATTCAATAATATCAAACATATAAAATCAGCTTACGTGCAAATAATATCATATACGATAAAATTTACTGTGAGGATTGTTTACCTCTGTTTTGAAACAGAGCAATGAATGCTGATTTTACTTTCACTATTATGAAAACAAAACAAGTACTTAGAGTTACTTAGAAAAGGTGACTTTCCATTAAGCTATTACTATTTATTATTTGTTCTTTCTCACAGGAAGTGTAAGAAAACCGAATAAATTCTTGCTCTGCTTGAGCTAAATTAATTATAGCTTAACACACTAGTATGCATGAATTTTACATATAACAAAATAATTTAATGTAAATTTTAATTTACATTAAACAATTTAAATACATTTTACAAAATACTTTAATGTAACAATACTTTAATGTGACAAAATAATTTAATGTAAAAATAATAATTTAATAAAACATATAATCTAGTTATATTTAAAATATATCTATTCTATGGGGGAGACGTTATACAGGGATTTCAAGTATTTATTACAATTCTAATTTTTATAGACAACATAAGGGACCTATAGGGGGGAGGGCATTCATAGTGCCATCAGCTTGGCTGCTGCTGCCTGTAGCTGTCTGCTGCTACTGCGCATACTCTCAAAATGGCTGTTATACCGCATGCAAGTGCGGCTATTTATTTGCTACTATGTTTTTGCATTTCGAAAGATTTTACGGACATTTTAATCGGGGGGAAAAGGGTTTTTTACGTTCGTACCGTATATATATACATTCGCCGCGGGTTCCACGGTTTGGGCGCCATTTATAACCGCATAAATGCAGCTATCCTTACCTTCCGATGAGACATACGTGCTGCGTATGTGTGTTCGCGCGCGTTCACCGTCACGCAACGCTGGACCCGCCGGCTTCTGAAACGAGGAATGGGGGAAACGGACAGGGGAAACACGGTGTTCAATGAGTAACCGGGTATTCTGGTATAAATTTACAAAACATTTCTTTACACACAGCTGCTCATATATTACAAGGGAGTGCTATGGCTCGTACGCCAATCACTCACAGTAGGTTCCGCGATTCGATATACGGGGCTACAAATACATTTATACGCGATCGTTCACCGGGAACGATAGGAGGGGAACACGGTACTTGGGACGGGGATACATATAGACCCGAAGGACGCGGACGTGCTATACAGAGACGACGGAGCCTGGCTCTAGCCTCCGTCTCTTTCGTTTACGGGAGAGAGTTATACAAGACACTTAAAAATAGAACAGGCTACTTGACAGTGCTGAACGCTCGATTGTCCTCTCTCTCGGTGATGCGTGAGCAGCGTCCTCGTCGCCACTCAGTCTTCTCTCTCTCTCTCTCTCGCTTGTGCGTCTGGCCGCTCGGCGTCCTGAATGTACTGAACGTGGGCGCGTCTCACAGACGGCTCACTGGATGTTGAAAGGCAAAGATGGGAGTCACCTAGCCTAGGCGATGTTCTTAGCTTCAAGAGTGCCTGGTAAGCCGCTCGATTTCCGGCGCTAAATCTTACGAATGAGAGAGGCGTCAAAGGTCGCGAAGATGATTTTCCAACGACTCGAAGCGTCTAATCTGTTCGATTACTGAGTGTCTGATCTCTTCGAAGGCCAAGACCAGAAGAAGCGTCTCTATTCCTTGACAGTCGGAACGAGAAGCCTCCGATCTGTTTGAAACCCAAAACGAGAAGAAGGAACGCGCTCGATCCTTTTCGGTTCTTCTTTTTACTCCTTTAGTCCAGGCGAATTAGGTCCAAAATGGCCGATTTACCAACAATTTCTCCAACGCCTATTTTTTTGCATTAAATGATAGATGAGGATGTGTAAAATAAGACCCTAACTTGTCGGGATTGTACCCCATCGGCGACGTATTTATTTATTGCAAAATAGCAAAAATAAAAGCTCTTTTTTTTACTTTTTCTTTAATATTTTAAATAATATTGCTCTATTCGAAATATGTTTCGTATAAAAGTTGTGCAGGAGATAATTCTGAACGAAAGTACGTACATGAAAAACTTAAGAAGTCGATTTTTCTATTGTTAAATAAACAATGACAAGGGAAAATTTATCGATATTCAAAGAGCTATACAATTTGTTTAAACAATTGAAATTCAATAATAATGGCACAAATAGATGTTTTTTCATCTACTTATACTACGTTTCAAATTACAAAGTGTACATTCAATATGGCGACCAGTTGCAAAATTATTTATATTGCAACTTAACCATTGCGAAGTTTGCCAACGGCTGGGAATTTTTGAATGCAGTAAAATGCAATCATTAGAGGATATTAATAGTACTTAAAGCTGAAAAGACCAGATCTTTAAATTAAATTTTTCTGTTGTTTAAAGTGAAAAACGCCGTTGCTATGGTCGATATCTCGGAAGTTTTAACGCTAGAATATTAAAACAAAATGCATTTTATTACGCTTAAAAGAAGAAAGATAGATTAACCTTTATACTTGCACCTTGCCAGATTTCAAGTGAAAATGTTAATTAAATGAAAGTAATAAATGATAGTATAAACAAAAATTCTCTCACCTTCTATTGGTCGTATGAAAATGTGTAAGGGCTCAAAATTTTTTTTTTTATCGTAATAAAATGCATTTTGTTTCAATATTCTAGAGTTAAAAACTTCAAAGATATCGACCCTAGCAACGGCGTTTTTCACTTTAAACGATAGAAAAATTTAATTTAAAAATCGGGTCTTTTCAGCTTTGATTACTATTAATATCCTCTAATGATTGCATTCTACTGCATTAAAAAATTCCCAGCCGTTGGCGAATTTAGTAATGGTTAAGTTGCAATATAAATAATTTTGTAACTGGTCGCCATTTTGAAAGTACGCTTTGTAATTTGAAGCATAGTATAAGTAGATGAAAAAACATATATTGGCGCCATTATTATTGAATTTCAATTGTTTAAACAAATTGTATAGTTCTTTGAATGTCGAAAATTTTTCCATTTTCATTGTTTATTTAACAATAGAAAAATCGACTTCTTAAGTTTTTCATGTACGTACTTTTGTTCAGAATTATCTCCTGCACAACTTTTATACGAAACATATTTCGATTAGAGCAATATTATTTAAAATATTAAAGAAAAAGTAAAAAAAAGAGCTTTTATTTTTGCTATTTTGCAATAAATAAATACGTCGCCGATGGGGTACAATCCCGACAATTTAGGGTCTTATTTTACACATCCTCATCTATCATTTAATGCAAAAAAATAGGCGTTGGAGAAATTGTTGAATCAGAACCCTAATTCGCCTGGAGTACTTTCGCCGTGAGCGCACTGTCGCGGTTCGCGAGTGCGAAATTCGCGATCTGCCGCAAACACTCGTGGTTTGGTACGAATGCGTAGGCGCGACCACCAAACCGGCGGTTATAATATATATATATATATATATATATATTGGAATCTCATTATATCTTCACTATTATTATCAAATTATTACTAATTTTAAAGAAAATTTTAATGTTATATTTCCGAAAATTTCTTTTAATTCTTTCCGACAATCCTCTAAGATACGACAAAACAATAATTTTGCATCTATTAGCATCAACTCTTACGTCTGTTTTCGTTATTATAAATGTCAAACAATCTCTCTGTCCTTAATTTATTAATAAATTCAATTGGATATCCATTATTAATGAAAGTTTCCCTTACTATCTGTAAATTATTCTGTTTAAAATCCTTATGTGACAATTTTATTGCTCTGTCAATGACACCTTAGACAGAATAAGTTGCAAAACACTCACGTGTTTTGGCTTTTTCTATATTATTATATGACACTGTACAATCAACTACCAGATTTGTACAGCTTCGACTTCTCCGATTGTGAGAATATATTCTATCATAAGTTGGCTAACAAGGCCTGGTATAACCAATGCATTATCATAGAAGCAAAGCACACAAAATGTACAGTTAGGGAGAATACTTTTCTTACAATGAAGGAGTAATTACAGCATTATATTTGAGCATTTCTTTGGGAGTCATTTATTTACAAAAAGCATTGGAATTCATTCAAAAGGTTGGAGACTGGGTGCCGTACGAATTGAAGCAGAGTGACGTCCAATAGCGATTGTGCATGCCTTGATACGTTTTTAGCCTAGAAAGACTAGCAATTTTTTGGTCCAGAATTCAAAAATTTCCAGAAAAGTGGGAAAAATTTATAGCTTACTATGCGACGATATTTTGAATAAAGGATGTTTAACATTGTTTTCATAATAAAACCTCGCATTTTGGAAAAAATATTCTGGAAACTTACTTGTACATTCCATACAATACAGAAAAAATGCTTGATAATATAAAAAATTTAAATGACTTTTTATGATAAGCTTCAATAAAAAGATCGATTTTTTATATATCGATAAAATTAAAATAAAAATTATTTCACCGAATATTTGTATTTATTTATGATAATAAAGGTTCGTTATAATAGAATGTATTTTGGAAAATACTATGTACAGAGTAGCTATAATATATAATATAATGAAAATTACTTATCTAATTGTGTATTGTTGTAAATCGTAATTAACGTTTGAAATGAAACAATGAGAAAATAATTGAAAGTGGATGTAAATGTATATACTTTTATAAATAGGTAAACAGTATAAAGGACATAACCGTATAAGAAAGGGAAGAGTACTCCGAACGAATTGCTTCGAAAAAATTGAAGATAAGAAAAAATTCTATATTGTTCATTTTTCGCGCAGTTTTTTGCTAACAAAACATAAGCTATAAATTAATATGAAAATTGCAAACTGCAATTAACAAAAAAAAGGAATACTAACTAAAACAAAATGGTATACTACTGTGTACTTGTTTTAAGTGAGTAGACAAAAAACAATTGTCAAGCTCATTAACTAATTCCAAGAAATATATTCCAGTAATGTACAATCGAAAAACGTAATCAATCTTAGAATGAAACCAATAAAGAACTTCTACTATATGATGATTTTGTGCTAATTTGAGACTCTAATTTTATTCAGATTTTCAAATAAAGAACGAGCTGCAAAAATAAATTAAAAACCAATTTCATCAATTTTTTGTTTTGTTAAAAAATTTTGCTGCTATTTTACCAGTTAAAAAAAACCTCATTTTTTACCTTTGAATACTGTTTTTGTGATCAGTATGCTAGCTTTGAGCGATTGATAATAATGATAAGAAAGATGAAGACTTTCATTAATAATATTTTCGCGTTAACAGTGAATCGAGGATGCCCTAAACGGCTTAAGTTAATTTAAATACGAAAAATACATACCTAAATGGTGAAGTTCGTAAGTGTTAAGTATATCATCACAGCGTGAACTGATAGCTTTGGTATTAACAACAGCGCGAAGATCTAATATTAAAGAAGGAAAAAGACCAACATTTCTGATTATCAACACCGAAGATTGCTATGCAATAATACTGTTACTGGCACGTTTCACTTTTCTGTAGTTGTTTTAAATTGAAGGAGACGAAAGAAACAAGACAGAAAATAAAGAAGACAAGATTCGAACAGAACATAACTTTAATAAAAATTATGTAAAGCTAAGGAAAATCTAGTAAACTGCGACCTATCATTTTCCATTTTATTCTCAGAAGAGCTTCGAAATCCTTAAATCTCATGCAATTGATACAATAATTGGCAAAAATTCTATTATTGCTTCAAAACATTCTGTTTGCATTCACGTTAGTAATAGAGAATTAATTTGAAAAATCTATTAAAATTCGAATGAAAACAAACCAGTCTTTTTACACAAAATACCCAAAATTTCTTTCTTCTTTTATCTTTTGTCCCTTCCTTTTGCCATTTCAAAATTCATAACATTTTCTCTATTTCATTGCAGACATGACAAATACTCTGTACGTATGTGTAACACTTTATAATTGTATTAGTTTATCATGCAATTGTATTTGTAACAATCAGATTTTATCCTTCACGAACTATATTAATTATAAATTTTCAAATTTTGAATTTTATGCATATTATTACAAATAAGGATAATCCGACTGTCATTGTAATTATATATATATATATATATATATATATATATATGAACTTTATGATATAATTCTATTTATTTAAAAAAGTACTGTAAGATCATTATAAACTGTACGGTTCACACGAATGAGCGCTAAACAGAGACTAGAGTGAGACACACAGAGAGAGAGAGAGAGAGAGAGAGAGAGAGAGAGAGAGAGAGAGAGAGAGACAGAGAGACAGAGAGCAGGAACACCGGACAAGAAGATGGAAAGGAGTCACTTGGGCGGTTTGTAATTATAAAAAAAGGGGAAGAAAATACATAGGCACGCTCACATCTAGAAACCATTTGCGAGAGTCTATCTTTTCGATTTATGTGTAATTTCTTTGTCCAAAATCAAATTGTAAATCGAGGGACTGACGCATCTTCTCGACGGCACAATAAGCTCAATATACGGTGTTTTTCTCATCTGTCGTAAACTGCCCGCCCTCCCCTCAACGGTACCGAACTTTCCTTGTTTCTGCAGATGGAAAGAAAATCATTAATGTCCTGGCGTTTGATGCGTTCGGTTCTCGTTTCGTTTGTGATTTCCCGTTTGTTAATTTTCTTCGTAGAACGATAGTATTTTGGTTATACCAGTAATTTCTGCATCTAGACTGTAGAGGTATCTCTAAATAATGGAATTGATCACTAGAACGAGTGTGCGATTTGCAAGGAATTACGAATCTGCCCCGGTGCGGTTACGTACTGAGGCCTTTGTGAGAGCGGCTCCTTTGCTCAATCAAAAAATCTTATCAAGCAGCGTCTGCGTCCATTATCTGTTGCAGACGGCAAGGGCTGTCCCCTTACCCAAGACGTGGGACTGTCAAGCAGGAGAGCAAGTATTACAGAAGAAGGCAGTAGCATTCGACGTCACCTTGTTGAATACTTAATATATATTTAAAATAACTATATGATAAGAGCACTCAAATTTATGTGACCATTTGTATTTATCTCCGTTGACTGTACTTCGCGTATTGTTTTTAAGTTCCTTAAATTGTATCTGCTAAACTTTCATTTAATATATTTTTATCCTTTTAATCGGCTATTTCCTCCACTCACTCAGTGCAGGTTTTTATGCCGTTATAGAATAAAGTTAGCGTTTGTTTATTGAAATTGTTATTAAATTATTTCTTCTCCTCCCCTGATTACATATTCATCAATCTTTATGATAGAAAGAACTAAACGAACATAAACGTTTATTGGATAAGTGTACGACAATCGATGTAAAGAAAAATTTGACATATATGCGTATTGAAATACAGACATTAATTTAATAATATATATTTTTATGGTAAATACGTGAATTTTTTGTCTGTATAATATAAATTTCTTTCTGATAATTTTTCATTTTTATCATATAATAGCATCTCATGTCTCGGCTTTCTCCCAGGCACTAATTTAACCATTCTTAAACAGTTCAATAATATCTATGTAAAAAGTACTCCATGTATAAATCTGCATTCCTATAATTTTACTTATCGTCGCTTTCGTATAACAAGCTCTTTCACAGAACCGTCTCTTACAAAAAGGTGATATTTCACAAACCATTTTAGACTATATATATATATATATATATATATATATATATATATATATATATATATGCGCACGAGCACAGAAAACAATTCGGACCCAAACTCCGATTCCAGCACCATAATGCAGAAAAATTCTTCATTTACAAAAAATTGAGACTTTCCTTTCTCTTTGTAGACTTTTCTATTGTAGAAATTTCAAATTAAGTCTTATGATTTTGTAATCAAATGGATGTTCCATAATTAGTTTAAAAATTGTTCATGTGAAATGTCAAAAAAAATAATATATACAAATTTCCAAAGAAAAATAAAACAAAGTGTAATAGGATAGATAGGATAGGTGCGTGATCGGGTGAATAAACAAGTCAATAGATTAAATATAAATACATTTCCAGACAAATTCATTTTTCGCATAAAAAACCTCTCTTGGAAGAAAAGAGAAAAAAAGCCTAAAAGAAATACAAACTTAAATAAATTAACTATATTATTATTGAATGAATGAATGAATCAATACGCATCGCTCGCAAAGTGCATTTATCTTAATAATCGATCGTGCGTTAGAGAAGTGTGGGAGGTGGACTGGCGCAGCACTGCGGATCCGACGTCTCGGAAAATCACCGCCCCTGTTACGCAAAAGAGAATTAAATTCGCTTTGTAACTTGTATATCAGAGGTTAGTAAATTACTTGTGCGAGGCAGGTGCCCATGTGCACCGCTCGCCCAGGATATAAACAGACCACGGCCCACACTTATAATATCAGAATGCGTCGCGTACAAAGATAGAATTAAGAACTACGTAACACAGAAAATAATAAAAATGACCGGCCCTTTGCTCGCCACCACGACTCTCAAAAATCGTTCTCGTCTTATCGCTAATATTGTATACATTCAATATAAGATTCACAACATAGAAATATATAGAGCATATATATAGCATATACATATATATAGCATATAAATATATATAGCATGTATAATATAATACATACATGCATGCATACGCGTTAATGTATTAAACGCGAAGAAAGTATATTTTAAGTAAGCGAAGCGTGAACAAAATTGATTTTTAATATTTAATAATTATATAATATTGTCGTAAATAACGCGTAGGAACAAATAGTGAAAATCTATTAATGAATCAAATATTAAAAATTTAAATAATAATATAAATCAAAGATAGAAAATTAAATTCTTGAAATTAAATGCAAAAATAAAGTAAAATAAAATAAAAGTTATACTAAATGCTTGGCAATAATTTATATGCAATATAGGAAACAATATAATATTGATTTGCTTATGTTAAAAGCATATGTATATATTGTAACACATATAGAAGTTTCTTTGTATATGTGTTAGAAACTAAAATTGGAGGGAAAAATAAAAAAAATAGAGAGAGGTAGAGGTAGAGGTATAGTGTGAAAATTTTGAATATAATATAGTCAATATTTTTGATATGTTAAATCAAATACAGTCAGCTTCTCTTTGTTATTTCTTTTTGCACTTAAGTTTTGCATATAAGAAGAAAAAAAAATTATTATCATAAATTTGTGTACTGGTCGGTATGCCGCCCAGCGATTAACAAATAAATTGATTTTTAGAACTCGAGCTCGTAATCGACTAAAGAAAACAACAAGCTTGTTTCATCGTTGGGTCGTTGTTTCTGTCTACATCGCTGGTATCAAGGTTGGTTATATTTCATTATATTTTTTCTACTCGACATTTTATTTTTGTATATAAAATTTTATCGGGAATTAAATATTGTGAATTTGTATTGTAAATATGAAAAATATTGCGATATATTAGTTTATCGTAAGAATGACAAGTGCGCACGCAAAGATTGATGGTAGTTATTCCGAGTATCCATAAGGCGGCGTGCTTGTCATCTGATCTATATATAAGATATAGAAATACCCTCTCACACCCTTTGTGAGCGAAAACGTGCGCTAGTGTAGCGCTGGTGCATACAAGGTAGGATTAGGTTACTAATTATTATAACTTTATTTAATTTAATAAATTAAATTTTTTTTATGAAATGAAATTAAAATAAATGATTTCCTTTTTTTATTTTCTAATTATAATAAGAAATTTGTCGAAACCCCCTGTACTTAGTATCTTTCCCGTCCTTTTCTAGATTATTATCAATATATTAATATAAATTATTATTGAAATTTAATGAAATATAAAATCCAGTATAAGAAGTTCGAAGAAAAATGACACAAATGAATCTTATTTTATAGTTATTATAGAATTATTATTATAGAAATATTGTTAAATGAGTGATAACAATTTATTCTTTGGTGATGCGAAATTCTTATATTTAATATAAATCAACAATACCAAAAATAATAAACATTTATGATCTGTTTACAAAAGAAATTCAAGAACATATGTGAATAAAATCTTATTACACAAAATGAACAATTTGTTGATATATATATATATATATATATATATATATATTGTAACGGTGCGCGTGTCCGCCTCGAGCACGAGGACGGCGGGCACGGCCGTTGCAAATTCGTGCCCGGCTGGGCTTAGCCCCGAAGGATTTCGGCAAGGGAGAGGGGCGGTTCGCGAGGGGCGAATATCGCGTTCAGGATTGCGCGTGAGGTAGGGCGGCTAACGGACCACACACGAAATAATAAAATAAAAATAATTAAAATTCAAACAAGGTTTAATAACGCCGTGCAAACAAGAATACAACGCAGCGCCTATATATGAGGCGTGCTGGACGCAGGCCGAGGGTCGCCGGGGCGACGGCGCGCGGGGCGTTCGGGAAGAGAGAGAGAGAGAGAGAGAGAAAACAGGAGCTGCCACTTACAGCGAGTCGGGGCTCGATGATCCCGCAGCGCGTAATCCCTGCACTCGTGCGGCAGCAGCACCTTCCTTCGCCGGGAGCGGCGGTGACGTCGGCGTCCGGAGACCCCGGGATGGGGCGGCTATTCCGCGGAGGCGGGGTCGGACGACAAGTCGTCCGCTCGGACTCTTGCCCGGCGCGTGTGCACCGCACACACCCACAACACTGTGGCACAGAACGGCGATCCAGTCAAGTACCCTCCCCGAAGACGAGGTACGAGACGAGGGAAACACTCGACACACAAGGTGTCCCCGCACGCCGTAAGTTATGACGCGACCGTGGCGAGATGCCAAAGCAGAAAAAAACGTGCGCGAAAGGCCGGTTGCGACGCGTGCGTGCTCTTCGCGGCTCTCCGTCTGTCTAATCCTTCGCGCGCGTGGCCGTCTCTCCCCATTCCCCACTCTCTCTCTCACTTACCTCTCCGCCGGTGGTTGTGCGTCGGCCTGCAACATATAAACATTTCTACATATAAATATACAGATAAATATGTACATGCTACAGCTGGAGAGAGAGCAACGGGACGGGGAAGGCAGGCGCACGCAGTGCTTGCGTTCCTCGTCACACGCCCCCCTCCAGACGCTGGTAGCCGAAGCGTGACAGCTCGACCCAACATCTCTCTCTCAGATCGACCATCGTGTCAGGATGAGGAACGGGGTGGCTGCGGTCTACCGCTGAGGATCACTGGGATGAGGAAGGACGGGTAAAGAACTCTCTTCCCTAGACGCAGTTGTTTTTGGAGGTAACAATCGCCGGTGTTCCTCCGTCAATAACGGCGCCAGTCAATAATCGAAGCTAGTCGGCCCGTTGACGGGCGCGGGCGTGGGCCCGAGTGCGGCGGGGAGATTGGTCCCGCGGCGGGGTTGAGCGTCCGCTCTTCCTGGGGCGACCTACTTTTCGCCTCAACAGGTGCACGTCGTTATGGCAGACGGCTCCGCTGTTATCGGGCTCCGCAGGGGCTCGCGCTTGGGTTCTTCGACGGGTTACGATTCGCGTCCTACGCGGCCTCCCTAATCTACGCGGCCTCCCTAATCTACGCGGTGCGATATCGGTCTTAGATCGCGTGGCATTGCCCGCGGGGGTATCGCTTCGCACGCTTGTATCGGAATTACAATGAGGCGCGTCGTCGGGGCGCCGTACGCTCACCAGTGGTGTTACAATGCGGGTTCGCTCGCTCGCCTCGACATTACAATTTGACGCATCGCGGTCACGCTCTTCGCCCGAAGGCTCTTCCGTGTCGGAACTGCTATCATCTTCGGGGTCGTGATCTCGATGGTAGGGCTTCAGGTCGGCGACGTGATGCTTACCAGCATCTCTTCCCGTAGAGTCGATCAGTCGATAAACATTCGTGCCGAGTTTCTCCGTGATGGTAAAGGACCCGTCGAATTTTGGGGCCAGCTTGGCGCTGACGCCCTGTATGCCTGACGAGAGGATGCGATTACGCCGCCATACGCGATCGCCTATCGCGTAATGCACGTCGCGACGTCTCGCATTATAATAGCGAGCTTGCTTTGCCTGCGCTTTCTGCGAGTTTTCCGCTGCCTTTAGATGGAGATCAGATAATTTCTCCATGCGCTCTTTCCAATGTTGTAGAGCAGCCTCTTCTTGCGCAATCTGTGCGCGCTGCTCCTCCTGGCGACGATGTGTGCCAGGGGCTGAGGGGTGACGACCCGTATTAAGGAAGGCCGGACTTACGCCAATGGAGTCTTGTACGGATGTATTGTACGCGAACATGAGCTCGGCGATGTGCGCATCCCAAGGACTGTGAGACTCCTCAATGAAGGCGATTATCGCGGTCTTCAGAGTCCTATTGACCCTCTCTACCGGATTGGCTTGAGCGTGATAAGGGGGTATCGTGGAATGCTCCACCCCACGCTCCACAAGGAATTTCTCAATGATTTTATTACGAAATTCGGTGCCATTGTCCGATAGGAATACTTCGGGCGTACCAAAGCGTAAAAATACGCGATCTTTCAACTCGCGGCGAATCGTTTGCGCATTCGCCTTTCTGATGGGAATACATTCTACCCAGCGAGTGAATAGATCCATGAAGACGAGCAAATACTCGTATCCCCGGGTAGATCGCGGAAATGGACCCATCACATCTCCAGCTACTATTTCCCAAGGGCGGGTGACCGTTCGATGGCCCATCAGGCCAGCTGGTGCAGCCTGCTGCACCTTACATTGTTGGCACACGGTGCAGTCACGGACAAATTGTGTCACATCTTTGTGCATTGATGGCCAATAGTATGATCGTGCAATTCGGTCATATGTTTTATGGCGTCCGAAATGACCAGCTGTGGGCTCCTCATGACATTCATGAAGAACGGTACGACGATCTTCTTTAGGTACGACTAACTTCCACGCATCCTGGTCGTCTACTAAATCCTCGACGGCAGGATCAGGACGGTAGTAGTATAGTCGCTGCCCAACGACTTTCCACCATGGGAGGTTGGTCGGATCGCTCACCACTTTCTTACGAAGGCGCAAATACCAGGGGTCTTGCACATCGGTGACGCCGAGAGAGGCGACTTCGCAGGTAGGCTCGTCTTCGTACAAACGAGAGAGGGCGTCTGGTACGCAATTCAAGGTACCTTTCCGATGGATGACTTCGTAGTCGAATCCCTGCAATTCCAAGGCCCAACGGGCGAGTCTGCCCGTGGGGTTGCGCAATGAGTGCAGCCAACGAAGGCTGCTGTGATCGGTTATCACCTGGAAGTGATAGCCCTCGACGTACGGGCGGAATTTACGCACAGCCCATAACACGGCGAGGCACTCGCGTTCGGTGACCGAATAGTTACGCTCAGCCGCAGTCATCGTGCGACTAGCGTAGGAGAGCACGCGCTCCACGCCATCAACGGCTTGCGTGAGCACGGCGCCTAGTCCTGAGTCGCTGGCGTCCGTTTGGATGACGAACGTTTCTCCAAACGACGGTCGAGAAAGGACGGGTGCAGATGCGACGAGCGCCCGGATTTGTTCGAAGGCTTGCTGTTGCTCTTCTCCCCAATGGTACTTGATGTTCTTCTTGGTTAATCGGGTGAGAGGCTCAGCAAGCGTTGCGAAGTTCTCTAAGAACTTGCGGTACCAGGACGCAAGGCCTAAAAACCTACGGAGCTGCTTCAGGTTCTTTGGTGCGGCGTAAGTCAAGATTGGTGCAATCTTATCCGGATCGGGTCGAAAACCGTCACGATCCACGAGGACGCCGAGGAACCGTACCTCCGCGAGTCCGAATTTACTCTTCTGCCGATTGATGGTCAAGCCGGCATCGGAAATCCGTCTCAGGATATGTTCGAGCCACCTGAGGTGCTCGTCAAAGCTCTCCGTAGCGATGATCACATCATCAAGGTAGGCGAAGGCCACCGGCTCCATTTCAGGGCCGATCAGCTTGTCGCTTAACTGCTGAAAGGTGGCAGGGCCACCGGCGACACCATATGGCATACGGGTCCATTCGAATAACCCCATGCCTGGAACCGTGAAGGCAGAGAGGTGTCGCGATTCCTCACGAAGAGGGACCTGATGGTAGGCGCTGCTGAGGTCCAGTGTGGAGATGTATCGCGCATTTCTCAGTTTCCGTAAGATTACGTCCATGTAGGGAAGCGGGTACGCGCTGACCTTGGACACGGAATTCACTTTGCGATAGTCCACACAGAATCGGTAGCTCCCATCGTTCTTGCGAACCATCACGACGGGGCTAGACCATTCGCTGGTTGATCTGCGAATTACGCCCTGATCAAGCATCTTGCGAACTTGCGCATGCATTTCCAGCTCTATCTTCTGAGAGACCGGATAATAACGCTGCTTAATCGGCGTAGCATCGCCGACATCGATCACGTGGTCGGTCAGATGCGTGCAGCCCAGAGGCTGATCAGCCGGAGGCAGCATCCGGTCGGGGAGTTCCTCGAGAGCTCGGCGTTGACTATCGTCAATATCGGCCAATCCTATAGAGGCAAGTGAATACGCCGAGGTAACTGAGACGGTGCAGAGTTGTAACGGAACGAAATCCGCAGCACCCTCGATCGACATGGTGTTGTCGCGCGGGTGGATGACCGCATTGAAGGCGCGGTAGAAGTCTGCACCGAGCAGACAGTCATTTTCCAAGTCTGGAATTATGATGACGTCTAGCTCCATTTCTACGTCTGCTATGGCAAACGGAAGGGCCACCTGGCCTATTATCGGCTCAATTTTTCCCGTGGCGAGTCGAGCGCCAGATCCAGGGAAGGGTCGAACTAGACGACCGAGGGCAGATGCAATCTGCAGGCCGATTGCTCCGAGAGCTGTACGAGCAGCCCCTGCATCTAGCAGTGCATGAATGCGAAACTCGCCTATGCCTACCTGTACCCACCATCGTGAATACCGATCGGGGTCGACACTAGTGGCTGAGTCAGCGGAGTCACGGCCGTGATGCTCCTCCTTTACAGACAGGAGGGGGCAATCATCATTACCCTGTGTCCTCGCAGCTGCATGCTGATCTTCAGAGGTCTCACGGAGCGTAGGGGCGAGTTGGACCTCAATTACTCGCCCTTTTTCGCATTTCCCGAACACTCGGGACAGCTGCGCAAGGTGTGGCCAGGCCAACTACAGCCCCAGCACAAGAACCGCGGATCAGGACCTGCTGTCCGACCTTTGTTCTTGTCACTGAGGGGCTCGTGCACCAACTTTCCTTTGAAGGAGGGCTTCCTCTCCGACTTAGGTGAGGTCGGCGCTCTGGTTTTTCCTGTACGCGGCGACCTCGGGCGTGAATCGCGACCGCTCCTCTTCGGGATAAGGGCTGCGACGCCTGGCGCCTCTAAATCAGGTGAGGTGGCTCTAAAGCCAGCCTCTTGTAAAACTTCTCGCACCAGAGCTTTGAAGTTGGGCGGCTTCACGTCCACGGCCGCGATTCTTGGTTTCGGGCGCGTTCGAGACGTGTCGGCCGCATGGAAGGCCACTTCGGGCATTATGCAGTCCTCAGGTGATGGCGGTGGCTTATAATTTCGCTCCGCATCGAGGACGCATTCGGCCTCTCGAGCAAGCTCGATTAGCCGATTGACGCTCGTAATCTTCTCCCGCGGAACTAACTTCTGTATCTCCGGGAGTAGATTACGGTAGATCAGGGCGAGTTGCTTGTCGTCTGACCATGGTTCTTCGAACCGATTGAGAATCGTTAACAAACAAAACACGTAGTCACGTGTTGGCTCGCGCTTCGCCTGCGTACGCCGCTGCGCTTCGTTGATTAGCTCAGCTTGGAAGCGTCGATCGACGCCGTAGCAGCTCCGGGCTGCGTGGCAGAACTCTTGCCACGTGGTCCAGTCTTTCCGAGATAGACGGTACCAATGCAGGGCGACACCGTCGAGGAGCTCCGTCATGGCATTGAGCATGTCCTCGTCTGTGAGCGGTGTCAACCTGCGACATTCCGCGATCCTTTGCAGAAATTCTTCTACACTTTTCCCCTTGGCACCATTGAGTCTAATTTTCCATTGGCGCACGGTCTTACCAATATCCGTGCGCTGGGCCAAGGTGCTTGACAGCGTTGATCGCGTTGTATTCGCGGGCGAGCTCATCACATCTCGATCCATGTGATGTCCCCCCCTTCCAGGTACCTTGGTACCGAGGGTGGCAAGGAGCCGAAAACGTAGGCTCGCCGGTCGACCCTACAAACCTATTATTGTTGAGGTTTTTGTCACTTTCCACGTATTGCAGATCGTACGTGTCTTGGAAAGTGACACGGTCGCGTCGCGCCGATTTCTGCAGCTGCTGCTGGATGCTGGCTAGCGTAGCGTGCATCTCACTTTGCCTCTGCTGCAAATCTTGGACAGTGCAGTTTTGGTGTTGCATCCAAGTTTGCAGCATATTTTGCAGGCCATGTAATCCCTGACGAAGGTTTACATGGTTTTCGAGGTCAGTCGGTTGAGGCTCGACTGTTGTATTTGTCGCCTGAGATGCGACTTGGGTTCGACGTGTGGTGTCATTCGTGACACCCAAGTCGGGAGGCGTAATTACGCTCGTGGTGGCTGCCTGAATCGGCGATTCGTTGGCAGTGCTCCATGCGAGCGGTTCATGCCTGTTCATCTCGGCCAAATTGAAGTCGATCAGATTTTGTATTTGGTGATCGACAGCTGTTGTTATATTTCTTTGATCTGTGCTCGGGTAAATTTCCCGAGCCTGCTGTATGTCAGCTGATCCGTCCGCTTGTTCGTCGTACGTCGCTTCCATTCGATCCAAAATATAAGTTTTTGTTGCGTCGCGCATTGTCGAGGTGACGATTATCTTTAACAGATTTTTATCTCTTCGCGTGCGTGTTTTTATACTATCACTGTCACTCTCGCATTCCACAAAATCTCCTGGGCTATAATTTCCTGCTAGTCTATGGTATAGCCTAGCAGCCCTTTGAAATGGGGAACCCTCATTTTTTAATTCTAGTTCCGCTGTAATTAGGTTTGTTTCTTCCTCACATAGGCTTTGAAGCCAGTCGTTAAATTCGTTTGGCGGATTTGCCATCTTTTATTTCTTTTCGTTGAAAATTAGAAGAAGACAAACGAACAAACGGAAAAAGAAAAAGAAAAAAAAAAAAATATATACAACGTGAGAAAAATAGAGCGTTACAGCCAAAGTTTTCGATTAAATAATTAAAAGCAAATAATTAAAAGCCGGCAATCTCAAGAGATAGTGGAGTGCGAGGGCGAAAACGCAAAAATTAGGGGCGACTGACGCAAAAAAAAAACAGAAAATATAAGAGAAAAAGAATTCAACAATTTTCAAAAATTGTCAAAAAATTCACCAAAAATTTTTCCAGAATTCTTATTTCGGCTTTCGGATTCTCGAGTTTCCAAAAAAAAGATTTATTTTGAAATTGTAATAGTTTTTTCCTTTTTATATTTTTTTAAGCAATGTAAAAAAAAATACAAAAATATAAAGAAAAAAAAAAAAAAATTTTCAATTTTTAGTTTTCCAAAAAAAAAAAATTTTCAAATTTTAGTTTTCGAGAAAGAGAGAAAAAAAAAAAAAATTTTTTTTTTTAATTTTTAGTTTTCGGAAAAAAAAAATTTTTAATTTTTAGTTTTCAAAAAAAAAATTTTTAATTTTTAGTTTTCGAAAAAAAAAAAATTTTCAATTTTTAGTTTTCCAAAAAAAAAAAATTTTTAAATTTTAGTTTTCAAAAAAAAAAAAAATTTTTAATCTTTAGTTTTCGGGAAAAAAAAAAATTTAATTTTTAGTTTTCAAAAAAAATTTTAATTCTTCATTTATACTGCACAAATATTAGAGATATTACAATATCAAAATGAAGATCCGAAAGCGAAAAGCATAAAGGGAATAATCAATTTTGATCAAATTAAATTGAAAGCAAAGAAAAATTTGCGTTAGTCGCATGTACACTGTATGTACAGCGTAGAGTCGCGGTGGTGTGTGTATGTGAGTATACACAGATCGCTGACTTCGCTATTTATAATCGACTATGTGTAATGAAGAGAACTTTTAATTATATTTAATTTACACTAAATGTTCCTTATGTCTGTAACGGCGAAAATTTTATTATTATATTATAATGGCGAATGTGAATCTATTTATATCAGTTATATTTTCATATTAGGCTATCTTAAAAATTAATTATTGATTAATTTTAGTTTAGCTTAGATGGAATTCACATATTTAATTTAAGCTAAATTTTAAAGTTACATCCACTTAATATATATATATCAATATTATATAAATTAATGTATATGTGTCTATTTAACTTAAAATTAGTTTTGCTTGAAACCCTGCACAAATATTATATTACCGTATTCGGCATTATATTTCATTTGTGCTGCTTTTCAGCCGCTTTCGCCGAATTGCCGTTGGCCTTGGCCGACTTCGAGAGTGTTTACATCTACGAGCTCGCAACGTAAACACTCGCGATGTGCTGTGCGTTCGCACTCTGTAGTATTACAATTTTCAATATAATAAAATTATTAAATTATTTTTGCGCATCCGCGTCACTTGCGAATATTCGCCGGGGCACTATGATATAATATATTATTACATATATATTATAAAATGTATATATGCAATAAGATATATAAAGATATATGAAATGTTCTCATATAAAGTGCGATCCCGAGATCGCGTTGGGTGCCATGTAACGGTGCCCCGAAGGATTTCGGCAAGGGAGAGGGGCGGTTCGCGAGGGGCGAATATCGCGTTCAGGATTGCGCGTGAGGTAGGGCGGCTAACGGACCACACACGAAATAATAAAATAAAAATAATTAAAATTCAAACAAGGTTTAATAACGCCGTGCAAACAAGAATACAACGCAGCGCCTATATATGAGGCGTGCGGGACGCAGGCCGAGGGTCGCCGGGGCGACGGCGCGCGGGGCGTTCGGGAAGAGAGAGAGAGAGAGAAAACAGGAGCTGCCACTTACAGCGAGTCGGGGCTCGATGATCCCGCAGCGCGTAATCCCTGCACTCGTGCGGCAGCAGCACCTTCCTTCGCCGGGAGCGGCGGTGACGTCGGCGTCCGGAGACCCCGGGATGGGGCGGCTATTCCGCGGAGGCGGGGTCGGACGACAAGTCGTCCGCTCGGACTCTTGCCCGGCGCGTGTGCACCGCACACACCCACAACACTGTGGCACAGAACGGCGATCCAGTCAAGTACCCTCCCCGAAGACGAGGTACGAGACGAGGGAAACACTCGACACACAAGGTGTCCCCGCACGCCGTAAGTTATGACGCGACCGTGGCGAGATGCCAAAGCAGAAAAAAACGTGCGCGAAAGGCCGGTTGCGACGCGTGCGTGCTCTTCGCGGCTCTCCGTCTGTCTAATCCTTCGCGCGCGTGGCCGTCTCTCCCCATTCCCCGCTCTCTCTCTCACTTACCTCTCCGCCGGTGGTTGTGCGTCGGCCTGCAACATATAAACATTTCTACATATAAATATACAGATAAATATGTACATGCTACAGCTGGAGAGAGAGCAACGGGACGGGGAAGGCAGGCGCACGCAGTGCTTGCGTTCCTCGTCACAATATATATATATATATATATATATATATATATATATATATATATATATTATTTATATTATATATTGAACATTGTTTCTTATTTCTATGCAAAAACTATATAGTATGAATTTACTTATGTATTAAGAGCATGATTGCATAACTGATACGATTTTATTATTTACTGCTGTGAAAACATTCTTGCATAATTTGATCAAAAAATATAAAAACTAAACTAAATTTATGATATAGTTGCAAAGAAAATTTAAAATAACATGCGAATAACATATTCTTGTTCGATAAACCAGGTTGTTAATATTCATAGAAAAAACTTAAAGCTCTACCTTCCTTCTATACAAAATAACACTCGCTCTTTATTTTTCGCCACTAAATTGAATATTTTATATTAACTATATGTGTAAAGTAAGAAAGAATATAGTATTATTTGGCTTATATATTAAGAACATTCTTTTAATATATTATTTTCTTCTTTAGTGATGTGAAATTCCTGTTGCTATAAGTTAATTCAAAAATATTGAAACCAACAAAAATTTGAATGTGTTCACAAACAAAATTTAAGATCACATTGGATAAAATATTACTACAAGAGACGAACAATGTTAATATATATCAAATATATTAACAAATAGATAAATCATTGCCCATTCGTGCATCAAGTCAGAAATAACAAAATTCTATCTATCATACAGTATATATAAATCTCGAAAAAAATTAAACATATATACAAAATAATACACACACACACACACACACACCAGTGTGGAGTATTGATGCTTTCTCCCATCTGGCGCCTCCCCAGGTTGCGGATAGGGGATGGTTCACTACAATTTGTAGAGGGCACTGAGGAAATAAAATACTCAGGGCAGACAAAAAAAGCTAATAGGGAGTGATCACAGGGCGATCTTGTACGAGATTGCAGAGAAGAAAGTAAAGAACAAGTGCAATGAGTGGATGCCCACACGGAAATGGAGCATCAGATCGCTTGACTGTGAAGTGTTCGCCACTATAATATCAGAAGAGCGTTTAGAATATGGTGCACCAGGCCATCTGGCAAATGCACTCATGAAGCATATCTCTGAAGCATGCGATGCATCGATGACTAGGACTAAGAGCGGATTTAAACATCGTCAATCTGTCTACTGGTGGGCAAATGAAATTGCAGAATTACGCAAACAATGTCATCGCGCACGTAGACTTGCTCAAAGAGCCCGCACTCATCGTAATACGTTTAATAGTTTATTTAAAGAAGCACAAAGAGCGCTTGTCAAGGCCATTAAGGCAAGCAAGTGTCGATGCTGGCTTGAACTGTGTGCAGAGGCCAACAATGACTTATGGGGACGACCATACAAAACAGTCATGGCAGGATTGAGTAGGGCACCAATAAAACCCACTAGCACGGTATTGATTTATAAGATTGTTTCCGCCCTCTTTCCCAATGATACCCATGGGACTGTACTGCGCACGCAATACTCAGACGATATACCTCCTATAACAGGCCCTGATGGTATCCCTAATGCGGCAGTTAAGTTGGCGATAGAGAAGAATCCAGCTATATTTCTAAAAGTATATAATGCTTGTCTTCTTGAAAGTTTTTTTTCCTGATTGCTGGAAAACTCAAAGGTTAGTCCTGTTACCTAAGGGCAATAAGCCACTTGATGATCCTTGATCATACAGGCCATTGTGTATGCTCGATACGGTAGATAAAATATTTAAAAAAATAATATGTAGCCAACTGGAAGCATTCACTGAAGGATCGCACGGCTTATCCTCACGCGAATTTGGATTTCGGAAATCAAAATCAATAGTCGATGCCATTAAACTGGTAGTGTATACCGCAAGAAATGCAATCAGTGGTAAGAGATGGAAAGGTGGCACTAAACAGTATTGTGCCATTGTCGCTCTAGATGTAAAGAATGCCTTTAATTCAGCGCGCTGGTCTTCTATTATGAATTCTCTTAAAGAGTTCGGAGTACCTGATTATTTACAGAATGTCGTGGCCAGCTACTTTGAGAATAGGATAATATTATACCGAACGGATGAAGGCATTGTATCGTACAAGGTTACTGCGGGAGTCCTCCAGGGCTCAGTTATGGGACCTATATTGTGGAATATTATGTATGATGGCGTGTTGAGGATTCCACAACCGCCTGGTTCAATAACAGTAGGGTGCGCCGACGATATCGCTCTAGCAGTGACGGCTAAGTCCCTTGATGAGCTCACTCAAAATGCCTATGAGGCAATCAGCAACATCAGTAGATGGATTAAGTCGGCTCTCCTACAATTAGCGGAGCAGAAGACAGAAGTAGTTCTTGTCAGCAGTCCTAAGAAGGTAGATAGTATTACTCTTAAAGTTGATAGCTGCCGCATCAGTTCTGCACCATCTTTACGATATTTGGTGTACAGCTTGATGCCAGGTTAAACTTCAAAGAGCATCTAAAGATATCTGGCGAAAAAGCGCAACGAGTTTCAGCTGCCTTGTGTCGGCTCATGCCTAACATTGGTGGCCCACGTCCACCCCAGAGGAAACTATTAGCTTATGTTGTTAATTCTGTCAGCATGTATGCACACCAATCTGGCATCATGCATGCGGAATTAAATCGTATTGTGAGTTGGCCATTGCGACCCGTCTTCGCTCCTGTATACGTATTATTAGTGGTTACAGGACGGTATCCACCGACGCTGCTGAGGTACTTGCCGAAATTCTTCCTTTCGATTTAACTGCAGATGAACTGGCTAGGATGCGCAACATATGTAAGGCCGCAGTGGATTTTCTACAAGGTGCTAAAAACGTGGAATGTCATCGTTCTATAGAAATATGGCAAAAACGATGGACCGATTCTAGCAAAGGCCGATGGACTTATTGTATTCTTCCAGACATACACAGATGGATCAACAGGAAACACGGGGAATTAGATTTCCACTTAACCCAGTTGCTGACTGGACATGGTTGTTTTAGGTCCTATTTCCACCGTTTTTACCTGGATAATAATGATTTCTGCCCCATCTGTCCGACTTTGGTCGAGGATGCCGCGCATATATTAGTGAGCTGCCTTCGTTTTAGAACACAACGAGAGCACTTGATGAACATCATCAATAAGCCAATAAGACCAGAGAGCATCCTATCAATAATGCTGGAATCTTCTGAAAATTGGAAGGCAGTAGCCAGTTTCGCAAAAGAGGTGATGACCAAACTTAGAAATGCCGATAGAACTAGGCGAATGGCCCAGGATGAACCAGGCTAACTGATTCTATTTTAAGATGCAGAGGACGAACACCGAACCCCTGATCACCTGTGTGGATGGGGGACGTAGGATAGTGTCATAAGAAGAGGAGTCGTATAGGCTAACTAACAGCCCCGCCGAAGTAATATTCCCGGATAGTTCCGGCGGGATGCTAGTTTCGAGAGGCCACTAGTGCAGAGCTTGCTCTGCCTACGCCTAATAAAACACACACACACACACACACACACACACACACACACACACACACACACACACACACACACACACACACATATATATATATATAAAGCATAAAATTTATGATAAAAAGAAATTATACGAAGACCTTGCTAAGTTCCATCTGCTTCTTCACATTAGCCAGCATCACCACCAGTAGAAAAATTGCTGTTGGAATAAATATATAAAATATTAGAAAATTTCATATAGAACCATCACAAAGTTAGTGATCACCATCAGTGATAATGATCAACAAACCTAACGGAGCTTACAGATTTTGTTTAGATCTCAGAAACGTTAATTCCATAGTGAAAAAAGATGCATCCCTCTTTCCTACATGAGCAATCTCCTACATAAATTAAGAGTAGCAAGATATATCTCAACCATCGATATGAGTCAATGCTTTCTTTAGATCCCATTAGAGAGGGAAAGTAGGAAATTCACGGCACTTACGGTACCGGAAAAAGGGTTATGTCAATTCAAGTGTCTACCTTACGATTTAAGCTCGTCACCAGCAGTATTTCAACGTTTAATGAACACTATTTGGACCCACCTTTCAACCAAATATGTTTTCATACATAGAAAATATAATAAGATCTACTGAAACCCTTCAGGGCCATTTAAACTGGGTAAATATTGTCTTCGATATTTTAAAAGACGCCAAACTAACAATAAACAAAGAAAGAAGTAAATTTTGCAGACCCGAATTGAAATACCTAGGGCTTATAGTGAATTATAAAGGCCTACAAGTAGACCCAGAGAAAGTAGAACCGATCCGTTAATATCCACCACCTCAACATTTACGACAAGTAAGAATATTGCTAAGAATGATCTCGTATTATAAAAAATTTATTCCAAATTTCGCTCAAATTATCACCCCAATTAACAAACTACTAAAACAAAAACAACTATGGGTATGGAAAGACGAACAAAAAGAAGTTTTCGCAACATTAAAATCTTATTTATTGAAGAAGTCTATTTTAATACTACTAAACTTTACAAAAACTATTCGTTATACGAATAGACGCAAGCTTAGTCGCACTAGGAGCCGTTCTAACTCCAGTAATCGATAACAACGAAGGCGTTATAGCGTACGCAAGCTGTGCAATAACAGATGCAGAGAAAAACTACACAACCGAAGAGAACACATTTTAGAGTAATAACAGATCATGCTTGTCTACAATGGTTACAAACGCTTAAAAAATCGATATAGCGACTAGCTAGATGGGCAATACAATTACTATGATACGACGTAAAAATGATACACACAGAAAGTGTAATGCACCACGTACCAGATGCACTATCTAGAATTCATGAAAAATCACCCGAAATATTAGCGACATTAAAAGCAATAGTAACCACTGGTAAACAGAAAGAATAAACCAATTACTAAAAGAACTAAAAAAGTTTCAAAATTGGTACATTATAAACAATAAACTCTATAAATGAGAGGAAATTCAATTAATAATGCAATAACACAAGATTATAGGGAATGGAAACTACTTATATTGGATAAGGAAAGACAGAATTTTATTCGAAGCACACAACGAAGCCCAAGCGGGATGCTTAGGAATAGAAAACACGCATGCAAGTATAACAAATAATTACTACTGGCCTGAGCGATTATAAAACGTAGTACAATATATCAAAACATCCAAAATTTGCCAAAAAACAAAACCAGATCAAACATGCCCCATGAATTTTTTTGGCCAAAGGATTATTGAAGACCCTTGGAGTGTTATAGCAGCGGACATCATGGGACCTTTCGCTAAAAGAAAAACAGATATGCAATATTTGTTATTCATACAAGACCTCTTTACTAAGTGGATCGAAATCAGGCCATTTCGAAGCGCGACATTACACGTTGGGGCACATCTCGCGTTCTAATTACAGATAACGGCATGGAATTAATAAATACAACAATAAAATTCTATCTAATTAGCAATAAAATAAAACACTCCACGATACCACCGTATCATCCCCAAGCAAATCCTGTAGAAAAAGTTAACAGAATACTAAAAATCATGATTCACGTATTTATCGGGGCAGACCATCGAGAGTGGAATACTAATTTAAATGATTTCTGTTAGATAACGCAACTAAATACTCCACAACACAGTACACACATTTCTTAATTTTGGCAGGGAACCACTAGCTCTTACATCCTTAAAGAGAGAAATTGATTCAGAAGCAAAACTGATACCTCAAAAGAAATAGTAATGGGTTAAAAGACTCGTAAGATTACAAGCGATAAAGGACGAAATAATTTCTAATGTAGAAAAAGCGTACAATAGACAAGCGAAATATTACAATGGTTGTCATAAAAATGTAAGCTTTAAACATAAGGTTAAGGTTTTACTTAGAAATAGAGTTTTATCAGATGCATCAAAAACTTTTTCCACAAAATTAACACATAAATTGAAAGGGCCACACGAAGCATCAAAAATAATTTCATTAATAATTTATAATATTAAAAATACCGTTAGAAATATATTATTTAATATACACGTGTCTGATTTAAAACGGTGTTCTATAAATCTTTCTAAAGAAATTTCGCACGTGGTTGCCCACGCGAGACAATATCAGCTATGTTTTGCTCTTAGGTCACATGATTCCAATACATAGTTACCCTAGTGCTACTAATTTCGGCAACTGGATTGGCTACAAAAGTTTTTTATAAATTAGATGCTGTTTTCATCCATTGAAGAATTATCTTAGAATCAGACCATAAAAAAATTCTCAATTGTTTTATTTAAAATCTCGGATCTTATGGTATTAATTAACTGAGAGAGCAACAGGGATGCGTATACTTCTAATTTAGGTCAACTAATCGTTTTTAAAGGCGCAACGAGATTTTTAAAGCATAAAATGTAGCCTTCAATTTTTTTTTAATAACGAATCGAATATAGATATAAGATCCATAGGTCTTCTCGCCGTCTTAAAACAACCGTGAATCTTGATGTAATTTGCTTCATTCATATTATACTCCAATTAAATTCGATTTTGTTTATATAGTTTAATTCATTCCTAATACTCATCTAACTCAACAGAACGATATCCTAATAAGTCACCAATAAGTTAAAATACCTTATCTGATTGTTTATTTTCTCTGATTACGTCAACGGCAGAAGACTTGCAGTATCATAACCGTTCATCACAATTACATGGGGAGTATAGGAAATGAATTTCAGCATTGCACTATCTACTAATGGGTAAGTTACTGGAGGCCTTTCGGAACAGACCCATGGCATCTCATTCATTAACACTAATAGTTACCGCGTAGATAAATAACTAATATTTTCTTTCATACTTTCTTATAATTTATTTGTTGCCTTTAGTTTTTATACTGTTCAGACATACTAATGTTTCATATGTGTATCCGAAAGTAAAAAAAAAAAAGATTCTTTTCACTAATCGCAATACATATTGCGATCTCTGTAGTACAACTTATAATAGTCTAAACAATTCTTATTCAGTGAAAAACTCTGTCCACAGATTTCTAATTCTCAAAGAATAGAAAAATTTATGAACTAGGCTTACCGGCCTAAAGAAGAAAACTTCCACAGATTCAAATTCCAATTTTAATGTAATCAATTGTTATGATAGAACTGGGAACCTGTAGCTCCGCCACAGTAATAGTAAACCCCTACTCCCTCGATGGAGATCTTGACGTTCTTTATAAGATCATTTCTTTGCCAGCTGTTTAGTGTTTTGTAACAAAGCGCGAGTAATGTATGTCACGAAAATATAACAGAGCAGTTTAGAGCAACGGTACGCGTTAAAATTTTGTGCAAAACTCGGCGAAACCATGACAGAAACTTCTAAAAAAGTGCTTCTTCTAAAATTCTAAAAAACTTCTAAAATTGTATGGTAGTGATGCCCTGAGTTGTAGTCCGGTGTTTTGGTGGTATGGCGAAAAAAAATCATAAGGGAGTCAAAGACGAGGCGCGGAGCGGCAGGCTAATCAAGACCGGCGACTAACCATTTGAATGTTGGCTGACGAGTTGAATATTAACGGGGAAACAGAAAAATTTTAACCAAAGATTTCGCCATGAAAAAGCTGTGCGCGAAAATGATACCAAAGAAACTTTCAGATGAGCAAAAACCCACTGAATGAATATCGCTCAAGCTTGTCTCGAGCAGGTTGAAAGTGATCCTACTCTTCTCAATAGACTTATTACAAGTGATGAAATTTGGTTCTTTATAAATATGACCCCGAAACGAAACAACAAAGCCAACAGTCGTTGTCTTCTCGAGCGTCAAGGTCAAAAACGGCGAGAATAAGCACGTCCAAAGTAAAAACCATGTTGATTTGCTTCTGCATCAGCAAAGGAATGGTTGATAAAGAGTTTGCAACACCGGAATAAACCGTAAATCAAGTATTCTACCGCAATGTGTATTTTTACGGAAGCTTAAAGCTAAACCTAATCTTCTACCGAAAAATTACGAAGCTCAGAGTGCGTCCAGAGATCGCAAAGATTTGAGTTCTACATAAAGACAATGCTCCCTGTCACAGTGTGTTCAATGTTTCTCAGTTTTTGGTGTCTAAAGGCATTGCAGCGTTACACAACTGCCCTCTTCCCGGACATGTCACCCTGCGACTTTCTCCTGTTCCCCCATTTGAAACCATTTGAAAAAATTCAGCAATGATCAGCATTCTGATTCCGTTGAAGACATCTAAGAATCTGTGCTGAGGATACTCGAAGAGGTCCTACAAGAAGTATTCCAGAATTGTTACAAAAATTGGAAAACTCACTGGAATAAGTGTATGAATTTCGGAAGGGACTACTTTAAAGGGGATCACAATGATTTACTTTAATTTTTAAATCCCCTTCCAGACCCTGGATACATGGGAAACCCTTCTCCTCCCTCCTTAAGACCAGCAGCTGTTACAATTGGCAGGCATCCCAGAACAAAAGTATTCTGTTCGCCATACTGGCCTTGATGTCCTTCACATTCAAGGATGTAGTCATTAGATACTGCCACCTCCTTTCAGATGTGTTTGGACAGTGACAGAAAATATTCTCAGGGGTTTCATCCTCTGTGTAACAAGTGTGACAAGAGAAGTCCCTTGTGAGACTCATCCTGCACCTGTAAGCATTAAGTTTACCGTGACCCGTCAGGAACTCGACAAATACCTTAGTCCTTTTTCTACTGAGGCAAAGAATAACATTGCTCCTTAACGTTTCTAATAGTAATGAAGCATTTCCCATTTTCCTCCTATTGTCAGCTGTTTTCTTCCGCTATTCATTCCTCAATCTCCCCCTTGATGAGCGTGTTTCAGATTCCTACAGACGGATCCCGGCCACTATAGGAAGTTCTAGCTTAGCTCTAGCTAGATCATCTAGCACTATGTTTCCCTTGATTTCTTGATGACCCGGGATCCACAGTAGCATGACCTTTGCTTTCTCAGCCAATCATTTCAGGACCAGAAAACAATCTCTGATTAACTTGGATTTTGTAGTGTAGTTATTTAGCGCTTGTAGCGCGCTCTTACTGTCAGAGCAGATGCAAATACGGGTGGCGAGAGCTGCCTCCGCCACCGTCTCCGTCCCTCGCATTATTGCCATTACTTCAGCTTGAAAAACAACATTTGTTCCCCTGCCATTATTTCTGCGGTACACCCCTGTAGCTGCACCCCTTTCACTCTCACAGCCGTCAGTGAACCACAGTTATCTAATGTTTAGGATGCCTGTTAACCCAGATTTCCATTCTTCTTTGAATGGGATACTGACTTAATATTTTTTCTCGAAGAGAAAGCTCCTGTTCGTGACGTCCAGGTTCTATCGTGAAATCGCCTTTCCTTCTAGTCCATTGGTGAGCCGTAATGGCCCCTCCCTGCTCACCTCTTCGGGTAAGCTTTTAACTCTGTGGTGGGTTTTTGCAGCCACACCCGCCAAAGTCAGTGTGAATGGCTTTATCTTGAGGAGCATGCCTAACGCTGTAGTGGGTGTAGAGGTAATCGCGCCTAAGATGTTTTTCACTACCATACTCCTCACTCTCTCGAGTATACTGACAGCATTGGACAAGGCCGTTCTCTCCCACCAGATCAGAGCACCATACATTAGCCTGAGTTTTAGTACAGCCTCGTATATCCACTTCATTGTATCTGTTCTGAGGCTCCATCCTGCCTATGACGCTCCTAACCTGCCACAGACAAGCCATCAGCCTGTCAGCTGTGTGCTCCAGGTGATTTTTCGACGATCTTTTACTATCGATGATAACACCGAGGTACTTCACTTACTTCTTGAGGGTTAATTGTTGCCCTCCTAGAGTTAAGTTGAATTCTCTACTACATTTACATTTTCTGATGTAGACTATGACTTCTGTCTTCCTTGGGTGAACAGTCAGACCTGTCTGTCTGTACCACCTGTCCACCACATTGAGGATGCCTTGTAAGATCCCCATAAGGGGGCCTAGAAAGGATCCTCTGGTGATAACCATGATATCATTAGCGTAACTCACAACCGTACAACCCATATTGTTCAGTCGTTTCAGAAGGTCGTTCACCATAAGGTACCATATGACTGGAGATAGAACACCATCCTGACGGTACCCAGACTTACTACACCTCGTACGGTCGTACTCGCTTTAATGGTTTCCTGAACGCGATTTTCCAACATACGGTCAATCCATTATACAATCCACGGGCAAATCTCATGTCTATGCATGACCTCTTTGATAACTGTCCGTGATGAGTAATTGCAAGCCCCTTCGATGCCCATAAGGACATCTACGGCAAAATCTTTGGCCTTCACTTATGTACGAATCACAGATACGGTCCTAGAAACAAGATTCTAGCTTTAAACCTAGTTTCCCCCCCCTTTTTAATTTTATTGACAAGGTTCGCATTTTTCATTTTAATATTCGCCTAGTTTTAAGCCGTGATAGTTCATTCTATTTTTAATACCTAGTAACTACTTTCCAACCTATTGGAAATTATTCGATTTCTACCAAGAAATATAAAACTATAAAAAATGAATATATATTGAATGATAAAAAAATTTTCAAAATCAAATAAAGTTTTTATTATAGATGGATACATATATAAGTATTTACATTAAATTTATTGTTTAAAAATATCAAAATTATTTATTACACTTATTTCGATAAAATAAATATTTATTTGTATTAAATTAATTTTGTTTTTTAATTTAAGTTAAAAATAATTATGAATTTCATTTTTAATTATTAAATATTTAGTATAATTTATCAAATAATTTTTTTTTAATTCAGATTGTTTCATAACAATCTACAGAAAATAGAAAAATATGTCGTGGTCCTTAAAATTATTAAAACAGACTTTTATTCTCAATAGATATTGATACATATTAATGTTGTAAATTTAAGTAACGAACCATTTTATATAAAGGAATTTAAAAAAGTAAGAAAATTAACGTTTTGTCAGAGGTTATCCATTGGGTTCATCAGGCGGACGGGTAACCTATTCCTAGGCATATCTACAAAATAAATTTTGATTGTATTTTGATTGTATGTACAATTTTTAATTTAAAACTTTAATACATATTTAAAGCAGTTCTGGTTTACTTAATTGCTTATTTTTTATGTTTTACTATTTAGTTGCTTTAAATTTTTTTAAAATTATTTGTTTAATTTAATTATTAAACATAACTATTGTTTCGTTTTACTTATTTACTTATGTACTTAATTACAGTCAAAATTCTTTTGTACTGATGATAATTTTGCGTTATTACCACTAAGAATTGGTTTTATTTATTATTTTGTTTTACTGTATCCTACTTTATTTTCAATGTTATTAGCTTTCAAATTTTATAAGTGCGGGGGCCGAGCACTGATGTCGGAACCGATGTATTTTCGGAAGTACATATATTTTACACATACCTTTGTATCTCGAATCTTATCAAATGGTTGTTGATTGACTTGCGGAAAATTATCGAACGAATTGTGTATAGCTCTCATGAATTTGTGTTACATGAGACTGTACACAATTATGGACGCTTTCTGCCTTCTTGTAGTTATTTATTGTTTAAATCATATTACGAAACTTAAACACGAATTATGACTTCTTTTCTATACAGGATTTATATATGTATATATATATATATATATATATATATATATATATATATATATATTGTAATGTCAGGATTCTTACAGGCTTATGTTTGAAACTCGTCGAGTCTGTGACGAGATCTCAGCTCCATCGATGTTCGGGTGAATTGTTTTATTTTGTTTTTAAAAATTTGATTATATATATTTTTTACTTACTTATTTTCTCTTTTTTCGGCTGCTTTCACGAACTCGTGTGTGTGAGAGATAGAAATAAATTAAGACAAAATAATAATTGAAAATAATTGATTTATTAAGTGCACTAGTGTTCTCGTTGGCGCGACGGACTCGACTTTATACATTTGATCGAACTGTTCGAATAATTTTACAGTCTTAATATATATGCTTCTTTAATTGATTCGAATCGTGGTTATAGTTACGTAATTTGTGTTATTGTTTGTGAACGCAAATTTGCCCTTGGAACATATTTTGTGTCCTAATTTTGTTTTCATTTCTGATGAGTTAGGAGAAATGAGAAGGACACGACTTTGTACGTGTATATATATATATATATATATATATATATATAGTTTTTATTATATACATACATACACACGGTATTTCCGAAATAACTGATCAAGGTATCACAACAGGATCAAGAAGGAAAAGTTATGCGTAATTTCGAATCAATTTTGAGCTATTGTGAATAATTCTTATATTACGCGCCAGTTATCATCAGATCTCGTGGGCCTGGCAAAGAAGAAACTAGATGTAACTATTCACGAAGAAAAGAAAAACAAAATAGTCGTATCTGAGATGGCCTAACTAAATGGCCGACTTAGAAACAATTTTTCCAACGCCTATTTTTTTTGTACTGAATGACAGCTGAGGATGTCTAGAATAAGACGCTAAGTTGTCGAAATATTTATAGAACTTATATTTAAATATCGTAACACTCATAGAATTCTTGGTTGTAATATCAATATACGATAATTCTATTATATCCGACGTATAATAACATAAATTAATTCTTTAAGAATTTTATATTGGTTTATTTTACAATTTCAAACTACTGTTACTTTATATTTTGTCTTTATATTAAAATTTAACAAAAAACTTTTCACTTTAAACAATAGAAATATTTAATTTAAAAATCTGGTCTTTTCAGCTTTTATTACTGTTAATATTCTCTAACGAATGCATTTTACTGTATTCAAAAATTCCCAGCCGTTGACGAACCTCACAATGGTTAGTTTACAATATAAATAATTTTGCAAGTGGTCCCCATATTGAAATTACACTTTGTAATTTGAAACACATTATGAGTAGATAAAAAAATATGTTTCCGCCATTATTATTTGATTTAAATTGTTTAATCAAATTTTATAGCTCTTTGAATATCGAAATTTTTCCGTTTCATTGTTTATTTAACAATAGAAAAATTAACTTTTTAAGTTCTTAATGTACGTAATTTTGTTCAGCATTTTATCTTGCGCAACTTTTATACAAAACATTTTTCGATTAGAACAATATTTTTTGAACTATTGAAGAAAAAGTAAAAAAGACCATTTTTTTGCTATTTTGCAATAAATAAACCTGCCATCGATAGGTTACGATCTCAATATTTTAAGGTCTTATTCTACAGATCTTCAGTTACCATTTAGTGCAAAAAAATAGGCGTTGAAAAAAATGTTAAATCAAAACCCTAATGCGCCTGGACTAATACTGTGGCTATAAAAATCTATATTTTTTACTCTACTTCTCAAGACTTTCGCTTAGAATTCTCTCTATCCAATCTGTGTGTGCAAACGGGAGGAGCTGGCATATGTCTCTGCATTTCTCAACAAACATTGGATAGAAAGACGTTATAAGCTAAAATTTTGAGAAGTGCTATAGAAAAGGTCGGCTTTTATAACCGCGGTATTGTACTGCGTATTAGTCAGGTCCTCATCGACATATCCCACAATTTCGTGTTTTTTTTCTGCTTCGTTCTAAGCGAAGGGTTTGAGAAGTAAATTTGCGTTAATAAAGGTCGCTTTTTATGACCGTGGAAAAAGCCTGCGATTAGTTAGACCGTCTCATAAACAGATTCCAGTGTTTTCTTTTCGTCAATAGTTCCAGCTAATTTTACCTTTTCCAGGCCTACTGAAGCGGGCGGAGATCTGTGCATCCCGATTAGCTGATGGACACTGGTGAGTGGCGCAACAACTATTCACAATAGCCCAAAATTGATTTGAATTTACACATAACTTTTCCTTACTTTTCCTTCTCGATCCTGTCGTGATACGTTGATCAATTGTTTCCGAAACACCATATATATACACGAGGTGTGTTCAAATAAGAAAGTGACTTTTTGTTTTTTTCAAAAATATTTATTTATGAATCAATACTTAAGTTGACCAGTTCAAAGGAAGCCCCTTCAGATATAATATACTTGTCCCACCGCTTTTTCCCATCATTGAAGTACTTCTGATAATTATTTTTTAGTATAGTCTTGAGATCTTTTAACGATGCAGTTTGTATCTCCTCAATCGTTGAAAATTGATGTCATTTCATCGGTCTTTTCAGTTTTGCTTTTAATCCGTTGAATATGGAGGCTCACGCATGATTAGTTGTTAATTTTGGCCAAAAAATCTCTCACAAGCAACAATAAATGAGCAGGTGCATTGTAGTATTGCAAAAGCCACGAGTTGTTACTTCAAAGTTCACTCAAAAACAAGTTTCAAAAACAGAGTTCAAAAAGAACTCTGCTTCATTTTTTTAGTGATATTTGCATATGATGAATCTACTTGGAGTTTTTTTGGTTTAATTTTCTTTTAACATTTCAAGAGCTTTAGAGCACTAAATTCCTTTTTTAAGACAAAGTTTAATGCAAACATTTATGACTTTGTATGCCTGTTACAAATAAACAAATAATGCTATAAAGCGAAAGCCGTGCATATATATGCTCGGTATAAATGTACCAACACAAAATACAAAAAGCGGTTATCGAATGGACGTAGTACTCAATATTTGTAAAGTCACCTTATTATTTGAACACACCTCGTAAAAATATATAAGCGCATATAAGAGAAAAAAGTAAGTTTGTGTCGGCTAGTGCAGTCTATATTAGTTAGAGTGATATCTTTTGTGGAAAAATGTCTATTATGCTTGACTATAGCATAATATATTATTTTTACGAAGAAAGTATTTTATGAATTCTTATTTTTATTTTATTTTGAAACTGTTCTTTTGATATACTTATTAATATTAAGAGGATGTCATAGTAAAACTTGAGGCTCATAGTACGAAGAAAATTTTTCTTGATAAAGAAAATTGGAAGCATTATGAATGTAAAAGTATCATTAAGCGAAGTAGATGTTACCAAATTAAAAATGATATTGTAAAAATTTGTCTAAATGGAAAATATATGGGGAAATTCGAAAAATACAACACGATGTGATAAAGAATGTCAAAATGCTTTTAAGTGGGGTAACTACCATTAATACGCGACAATTGTAACTGAATTGACTTATGCTAAATGAAAATTCCATGATCCCTTCTACATCCTGTTCATTGCTTTTCAACAAAGATTCTACTTTTTCGCTATAAACGGAAGTTGGATCCTAATAAGCATCTACCGTCTATGTTCATGTATCTATTTAAGTTTCAATATTATCATCGCAGCATTCTTGTCGCAGTAATTGAGGATAAATAATTTATTACAGCAAATATATTTTGTCAATTAAATATATTTAATCCTTTAATATTTTTAAATCAATAAATGTAAATATTTGGTTACATAAACATATCATAATTTCGAGAATTATAATCAGCATTTGGCATTCTTAATCTAGAATTGGATGGATCGTTGTCTGGTGGCCCAAATGGATCAAATCTTGATCCTGGTGGTACTGCTCCACTAATGTAAATTAAATTCTTAATTAGATTAGATCATTTTCATTGAATTTTTCAACTTACATAGGTAGTCTACCAGGAACTCCAAGCCCACCAAATGGAGGTGTTACTTGCCTTCTATTAGGAAAAGGATCAAACAGCATTCCACTGCCTATGCCAAATGGATTTAAATCATTTGTTCCAACTCTAAATTGATAAACATATTAAAGAAATCCACTTTAAAGACAAACTATGATAGTAAAAATAAGGATTATAAAAAATTAAACTAAGATTACAAAAATACCTAGTATTTCTTGTCTCAAAGTAAAAAATACCTAGTATTTCCTGTACATCAAATAATACATGAAACAAAGAAAACTATGTAGTCCAGTCGGCCGATATAAAAATAAAAATTACCATGAAAAATATAGGTTAATAAATATCTACTTTCCCATCAAAAGGAGTTCGGAAGAAGGAAAAGATTTTGCAAAACAATTGAAGGTTGAAATGAAAAATTTCGATTATCTTGGAAACAAAGCGATATTGAGAAAAAAAATTCAAGGTCATATCCAGGTTGAACTTGGGATTAAAAATTATTGATATCTTAATTACAGACGGATTAACCAACCTTAACACTAATATACCGCATCCCCACATACCCTTACAAACCATAGAAACATACTTCCGAACAAACAATATTTCTATTTTGTAAAAAAGCGTCGTAGCTATTTACATTATAATCGAACAATTAAAAAAAATTAATATTAAAATGAGCAGAAAATCTTCAAAACAATGAGCATGTCAGATTTATTTCAAAAAACCATCGACAAAACGTATTTATTTGCAGACATGTTAATAATTAATTACGTCAAAAATAAAAATAAAACAGGATTCGTTGAGCATGCGCTGCTATTCCGAGGTAAACTTTATTGAAAACTGTTCGCCGTTTCAAAAGCGTTTGATAATATGTCTTGAAGTAAATGGTCGTCATTTCGGACACTTGCTTCGAGGTTAGAGAGAGGCGCAGGGCTCACTATAATACAGCACCCCGAAATGGGAGGCAAGGGAACTCACTTTAATACAGCACTCCAAAATGAGAGGCACGGGGAAATCGCTCTGATCAAGCACCCCAAAGAAAACCATTTTTATAATGTCCACGTCATTGTTTCTGGGTAGCGCTCAACGTAAGGTTAATAAGTTAATAAGTTTTCGTTAAAAAATCATTTTAAAAACATAAACAGTTGATTAAACTTGCTCTCTCCAAGGTTAGGTAGTGACGCTTGCTTAAAGGTATGTTTATAAGGTTTATAAAAGAATGTGAGGATGTGGTACATCAGTGTTAAGGTTGGTTCGCCTATCTGATTTGACCTTGAAATGACCCTAAAAAAATTGTTCTCAATATGATTTTAACGTAAAATTTTCCGCTCTTTCCAAATCCGGGGTCAAAAATAGGTGTTCCCATTTTAAAAAATCACTATGACCTTGAAATAACCTTGAAGATCAAGTTCAAGATCAAAAACTTTACCCTTATTGTGTTGCCCTCTTTGCCCTCTACAACTTTTGTCAGAACCACTTTTCCCTATCTGGCTTAAGTTCCGACTAATCCAGCTGGGCCGATTAAAATGGCTCACCGTGTATATGTCAAATTGCAGAGCAATCGGTTCAGTAATTGTTTTTGTTTGTCGTGTACAAACAAAAAAACGCTTTGTCTTTATAAATTAGTATGATTAGATTTTGTCTTTTACACACACACACACACATATATATATTTTTTTTTAATTTTTTGTTCATACCTATGTGAAGTTTTTCAAAAATGTTATAGTTTACAAGTTGTTTTAAATAAATACGTTTGTTCAAAGTCAAATGATCAAATATTTATTTAATATAAGAAACTGTATTCCATTATGAAAATATATAAATTTAAATGTACTTAAATCGGCCGATGGACACATGCACCGCTGTAATGTATTATATGTTTACAAAGACATCGTATATCTCCATTACATACAATAATGTAATTTAATATGTATATCATTAATTTTAATATCTCATTTGTTAAGAATAAAAAACGTTTCAAAAATTTCTCGCTAGGTGGATCCTTTTCTTGCTTTACAACACGCATATGACGCGAAACTCTGTTGGTTACTGTATAAGGCATTTCTAGCATTTATAATTATATATAAAGTTTTAATGAAAGATCGTTTGAAATGGAGTTGCGTTACATTGAGCTGCGTACAATACAAATATAATATATAAAAGAAAATTTTATATATATAACGCCGCCTGTTCGTAATCCCGCGTCCATAGGTTGTCTCTTCAGCAGTAACCTGTGTATTTGTGTGCGTTCTAAATTGTACATATATATTTATTTGTATAATCTTAATACAGGCCAGCAGACTAACCCACTTGCGAAGAGGTAAGTGAGGGCGAGAGCGAGTGAGGGGATGGGGCAACTGACGCCGCGTGCGCGGGCAGTGACAATTCGGCGATCTTGCGAGGGAGAGCTAACACGAAAAAACACATTTTCTGCCTTGCCTTAACCGCGCCTGAATTTGAGGGCGTTTCGTGAGTTTATCCGTGCCGACGTGATCCCGGTGACCGAACTGGAGCGAGTTTGGATCCAGAGTGGACTAGCCGCCTCCCCGCGAGGCTTAAGATTGCAGACACCGCCTTCTATCGCGGCTTTGAGAGCTACCAGCTCGATTTTCAGGACCTGCCACAGCCACCAGAAGATGACGACTCGTAGTATCACGTAATACAGCGTATATCGTCCTCTTGGAGGCGAACACGCACACGATTTCATGGCGCCCAACGCAATTTTGGCATCGCACAGTTTGTTGTAAAAATTATACGCGTATACATCATTATTATATGCAGTAAGTGTAACTACTACGTGTAAAATATATGGAAAGTACACTGACGATGTTCGCATAAGATATACGCGGAGATGCGCAATATAATATATTATTTGAAATAGACTATTATAACGCACAAAATATACGCGGAGATACGTAACATAATTTTATATTATTGGAGATAGAATATTATACCACATTAGAATTATATAATATAAAATATATATAATATTAATATATACGTAAAATTATATTAATACTTAGAATTAATTTAATACTAATGCAGACTATTAATATATATAATTAATAGATAAAAATCATAAACACTGCGAAAATTATACATTGAAAAGGTTTTAATAAATATTAAAAATAAAATGTATAGAAATTTATTTAATTGGCACTATAGAAATAATAGATAATATATATGTGAGTATAATAATGTATAATAAGATAATATATAAGTGATTAAAGAAATAGCGTAAGCATTATAAATACGATATCATTATGCAGAGGTTTTATGACAAGTGTAACAAGTGGAAATTCGCTGACCTGCTTATAAACATACACAGACCGTCGCCACCCTGCACTATAGACACGCAGGAGTGTATCAACAAGAAGCAAAAACACAAAGTTTGTTTTGTTGTGAAAATTTTTTTTCTTTTTCCGGAAAATTAAAAATCGCATTTTTTTGTGTTTTTATTTTTTCTTTGTATTGTGGTGTAGGAAAATACAAAAATCGAGTTTTTTAAGTGTAATTTTTTAACGTTCTTTTTTTCGAAAAATCAAAAAGTCTTTTGCATGGGATGCTATGAATGTTGATATTTTTTACCTTTCTCAATGATATGCATACGTTCCAAAACATCTTGTAATGAAGCTAATTATGATACTATTAAAAATTAAAAATTATAAATATGTCGATGGTTCGAATTAAATAAATAAATATTTTTATCGGTCTTACAGTATTTATATTATAATATATTATACTAAAATAATCACAGTCAGACAGTCCTTGTTTATTACCACCCCCGAACAATCTGAAAAAGAACTTAATACTAAAAATAAATTAGATTGAAAATTAAAATAATAATAAAAAATAATAAAAAATAAATCTTAAAAATTACAAACTATATTCTATGTCCTTTGGTGTCCGACGTTTCGAACCGCTTCGGTTTATTTACAAGAACTGAACAAAAATGAAAAAGCCAGCATGCTACTACGAAGGTGGTTTTATAAATCAGTGACTTTTAAATGAAAAAACAATTTATTTAAACCATTTTTTTTATTTTTCAATATAGTCCGCTCCCTTTATATTTTTCTATATAGCTCTCTCTCAATCTTTTTTAAGCCTTCCAAAAAGTAATTTTTGTCCAAATCCTCAAAATAATCATTTGTGGCAGTCATAATCTCTTCAATCGATGAAAATCTTTTACCACTAAGCCATGTTTTCATATTTGGAAATAGAAAATAATCGGACGGTGTTAAATCTGGAGAATAAGGTGGGTGAGGAAGTAATTCGTAAAGTAATTCTGCTAATTTGACGGTTGCTATAGAACTCGTGTGAGCTGGTGCGTTGTCGTGGTGGAAGACCACTTTTTTCACTAGGTGGGTTCGGTTTTCCTTCAGTATGGCTTCAAATCTATCAAAAAATGAAGCATAATACTGGTCTGTAATTGTTTTTCCCTTCTGTAGGTAATCGATTAGTATTATAGCCCGTGAGTCCCAAAAAACTGTGGCCATGACTTTACTGGCTGATGGAACAATTTTTGACTGCTGTTTCGTTTCTGGCGTATAGTGATGAAACCATGTTTAATCAACAGTAACATAACGGCGCAAAAATTCAGTTGAATTACGCTGAAACATGCTCAAATATTGTTTAGATGCAACAATGCGTGACCGTTTATTGTCAACTGTGAGTAAACGCGGCACCCATCTTGCAGATAGTTTTCATTCATACACAACGAAATTCAGTAAACCACTTGTGAACCATTCCATGTGATGGAGTAGAGTCCTTATAATATTTTTTAAGCTTTTCTTCAGCTTCCTTAATTGTTTTTCCATGCAGAAAGTAATGTTTAATAACCACTCGAAATTCGTTTTTTTTTCATACTTTTGTAAAAATAATGAAATACTAAATTCAAAAGACTTTAAAAAATTTTCTAACCAACGTATTGACTTGAAACTTGGTATACCTACTTGTATGAGATGATAGTGTCTTAGAGTAGTAAAATATTTACGATAATGTAGATAAATGTTTACGATAGCGCCACCTTTCGAGAAGTCACGGACTTATCAAACCACCCTCGTATATATACCCTATGCCTACTTTAAATGTATTTGTATATTATTTATAGAACCCCTACCCTCCTGACTTAAATGTAAAAAACAATTTTTATTATTTTTATGAATACTTTCAAGCGATATAGTTTTATATAGTTTTTTATATATAATTTTAATACCTTGTTTTAGAATGTCTACATTTTCAAAATCGAAAGAATATAACAAGTCTAAATTGTGTTTCATTAGATTGGATGTACAATTTATGCTTCGTAAACTATACTGATTCTCATACATTCTTTGTTTTAGGTACCTTCCCGTTTGTCCAATGTAATATTAGGTGTGCAACTTTACTTCCGCCGTTTTGCAATCGATGGCTGTAGCAGCAAGAGGTAGTCGAAATAAATAGATCGTAAATGTCATATAATAAGCTTACGTATTTGTAAACAAAACGTCATTGAAATATTAGTCGATTGTGTCTGCATCATAAACTTATTGTCGACTAAACATATCATCTTACGAGCCAAATTCTCGTTATTTGGGGGAGCTTTTAATTTTCTACTTTAATATGAAGAAATCTGCAAGTGAGGCTCATAAAATACTCATAAACCCTTAAGGTGAGGCCACTTTAGTGACAGAGCGTTCCGAGAGTGGTTTCAACGCTTCAACAACAGTGATTTTCACGTCGAAGACCAACATGGTGGTGGAAGAGAAATGGTTTTCGAAGATGCAGAATTGCAGGCATTACTCAATCAAGACTTGTGTCAAATGCAACAAGAATTGGAAGGATTATTAGGAGTGACGCAAAAAGCTATTTCAAAACGTCTGAGAGTCATTGAAATGATTCGGAAACAAGGAAATTGAATGCCGTACGAGTTGAATTCAAGCGAAGTTGAATGGCGTTTGTTTGTTTATGATCAGCTGCATGTAAAGTAAAGATGATAATCCCAAGCGCAGAAAATTATGGGGATATTCCGGTCATGATTCCATGTCAACGACCAAACAGAATATTCACGGTTTCAAGGTCGTACTCAATATTTGGTGGGACCAGCTCGGAGTATTGTATTATGAGTTGTTAAAACCGACTGAAACAATCACAGGCGATCGTTATCAAACGCAATGAATGCGTTTAAGTCGAGCATTTAAAGACAACCGGCTGCAATTGAACAATAGACATGAAAAATTTATTTTACAGCATGGCAATGCTCAAGTGGTCAAGACGTAGATGAATTCGTTCAAATGGGAAGTTCTAACTTAACAATCGTATTCTCCAGACGTTGCTACCGCCGACTATCACTTGTTTCGATCTATGGCACAACGCCTGGCTGACCAGCACTTCCGCTATATGAAGAAGTAAAAAATTGGATCGATTCGTGAATCGCTTCAAAAGATGGCCAGTTTTTTCAACATGGGTTTCGTATGCTGCTCGAAATATGTAAGAAAGTAGTGACCACCGATGGACAATACTTTGAATTATAAATATATAAGCGGTTTTTACAATAAAGATCTTTATTGTAATCAAAGTCTTTACAATTTATTTTGTTTACTACTCCTGCTTGTAAAAATTTATCATCCTTATCTTTATTATTATGAAATAGACTTCTTATATTATTGTTATGTCTAAAGTAAACTTGAATATTATGTTTTTTGAAAGTACTTCTAATTTTTCCTGACAAATCTTTTACATATGGTAATATTACGATTTTATTATTATTATTTTTTTCTTTTATATTACGTTCTCTAGTATTATTGTAAATCTCATCTACTATCCCTACAACCATTATATCGATAAGGTCTACTAAATAATTATTATTAATGAATATCTCTTTAACTGACATTAAATTATCTTTTCTAAAATTTTTGAATGACAATTTGATTTATCTACTGATCACTTCGTTTATAGTAGCTATTTTATTTCCAAATTGATGTTAGTTAAAATTGAATAACCTATCGGACCATGTAGGTTTTCTATACCAATTCAATTTTACTCTGTTATTACTAACTCTAATAACATTGCCACCGAAGAAACATAATTTATTTATTAATTCTATTTCTTTTGTAAATTTAATTCGATCATGGATGGAAGTAAAAACATCCACCATTCGTCTACACACCTTTCTCGTACAATTGTAAAGACGTGATCAACATCTTTTATAGATAATAGGTTCAAAATTTAACATGTTTAATGCAATTTTTTCTAATGTTTCCATTACCAAATTAACAATGTCCGATGATAGAGGTGATTCTATTGAACAATTATATCTTTGTTCATAAAAAGTATTTTGAATAAAAAAAATCGTATTATTAAAAAATAAATTATTTCTTTAATGAATTCATTTTTTATTAATTTTGTGTATGTACTAATTTGTATCCATTTTATGTCTATAATCCCTTCAAATAAGTCCAATGGTATATTTGTAAATGAAGAAACTACCTACATCTACTGAAAGCATCTTATAATTATTCGGAATACTAATACTTTTAACTGTTTCATAAAGGTTCCGACTATCTTTAACATAAGACTTGGTTTTTCCCAACTATCTTAACTAATGTATTTGATAAATATCTAGTAATATTGTAAGTGGACAAATTAATTAATGAGATTATTATTCTATAGGTCAATTGCTCTTTGTAAATTTGGAAATCTCATATAATTACAAAATAGCCAAGTATTTCTTAAAAGAGAACACAAATATCATATTTAAAATTGTAGCTGAAATAAATTTTACAATAGAATCTGATAAAAAAGAATATATTAATGCAATTACAATGATGTTAGATGATGATACAACTTACAAGAAAATTAGGAATCCTCATATTAATAGACTACAAAATAGATTGAAAGAATTAGTAAAAGAATGGAAAAGCAAATCATATTATATATTAATGACATTATTGTTGAATATTTCAAATGCAAAAATGGCGAAATAGTAAAATATTATGGGTTACTGAATAAACTAGGGACATTGTTAGCTAAAACATCTGCGGGAAAGTAGAGTCACACGAACGAAATATACACTATTATCGAGGAGCTGCGTCAGGCTGGTGTAATATATTGTTGCAGAATTACAATACACAATCAGTTTTAATAAGTCGACGTATTCATACGTAAGCTAGAAAAAACTGAAGATAGTCACGGTTCACCTGGCGTTGGGTTTATTAAACTTATATATAATATTCAATATGATATCAATATTAAAACTTTTGAGTGATATATATGAAAAAATAGACATTTTATTTTCAATATGTCCATCATACTAGAATTAGAAAAATAATTAATAATTTAAAAACTTTATGAAATACGTATAAATCAAAATTTAGAAGTGAATTGATTTCTATTAGTAGCAAGATAAAACAAATATCAGTTAGCATTAAAAACACTCAATGAAGTATTCAAAGACAGAAAAAATGGAAATAGTGAGGGAAATTCATAAGCCGATTCGTCAAAATTATAATCGACGACAATTTTAACTATGTGATATAGATGAGACATGGCAAGCAGATCTCGTTGAAATGAAACTTTATACTAGAGAAATAAAGAAAAAAAATACATGATTACACGGATAGATACCTTATTTAAATTTGCATGGACTGTACCCTTAAAGCCAAAAACTAGTAAAGATGTGGCAACAGCTTTTAATACTATTCTCAAGCGTGGACGTGTACCAAAGGATATAGATATCAATAGAGATAAAGAATTTTACAATGTAGATTTTCAAAACCTAATGAGAAAAAATAATATTAATTTATATTCAACACATAGTAATATAAAAACATTTGTATGTGAGCGTTTCCAAGAGGACTTTCAAAGAAAAAATGTGGATGCGGTTAATCTTCGCGTAAATTGTAAGTGGATTGATAGATTACCCAAATTAATTATTGCTTATAATGCGAAAAAGCATGCAACTATCGGTGTTAAACAGAAAAATGTTACATCACATATAAATTATAAGTTTTAAAAACATTACATGGCAGAACAAAAATAAGGAAAAAAATTAATAGATTTAATGTTGAAGATAAATAATCGATTTCATGTTGGAGATAAATAATAGATTTAATCTTGGTAATAAAGTACGTGTGAGTAAATTCAAGCAGAGTTTTGAAAAACGATATACACCTAACTGGTCTACAGAAATATTCACCATTAACAGAGCTGCATCAACAAATTCGACAACTTACTATTTAAACGATTGTAAAAATCCATCCATCGCTGGACATTTCTATGAACAAGAGCTTCTAGGAATCAAGTATCTAGGTATTTACTTCGTTGAAAAAGTTCTGAAACGTCGAGGAGATAACATTTTCGTCCAGTGGCTTGGATTTAAAAGCTCTCATAATATTTGGACAAATAAAGAGACTTTGTGAATTAAATAATAAGACATTATAAAATAATTATACTTTTAATATGCAAATTAATTTTGTATAATTTTATTAACGAGAATCAATAAAGAAGTTAATAAGGGTTATTCTCAGGACAATCTGGTATCAAATTCATGACTATCCTTCCACGTCAAATGATACATATCAATCTTTTTTACTTCGTAAATAAGACTATCAGCACCTGCATATAATAATTTACCGTTTTTACCTACTCTATTTCACATATAACATAATGAAATCGGTAAACTATAGTTTTGGATAAATCCAATACAGACAACCTAATATATAGGTTTTGTGATATGAATTCCAATTGTGAATAACTGTAAGGCAACAAAATGTTCATCAAAAATGGAACAATTATGAAAATCAGGGCTTCTGCACCATAACGTTCAACTCATCGATTTACTAACTTTACGCCAACTCTTTTGCTTTCACTTTTCATAATCTTCCGGTAAATAGCATTATTTAAAAATTTGAAAAATAACTTTACGAATTTGTTTTTTGCTTGCTTTCTTTTTTAGCTATTTAAATCAATATAATCTTTAAGCCATGGCATCTGGTTAAATTTTAATACTCTATGTATTTTTTTAAACGTAAGCCGTATTGAAGAACTTGTATGGCTCGATAATGTATGATATAGCAATGGCATTAATAATCTCTTCATTTGACTTCCGGGATGTGCAATATGTTCGGAGCACATAGGTGATCTTTGTGTGAATCATGTATACTTTTAGGATATTCTAAATCGTTTCTAGTATGTATCCAGTAGGAGAGTCTTCTGCTACATTAAAAATTTGGATTCATTATATTGTATCATAGCCAAGCCGTAAAGATTATTTACATCATAATAGAGCAAATATGTATTTTATTTTATCTCATCAAAGTCACAATGCATATATTAATTATTTGCTTTTACACATCGATTAGAACATTAGCTAATACTATCTCCAATATCTCTTTCAATAAATATAAGCATATCGATATCAGTAAGGAATTCTAATTTTATTTTCGTATATTTTAGCATGGCATCTCATGATACATCGGAAGTGGTATAATACTGTTCTTTGAGACAATTGTTGCGAAAGTTTTCGAATAGATCAATACAAAGCAATACAACTATTTTAAATATAAATCTGAATAGTCACATAAATTAATAAATATTTCTATTGGTTTTACAGTAATTTATTTATTTCACTGGACTATAAGACCAATAGAAATATTTATTAATTTATCTAAATACAGTCGACATAAGCACAATTAAAGTAGTCACATAAAGTCTTAATATCAAATTTTTGCCGTAAAGATGTTGCGTGATTACGAAATAATAAAGATTGCTTATATCATAGTAGAGTAAAAATTTATTTTCCTTCATTTCCTGAAATTCACTATCCATATATTTATTATTGACCTTTGCATATCGGTTCGAACATTGGCTAATATCACTTCTCATAACTATTTTGATAAATACGAGTATATCAATATCGTAAGCAATTCGGATTTTTTTTTGTGTACTGATTGTCTTCATCAGTAATGGTTTAATTATATAAATTTCGATAAAATACATCTTTGATTGCCCATTTCATTTCTTGTAGTTTATCAAAGGATGAAATATATTTATATGAGAAGATTCCTTTTCTGTCAACTAATTTAATTTGCTGGTTTTTTCAAAAATCTCTTTTTAAAGTATTTTCGAAAACAACATAAACTTGTAAATATGACGCTAAGTTATCCAGCGAATAAAGCATAAATCGAAATAAATCAATGAATTTGAAATTAATATCTGTGTCATATATATATATATATATATATATATATATATATATATATGTGTGTGTGTGTGTGTGTGTGTGTGTGTGTGTGTGTGTGTGTAGGGAGAGTGCGGGGATGGAAATTAAACCAACTACGTGAAAGGTCAAATCTAGGCTTTATTAAAATTTTAAGCAGCAAGAAATACAGAACGCGTTGGGAAACGTTGTCGTCGGTGGAGCTGGGGGACGCAAGTGCCGCGCTCCGTGGTCGTAGACGAACTGCCCTCTCAGCTGCCGTCTTCTTGTCCAGGAGGGCCTGCAACTTTTATGGCTTAATACTACAGACCGCGTCCAACGTTTCGGAACGTCCCATATTGCTCGCAGCTGTGCGTCGCCTAACTTCACGTGCTCCACCCGGCTCCGCGTACCTGTGTCGCATCGCCGGGGCGTGGAATTTTCCTTAATCCCTATACCTGCGCCGGCTTGCTCTTGGAACCATAGTACTCCCCTGCCAATGACGAAGTCACGGTATATCTATGGGAATCCGGGTTGGTATCGCTCAACACAACGCGTTGGTCGCTGCGAGCGGCGTAGCGCTACTGGCTACTCTACATTTTCTTCATGCACCTGATTTGGTGGGTTTGGGATCGGTAAATGTTCTTCATTTGCAGGCTCGACTAGTTGATTATTCCCAAGCCGTATGAATTGACTATTGGTGTGATGTTTAACGGCCGTTGTATCAATGAGATTGTAGGCTGGTTTGAGGCGGTCAATTGAAACCGTAACTTTCTCCCCGTTTACTCTCAAGACGAAGGTTTTGTCTGACTTGCCGAGTATCTCATATGGACCGTCGTAAAGCATTTGCAATGCGTTTTTGACGGCGTCCTGTCGAATAAATACATGAGATGCCGTCGACAAACCTTTGAACACGAACGATTTACGTTTACCGTAATGAGGTTGCGGCGCCGGTCTCAGTATTTCGAAGTGCCGGCAGAGTTCACTGGCATAGTCCGATGCGTCAGTTTCTCGTACCTTGCTTTCGGTGAGGAATTCTCCAGGCAGTCGCAGAGGCTGGCCGTATATGAGCTCAATTGCAGATGCTCCAATGTCTTCTTTCTATGAAGCTCGGACTCCCAAGTGGACCGTTTATAGCACTTTGGTCCACTGATTCTTTTCGTGGCACCTAATTGCTGTCTTCAGTTGCCGATGAAATCTCTCAACCATTCCGTTTGCCTGTGGGTGATAAGCCGTCGTGTGGACGTACGTAGTACCCGTTAGGTGATTGAGAACGTTGAATAAGTGAGACTCGAATTGCTGTCCCTGGTCGGTGGTGACACGTAGCGGCGTTCCAAAACGGTAAATACATCCCTCGTAAAACGTGCAGGCTACAGTCTCGGATTCTTGGTTAGGTATAGGAAAAGCCTCTGGCCATCGAGTGAAACGGTCGACGCAAGTTAAACAGTAACGTTGTCTCTCTGAAGATGGGAGTATGACAATGTCGATATGCACGTGCTCGACCCTTGCGGTGGTTGGTGGAAAATTTCCTATTGGCGACACCGTGTGTCTCGATATTTTCGACTTCTGGCACTGGTCACACGCTCTTGTCCACTCTCGGCAATCTTTTCTCACGGCCGACCAAACATATCGTTGCGACACCAGCTTCGCTGTTGCTTTAATTCCCGGGTATGGAAGCTGATGCACTGACTGAAATACAGCTCTTCTGAACTCTGGCGTGAGGTACGGCCGGGGAGCAGCTAAGAAAACGTCGCATACTACTTTTGCTGCCGATCCTGAAATTTTTACTTTCTCCAGTTGCAGAGCAGAATCAGCGTTTAGAAGTGCTCGTAGCTGTTTATCTCTCTCCTGTAAGATAACAAGCGCGTATAATCGACGGGCTGTGAGATTACCTCGATTCGAGACAATGTGTCGGCGACGACATTGTTCTCTTCCGCTATATACTATATATCGGTCGTGAATTGACCAATGTAGTCATGATGACGAGCTTGGCGTGGTGATGCCTTCTCTAACTTCTGTTGCAATGCGAAGATTAGTGGCTTGTGGTCCGTGAGGACAGTGAATGCTCGCCCCTTCACCATGTGCCGAAAGTGTTTAATCGCGAGGTAAATAGCGAGGAGTTCGCGGTCGGTTGCACTATACTTCGTCTGCGCTGCGCTCAACTTCTTTGAATAGAACCCTAACGGTTCCCAGATGTTGCCATTCTTCTGTTGTAATACCACTCCGACGCTGCTATCAGAACCATCCGTTACAAGGGTGAGCGCCGCTTCTGTCCGAGGATGTGCGAGTAAGGCCGCCTCGCTGAGTCCTGCCTTGGTTTTTTCGAAGGCCTCCGTAGCCTCTGGCGTCCATTTCAATGGCATTCTTCCTTTCGTGTTGTTACGAAACATATCATTCAACGGCGCTTGCGCCTTTGCCATTCTGGGGATGCAAAATCTGTAAAAATTTATCATTCCCAGAAGTTGACGTAGCTGCTTTGCAGTATTGGGGCGCTTCAAATTTTGTATGGCAGTCACCCTCTCAGTCGTTGGCCGGATGCCATCGGCGCTCACCAAGAAACCCAGGAATTGCAGTTCCGACTCGCCAAGGTAACTCTTGGCCGGGTACGTTATAATGCCGTATTTCTGCAATCTCCGAAACAGCTGTCGTAGATGTTCTCGATGTTGTTCCGGTGATTCTGAGGCGACCAAGATATCGTCGATGTACGCGTAACAAAAATCGAGACCACGCAGTACTTCGTCGATAAAACGTTGGAACGTCTGCGCAGCGTTCCGGAGTTCGAAACTCATGTAAGGAAAGTCGAAAAGTCCGAATGGCGTCGTTATCACCGTTTTATGTATATCCTCCTCCGCGACCGGAATTTGGTGGTACGCTTTGACTAAGTCTATCTTTGAAAAAATGCTTTTTCCATTCAGCGTTTGCGCAAAGTCTTGGAGGTCTCGCACGGGATAGCGATCCGGAATTGCGCACGTTCAACGCTCGGTAATCGCCACACGGTCTCCATTAACTGTTCTGTTTCGGTACCATGTGGAAAGGTGCCACCCAGCTGCTACACGAAGGTCGTGCCGTTCGTAGGATTTTTCGAATCGCTGAATGACATTCTGATAATATTTTGATAACGCCATAATACTTGACGACACCCTTACAAAACAAAATAATTTAAAATAATTAAAAAAATATATGTTCAAAGAAAAACTAATTCACTGTAATTTATTTTCTTTAAGGTTATTTAATACCAGTAACTTGTAAAGAGTGAAAAAGCAGATTATAATAAGCTACGAATATATAGTAGCATGCCTAATATGTGTTGGAAAATTGCTTTTCACTATTCAACTTAAACATATAGCTATGGCTTTAATGGAAAGCTTAAGTAAATTAAAAATTACTTAAAAAGCAATATATACGAATAATAAGCAATATTTAATATACCAATTGCATATGCAATGAAAGAAGAGTGGTGGAGGCGTTTATTTGTCTATAAAAGGAATTGAAAAACTAAAACAATGATTCTTATTCATTATAGAGTACATTGTAAATGTGCCAAACTTCAAGAGCTAGTTGAATATATTTAGTTTGAACGAAGCTGTGATAATATCTCTTGAAGAGAAAACACCAATAGTTTATTCGTTTCAAATATCGAAAAAAAGGTGTAGACTTTTTGAGAATATCAAGAGTGAGAATAAATGATTAGAACGTTATAAGCATAGGTCAACGTGGAGTTCTGACAATATACCATATGAACAAATTGAAAAAATAATTGGCAAATATTTCAAAAATGCTTGAACAATCTACGTGAAAGGTCTTCAAAGAAGATACCTGCAAAAATTTTCAAGCAATATAAAAATCTTGAGGACTTGAAAGTATCTGCTACTATGGAAATTACAAGCTTCTGGTAATTCCTACTGCACTCATTCTATATTACGCTTTATGCCAGTATGCGCAATACAGAATGTATATTTACTACAATCTTGGATACTCAAAAATCATCGTCGAAGACTGCAATAAATTGATGACACAGGTTTATTTTTAATGTTTACGTAATACAAAACAAATTCATCTCTAGAGAAAAACCTTTTCATTGATATAATGTTTTCGAAATAGAGTTTCGACTGAGTTACCTGCCTTGTGTAGAAAAATCTTCTTTCTTTCCATTTGCATATTAAATATAGCAGACGGCAACGAAAATGTCCTTCTCTAATGCCCGAATGGACTCTAATGTAAATAGCAGGGGCGCTCGAACTCATTCTAACGTAAACAGCAGGGACACTCAAACTGATTCTTATGTAAGCAGCTTAGGACCGAGGAAACGAAGGGAAACGAGGCGAAGCCGAACGAACATGGCAAAGATCAGTAGTTGTTAAAAGTTCTGCATACCCCGATCGAAGCGCCACGCTGAACTATCAGAACGTAGACAGTTAAAAAAAATTATATAAATCTTTAGACGTGTCTACAAATGGTGAAATTTTCTTAAAGTTAATAACATTTCTCTAAGTAGGTTCAAAAGATAAAGATATTTCGTACAAAGTTGCCTTCAGCTCCATGCGATACTAGTGCTTTTAAAGAAAATCATTATTGTAAATTTTAAATATCGTTTACACACATAATTCGAGTCTTCCCACTTGTAGGGCAAAATAATCAATCATATAAAATTTATTCCGCCGTTCTGCATATTGTATAAACAAAATGAGACGTCAAAGTAAATTTACGTATAATGTACGAAATCCTCTACAACTGATAATCAATATTACGAATATATTATCGAAATAAAAAGATCACTGATGCTTATTGTAATATTTTAAATTCATATTTTACGTAATTAATTCTAAAAGAAAATTAGGCGATACAACTAAAAATGTGTAGATAATATTTTACATTATGAATTTTTCTGTAGTTTTTACACATAAAAGAGATTTTATTTTTCAAAAGAAAACCAATCGTGCAAAATCGGAATCATATATATATATATATATATATATATATATATATATATATATATTAGGTTATCAAATATCTCCCTTCCGCTTTTTGGTTCTTCATTCAATGCTTTATAAAAAGTGTTACAGTGGTCGGATTTACTTCAAATATGCGCTGTTTTGTTCGATAATTTGTTTCCATCTAAACGGCAGCTTCATAATACCCCTCTCGTAGAAACTCCTCTGCTTATTTGCGAAAAACTCGGACAGCTACTTTTCACAAGGCTCTTTTGAGTCCAACGTTACATCACCAAGGGCGTTCGACATGGACAGGAAAAGGTGGTAATAACTTGGCGTTATATCCGGGCTAAATGTTGGATGCGATAAAACCTTCCATCCGAACTCCCGTAGCTTCTGACGAGTCATCAACGAAGTGTGTGGTACGGCGTTGTCCTGGTGGAACAACTACACCCTTTCTGTTGGCCAATTGTGGACGTTCCTCGTCGATAGTCTACTTCAAGCGGTCCAGTTGGTCACCGTAGATGATAGAATTAAGCGTTTGACCATATGGGAGCATCTCATAAGGGATCATTCTCTTCCAATCCGACCAAACACACAGCAAAACCTTCCTGGTCATCAATCCCGGCTTGGCCACTGTTTGGGACAGTCGACCGGCCTTGGACCACGACCATTTTCACTTGATATTATCGTATGTGATCCATTTTTCGTCGCCAGTCAGCATTCGTTTAAAATATGGGTCGAGTTCGATCCGTTTCAGCAGCACATCGCAGGCACTGATTCAGTCCAGAAGGTTTTTTTTCCGTCAAATCATGCAGCACCCAAACATCATGCTTTTTTTGTATCCAGCCTTCTGCAAATGGTTCAAAATGGTTTGTTGACTAACTCTCATCTCCTGGGCGATGTCACGAGATGCCATATGATGATCTAACTCGATAAATTTCATGATTTGATCGGTATTCGTCGTCACAGGTTTTCCGCCGGCTAGCTTATCCATGGTGTCGTTTTCACCGGTTCTGAATCGTTGAAACCATTCCTCTGCGGTTCGAAGTGATAGCGTGCCATCCTCCAAAACACCATTAATCTCACAGAACGTTTCTCTAGCGGATTTGCCTTTGACAAAGGAAAATTTTAAAATAGCGCGAATTTCGGCATTAGTGAACTATAGATTGTGACATATTTATAGTGAATATATTTATAGACGTGTAAACTCCATATTTACACGTCTATAACTTTTGAACGCAATATCCAAACTAATTATGCATAGCGTCGTTTTGTACGTTATGTCAAGACCTTTCAAATGATGTATAATATTGCCATATAAGAGGTCTCTAACACTTTGTACATAGCCGCGAAATTCATTAGACAAAAAGGTGGAAGGGGGATATATGAAAACCTAATATATATATATATATATATATATATATATATATATATATATTTATATATATACTGCGATCCATGAGTGAGTCGAGCGTCTCTGCGTCCGGCTTATTATCTAAATATCATCTACTAGCTGTGGAACGTCCGAGGGAGACAGAAAACGAAGATGTTTACTACATGTGATTTTATTGCTTGTACTCTCTGTTCCAACAAACACAACTTATTATATGCATTATATTTGTGTTGTAAAGGCTCTTAGGTAAATGTGCTATATATATATATATATATATATATATATATATATATTGTGACGGGCGGTCACAAGGCGCTGCCCCGATACATCCAGAGAAAAACATTGGCGACGCGCACGCCATCTCCAGGTTAGAGCAAGGCTCCAAGCGTTCGCGCGCGTCGTCACGCCATGGACTCTTCCCTACCTACCGGCCCCTTACCTCACAGCCCGCCGCTCGGATCGCCGCATCATATATACAAGAAGAAAACGAGACAGGCAAAGAATTGCGTTGGGGACTGAAGATATGGGATAGATATTTTAAATAAATGCACACGTTGATCTTTTTCTTCTTCTGAATTAAATTGATTTAGGGTTAAGCCAGTTATTCAATATGGGGCAACGCAGAATAGCGAGTAAACTCGATCGAAGTGCGAAACAGCGACAAGCGAACACGAAATAATTATAAAGATCAAAAGGATTTTTTTGTGTATTTAATAATCACCAGTGATGATAATTATAAGTAAAATTTAGTTATAATTCAAAATTGATGCGTAAAATTTAAAATTAAATAACTAATTATTATTGGATTCGAACGTATATTAAGTTTCTTTATCTCCTTGGAATGTAAATTCATCTGAGTTAATTTTTTTCTTTTTTGAATGATAAAGATAATCGGGATCTATTGAAAGGCTGATCGTTTTAGTTGTAATTTATAAAGTAAATAGGGACTAAGGTGATATAATAAATTAGTAAGCGTAAAGCGAAATGAATTTAATTATTTAAATTAATGAATAGACATTAAAAAGAAAAAAAATTCTTTATTGCCTTTGAAAAAAATTTCATATTTAAAAATCTGTCAAAGAAAAAAAATTTATATAAACTTTTCAGAGTCCGAAAATTTCCTTGAAATAAATACTCCTAGATAAGTGGATGAAATTAAAAAAAAATTTATGCTTTAAGTATAAAAATGTTGTTTTTCAGCCGTATAAAAAAGTGAATGGAAAATTTTGTTGTATTACTGTTTTAGTTAGTTATATACACGTATTAACGTCGAATCAACTTATATTTTAAGGGCTTGCTTTGTTCCCGCATAGAGTAAATAAATAGAAAGGTGCCTTACGAGGTAATTATAACGTATATAACATTTAAAATTAAGAAATTAAAATGTAGTTTTTTTTTCAAAAATTATTCTAGAAATTCTAACGAATGGGATATATCTAAGTTATAGTGACAATTATGTAACCTTGTGCCACGCTATAAAATTGACGAATTAAATATTCTTAACATTCCTAGAGTAGTTAATTAATAAATATCAAGCTCTTGGATTAGGAATAAATTAAGTTCATGTATTAAACTCCACATTTGAAATTTGTGATAATATTATAAGCATTAGATGATTTGTAATAAGAATAATGAAACATTACATACAAGTATAGTAATGTACCGCGAGTACAGACATATGTTAGTATGTTGTCGCGTACACGGTATGTTTGTATTATAGTAGGTGTATTATTTCTATTGATGGAAACAAATTGCTCAAAAGGCTATATTCGCGCTGCAAGCGTCACATCCAATGCGTCCCGACCGCCGTCAGCCGTCTTCGTACCTCCCCCTTCCTTTCCCTTTACCCGCATGAAATCGGAGACACGTGGTATGGACACTCTGCTACCGACCGCCAGTTTGAGAAAATGGAGAATAGAGTCAGAGGGAGAAGAACGACATCAAGAGAGATAGATGGTAGAGGAGGTGAAGAGACGTAGGAAAGAGCCAAGCAGAAGTGAGAGATAGAGGAGCGTAGTTGAACAATAGAGGCAGAAAGCGAGAAGAGAAAGGATGATCGAAAGAGGTAACGAGGAGCCGAAAGGAAAACGGAGAACGGTGAAAGAACGTGGAGAGGGGGGTCGGAGTGGAGCGAAAGAAAGAGCGAGGACGCCGATTTGCACGAAGCCCGCGCCTCTTTTCCACAGTAGGCCCACCACCAGCTCCAGCCCTCCAACATTGTCTGTACAGGCAGTGCACGCCGAACGACGACAGGATCCGCGTTTATCACAGGCAACCTTTTACTTCTTTTGCTGCCATGTGTACGTGTCTGTATTTACTTCTTTTTTTCCTTTTTCTACGTTCTCTTACCCCCGGCTGATCGCATCGGGTCAGTGACCGCGGTCGGAAAGCACCGGGTCCGAGACTCACGAAATTTGCGGTGTTCTATGAAAGAAAAGAGAGGTAGTTCTACGTGTACGTCATGGGGTTGTGAAATTTGTAACACAGGGAGATTTGTGATTGAATACCGTGAAAGTATATGCCATAACCAATCTCGGTGTTGTTCATTGCCCCCTCACCTCCCTCCCTCCCTCCTCGACTAATCGTTATAGTGGTGGAATAATTCTTCCCATCAGACCGGCGGAGCCCGCCCGAAAGAAGAGATAAGGTAAGTAGACAGAGTTTAATTTGATGAAGTTTTTTTTATGTGCACGCGCGGAACCCTACTTAAATATTAAATTTCGATCATATAATTTTTCTTGTGATCTCGGCCGCATCACAAATGACGCCCAACGTGGGGCGAGGCTGATCTGCAATGGTGAGTTAAATTTTTCCCCACTTGACAACCCCATTTTAGCTGCGTGCTGGTGCGCGACTGCGTGCAGCGGAAACGGCCACTTATGCGAGGAATCTCTTTTTCTTTCTCCTTTTGCAGAATTCGGATAATTTAAATTTATAATAAATTTGTATAATAAAGTTAAAGAAATAATAAAGAAGACTCGTGCTTTAATTTTGGCAGATTAAAATTATTGTTAACAATTCTCTATATCTATGCGTAATTTAATTAAACTTTCTAAAGATTTTACTCTTCAAAGAATTTGTAAGTCTTTAGGAATTATTTTTATTATTGTCTAATCTCGGCAAAGTAACATGAAATCCAAGACTCTCCCTTTTATACTTATTATTAATATCATGTTCTAAAATATCCACAGGCACAAAATCAAAAGAATGTAAAAATTTTAAACAATGCTCTTTTAAACCGGAAGTAATATGTGAGCTACGTAAACTATATTTATGTTCATAAATTATCATTTTTAAATATCTACCTGTTTGTCCAATATAGTATTTATTACAATCCATACAATTAATTTTGTAAACAATTCCAGATTTTGAACATAAATCATCTCTATCTTTGCAATTATTAAGCAACTTACTTAAATTATTACTATTTTTAAAAAAAATTTGAATGTTATATTTCCGAAAATTTCTTTTAATTCTTTCAGATAATCCTTTAACATATGGTAAGATAATAATTTTGCCTCTGTTAACATCAATTCGTGCATTATGTCTATTTTCGGTATTATAAATATCAAACAATAACTGTAGCTTCCAATAAAATTGATTGCATAAATAGTATAAATAATATCAGGTATGTGAATAAGTCTTTCCCGTTTTTTTTCAAATTTTGAGCCTTTATTGTGAAAAAATGGTTACAAATGAATTATTGAAAGTATTGGCCATCGCTAGCTACAACTTTTTCCCATCTTTCTGGCAACATACGAATCCCGTTGCGAAAAAATTCGACCGGTTTGGCCTCTATCCAGTCATCCACCCATTTTTTGGCTTCCTCGTAGGAATGGAAGTGCTGGTCAGCCAGGCCATGCGTCATCGATCTGAAGAGATGGTAGTCAGACGGAGCAACGTCTGGACTATACGGCGGGTGGGGTAGGACTTCCCATTTGAGCGTCTCTAAGTATGTTTTCACCGGCGGTGCAACATGTGGGCGAGCATTGTCATGTAGCAAAATAACTTTGTCGTGCCTGTCGGAGTATTGTGGCCGTTTTTCTCGCAGCGCGCGGCTCAAACGCATCAATTGTCGTCGATAGACCTCGCCTGTGATCCTTTCATTCGGTTTCAGAAGCTCATAGTAAATCACACCTAGCTGGTCCCACCATATACAGAGCATGAGCTTGGCGCCATGAATATTTGGCTTGGCCGTCGATGATGCTGCATGGCCGGGTAGTCTCCATGATTTTCTTCGCTTCGGATTATCGTAACGTATCCGCTTTTCATCGCCAGTCACGATACGATGCAGAAAACCCTTTCTTTTATGTCACTGAAGCAGCTGTTCGCAAGTGAAAGAACGCCGTTCGACGTCTCTCAGCTTCGGTTCGTACAGCACCCAATTTCCTTGCTTTTGGATCATTCCCATGGCTTTCAAACGCTTGGAAATGGTTGTTCGGTCAACTCCCAATGCTTCAGCAAGTTCTTCTTGCGTTTGACAAGAATCTTCATCAAGCAAAGTCGCCAATTCTCGATCTTCAAAGATTTGCGGCCGCCCGGAACGCTCCTTGTCTTCCACGTCGAAATCACCGCTTTTGAAGCGTCGAAACCATCCGCGAACACTTGAATCATCGACACAACCTTCTCCATAAGCCTCCTGAAGCAATCGATGCGTCTCGGCAGCAGATTTCTTCAAATTGAACCAATAAAGTGAAACTTCCCGCAAATGACGTCGACTCGGCTCAAATTTCGACATTTTCACGATATCAAAAATTTATGATGCGAAAAAATTTTAGCTAATGTGTTAGTATGGAATTGTTGACATATGAATAAGCTTTGATTATGACATATGTAACCATTGAATACTCGCACAGTATTGGTGGCGCCATCTCTTACAAAAAACGGGAAAGACTTATTCACACTCCTAATAGTTTTTAATAACACAATTTTACGTTTGATAATAAATTTTATGAATAAAAATACGGATGTCCAATGGGGTCACCTTTGTCACTGGTTATAGCTAATTTAGTTTTGGAAAAATTAGAAAGTATAACTTTGTCAAAATTGCTTTTTGAACCAATGATTTTTAAAAGATATGTCGATGATATCTTTACAATTGTTCCAGAAGTTTTTATGGATGAAACAGTGGATGTTTTTAATTCTGTACATGACAGAATTAAATTTACAAGAGAGATTGAAGTTAATAATTAGTTGAGTTTTCTGGACATTAATGTCATTAGATGTAGTAATAATAAAGCGAAACTTAATTGGTACAGAAAGCCTACTTGGTCAGGCAGGTTTTTAGATTTTAATTCACACCACCAATTCGGAAACAAAATTGGAGCATTGGGAGGTGTCATTGACAGAGCAATAAAATTATGACATAAAGATTTTAGACAAAATAATTTACAGATAGTAAGAAAAACATTTATTAATAATGGTTATCTAATTGAATTTCTTAATAGATTAATTGCTGAGAGATTGTTTGACATTTATAATATCGAAAATAGACATAATGCACGAATTAATGTTAACAGAAGCAAAATTATTGTCTTACCATATGTTAAAGGATTATCTGAAAGAATTAAAAGAAATTTTCGGAAATATAACATTCAAATTTTCTTTAAAAATAGCAATAATTTGAGTAGATTGTTTAATAATTGCCAAGATAAGGATGATTTATGTTCAAAATCTGGAGTTGTTTACAAAATTAATTGTATGGATTGTAATAAATACTATATTGGACAAACAGGTAGATATTTAAAAAAGAGAATTTATGAACATAAATATAGTTTACGTAGCTCACATATTACTTCCGGTTTAAAAGAGCATTGTTTTAAGTTTTTACATTCTTTTGATTTTGTGACTGTGGATATTTTAGAACATGGTATTAATAATAAGTATAAAAGGGAGAGTCTTGAAAGTATTCACATTTCCAGGAATCGGAATAATGTGAATTTAATTTTAGAGTCTAGTAAATTAGACAATATTTATCATTCCTTATTAAATTGATTGGCTTTGAACAATGTGTGTAGAGGGGGAATTTAGATTTAATTTACTAAATTTGGTAGTGGGGATAAGGTATATAGATTAGAATATAAGGTTTAGTTTAGTCCCTGATGAGGAGCCGAAGCGAGATCGAAACGTTGGATTGGATCTTCAATTAGGTAAGGGTGTTGGGCCAGTCAGATTGCACTTTACTAACAAAATTTTATCAGCTAATATTTTATTTTCAGATTAGTCTACGAGGGTGACTGTAGACAGGGACAGTCTGACTGTCATTATAATTTTTAATTTTAATCTTAATTTTTATTATTTTGGTGTATTGATGTATTAATGTTAATGTAGATATGTATTGATATTGTTACGTATTGTTTTCGATTGATTTGATTGGACTGTAAGACCAATGAAAAAATATTTATTAATTAAAATTTAATCAGCTAACTAGAATGGCGGTGAATACTTGGGCATATTAAATCAGTTTTAATCAGTTTTAATCACTCATACCTGGATTCCATGTTCCTTTGCCGAGATTAGACAATAATAAAAATAATTCTTAAAGACTTAAAAATTCTTTGAAGAGTACAATCTTTATAAGGTTTAATTAAATTACGCATAAATATAGAGAATTCTTAACAATAATTTTAATATGACAAAATTAAAGCACGAGTCTTCTTTATTATTTCTTTAACTTTATTAAACACATTTGTTATAAATTTAATTTTTCCGAGTTCTGCAAGGGGAGAAACAAAAAGAGATGCCTCGCATAAGTGGCCGTTTCTGCTGCACGCGGTCGCGCACCGGCACGCGGCCAAAATGGGGTCGCCAAGTGGGGAAAAATTTAACTCACCGTTACTAAATGTGATTAAATTTTGCATAGATATAAATATACTGTATGCTTAAGATTGAAAATGTTTATTACTGAACATAATGTTCAAAACTTATTATTTACCCAAAAAAATTTTTTTTAACTAAATTAATGTTCTAAATTCATTTGAATTTTTTATGTAAATAAAGCAGTGTAATTTTTTTGTGTCTTTAAGAATTAGATAAGTCATGTACGCAAAGAGTCTTTACACTCGTCTGTACGGTCGTACACTTGCAATGTTTTTCTCCGGCCCAAGATCATTTTCTATTACATTGCAACGTAAGATACTTCATTGTTAATAAGAGGTGTGTAAACAAACAATATTTTATCTAAATTTATAAATGCTTATTAAGTTATAGATTTTAAATTATTATGATGATTTGAGATATCCCTTTAAGTATATTAACATTTTATAACAATTTAACCATCAAGAAAAAAGACTAAGTAACAAGGAATTTATCCTACCTTATAATAAAGTTATTTAAACTGTGTCAAATTTCCAGTTCTTAAATACTTAATAATAGAAATTAGTGCTGTAATTTCAACTAATTATGAGAGAACTAAATTGAAGTTGATAAATAAACGAATATTATTACCTAAAATCAAGACACTTCAAGCTGTAGAAGGTTAATGATTGAAGTTTTACAAAAAATGTCAGTATATTCTTATTTTTATAAAGTTGTATAAATTAAAAATTTATTCGTTCGACAATTTCATGTTTTAAGCAAAATACTTAAAGGGAATATTATTTATAATTTTTACGAATTAGAATAATTTGATTATAAGTTTTACATTATACATTTATTATCTTACATAAAATAAGATGTTATATCCTATATTATGAACATCTGTTGATTCTACGCTATTGCTGGTTCAAAACATTTAAAACTTTACACATAGAAGCATGAGTTATTAAAAACTTTGATTATTATTATTATTTTTATATATTTTTCCTTTTTTTATTTATTTTTTTTTTTAAAGCGGGTAAAAATTGTGTCATAAACCACATGAAATAAGTAATTGTGTTGTTGCTTGTAAATTCTCGGAACTTCTAACGACGTGATAAATATTTGAAATGCGGATGTTATAAGTAATAAGTTTAAATAACTTTGAAAAAATAGAAATACTATAGATAAATTAAATCTTACAAAAAAATTAAAATTAAATAAGGGAAAATTTTTTTTATTATGCAAATTTGAAGAATGTAAAATTCATGGTGGGTAAAACTTATAATGTTCCATTTCCAAGGAGAATTATTATCGGTAATTTATTTTCCCTTGCTGGAAATACTTTACAGTCAATTTAACTCATGTTTCATCATTTGTAAGTGATACTATTTTTTTACTTACCTAGTAATTAATTACTTAATTAACTTAGTTTGGATTGGTCAAACATTTATTCTAAAGTAGTCTGTATGAAGTTAGAGGTAAACTTTATTATTATGAGTTGCAATTAAGAAATTATAGGATGGAAATTATACATTTTTGGTAGATAAGAGTGGCTATGGTTATGTTATATAAATAGAAATTTCTATGTTTGGAAAAAAAACAAAAATTTCTAAGAATTAAATTATTAATGAGTTCTTGAACTTCGAGATCTCATTTGTCTACGTTTAATTGAAATAAATTTTTTTTTTAATTTAGAGCTTCATCAACATTAGTTTGCTATTCTTATGCAATGAATTATGATAACCAAAGATTTCTATTTTTGAATTTTCTTTATGTAAATTATATTGCTTTTGACACTTGGATACAATTTTTTCCAAAAAATGACTATATTTTTATTTAAGATACAAAAAAATGATTAGATAATTATATTAAAGTTAATATTTAATCATTATAAGCATTCATACATCTGAATTATTATTCAAAATTATTACACAAAATAGCTATTATAATTCTAATTTAAGGTTATTAAATATTAAAGCATTTGTTAAAAATTAAATTGATTCTCGTTCGAACTGTTGAAGCGATAAGACATGTTTACAATTGCTCCGTAACGAGCATTCTATAGTTTGAATATAATCAATATTAAAATTATCGTGGTGTTATAGTTTGTGAGTTTTAAATGCTATTTTCTCTTCTATTTCGAGGCTAGTGCAATTATTGCACTACTCCTCTTAGTGTACTTCTTCAATCAGAAAGGAGGCGTTTCTGATAACAGAGACGCCCCCGAAAACAACTTACCAACAATGTCTACGTCAAATAATGTATCTACAGTCAAAACGTCATATTCAAAGATCGCCGAACAATCACAGCTGTTTAAAAAGGGACATGCAGTTATTGTAAATGCTATTACATGTATTCCAGTCAAAAACTACGCTATATTGCTATTAGTAAAATCATTGGCCCTGAAAACATACAAGCGGTTTCAAGAATTTTAGGCAGTAGAGTATGTATGTACCAATTATTCCCCACTACATAATTGAAGATAAACTTTTAGAACTCAACATTAAACTTATATAGCAAATTCTTTATATCAAAGCAGGAATATAAGATGGGAATCTAGAGCACGTAATCAGTTTTAAACGACAGATGTTTATAAATCCGGAAGATTTTGAAAGATTACCAAGCAGCGTGAAAATAACATTAACGATACGGCCTACTGGATATATTTTTCGAGTCAACAATTGATATGCTTTATCTGTAAAGAAGAGGGGCTTATTTATAAACATTGTAAAAATGAAAATGAAGATACTGTGAATCCCAACCCGTCTCAAAATGCATCACCAAGCGATGTTATTAATACAGTTACAAGTGATGAAACTGGTAGAAGACACGAAGAAAACAACACAATTGAATACGAAAATAATCTGAATTTTTTTCGGGTTCTGTAGGTAACTCGAAAATAAATGACACAATATATAAATATACCTCTAAAAACAAAGACCTCGCCCAGATATTGAGAGACACGTATAATCATGTCACGTCACGCAGACTCCAATCTCGAATCACCAAGATTCTAAAGTATCTAGAAGGACAAGAGCAGGACAACGATGACATATCAACAGATTAATTAATTTTATACTAAACGAAAACCTATTAAAAATGGCGGTTCATATAAATACGGATCTCAAAATTCTATTCTGGAATACCCGCAGTTTTCTACAGCGTCAAGATGAAACATACTTTAGGTGCCTTAGGATGAAAATACCTGGCAAAAATCCTATCAAATAAAAACTTACCAATTTGTAAAACAATTGAAAAATCTTCTCAAAATAAAAAAAATAAAAAACTGAAACGTAAACGGCTTTTTGAAGAATGCACAGAATTCTTGAATAATTTCAAGTCGCCGTTATATGATTCTGCTCACTACAGCATTTACAATTTTAACTACTATACAATTGTAGCCTCGATCCCGCCAAACGAAACTGTAGGTCAAGAAATTCAAAAAAACAGGAATCCAAACAATAAATTACACGCATTAATAGAAACAGAAAATTCTCTACTAATATATACAGATGGAAGGAAAAATATCCATACGAATACCATAGTGTTATCATGTATATGTCCGAAACTAAATATTACAAGGGCTCTTAATAAAAATACATCGACTTTTACAGCTGAATGTATTGCTATAGCAGATGCGTTAGATATAGCTCTTAATAATACCGACTCCGACATCTATATTCTCTCGAATTCTATCAGTGTGCTTCATAGTTTAGAAAATACAAATATAAATATTAAAATTAACCCATATGTTTTACAAATAAAAAATAAATATTTACAATTTCTACGTGAAAAAACTGAAGCAGGAAATATCACTGTTTACTGGATTCCTGCTCATTGTGGAATACGAGGGAATGAAGTTATAGACGTAACAGTTAAAACAGCCAGCACCCCGACAAATTTAAGCATTGATCCAAACCTTGTTATATTCACTGATCTCCTCGAAATTTCTAAAAATGATATGATTAAAAATACACATGATGTCATTACGGAAATAGGAAAATCAAAAGGTAATAAATATTTTAAGACATTTTATGTAGACAAATCAAAACCATGGTTTAAGAATAAGAAATTGACCCGAGAACTTATTGTCACAGTCAACCGATGTCGAGCCAACCATTATAATCTGGCTGCTTTCCTTGCTCGAACTTCAATTATAAATGATCCTTCATGTCCCTGTTCATGTAAATATCAGAATATTAATCACATATTATGGCAATGTAAATTATATAATGAAGAACGATTAAAACTAATACAAAATCTCGCAAAAATTGATTTATATCTTCCGTTAAATATAGATATTATAATATATGAACCAAATATTACTGCAAGCAAACACGTTCTATCTTTTCTCAAAAGTTGTAACATTTCTGTATAATATTATTACTGTACTAGGCAACTATGCCGAAAGCGAATAAATCTGTATAAGATTTGAAGCTCAATAAAAAAACAAAAAATAAAAAATTAAATTATTAGAAACCATAGAGTACATTTAAAGGAAATGATTTGTAAATCTTGTAATGACTGTTGACTGAAAATTACGATTTTATTCTACGATCAGTATAATTAATTCAAGTGATTGTAAGTTGGATTTCTGTAAGAGCATCTAATTTGTGGTGATGGTTTCAGATCGCTACATTATTCTTTGCTGTTCTCGAACATTTAGTAAAGGTTATTACTATTACTAAAATAATAATGTTTTAGGAGACGATATATTAATATCTCTAGTTGATACATCAACTAAAATCTTGTAAAACATTCAAAGTGAAATTTATTCTACGTGACCCAAAAGTGTTTAAAATACATTTAAATAGGACATCCTGTAGTTACATTCATCATATATAAACATATAGAAATTGCAATATTTAAAACTAATATAAAATCATGAAATGAGAATTCGTTACAAATTTAATAAAAATATGAATTAATGACTCAAGGAAACTGTTATTTAAAAAAATAAATAAACAGTAAGGCTGATACACTCGTATGTTTTCGAATTTAACAAAGAAAACAAAAAAAAATAAAACTTTGTCATGTCTTAAAATTTGCCTAGGGTTATATGGTACGTAAATCCCGATGTACTTAAAGTATGCAATTTGACTTAACAAGGAAGCTTCCATGATTGGCAAGTGACTAGAATTAGAACGGCTGTGAGTGCAACGGTATTCTTAATAGTAAATAAGTAAGCACTGGGAAATTACTAACTATAAAGAGGAAGTTCAATGGTAAAGAACGTTGACTTTGCAAACGACTTTAGAATGATGCCATTTCATCGTCGCTGCAAAATGATTTAGTTGAGATCAGACGATCGTTGGGGACTTTGCGGGACGAAAATAGCAACAGTGCAGGAAAACGTATATCATTGAAATTTTCGGTCATTTGCCCTTATGCAGAATCGCGAATTAAATTTTTCCTCGAGCAGATCAAATATTTTTTACTAAAACTTTGGATTTGTCAAACCTTGTCGATACGCACAAACAAAAACACTCTTTGCTATATTTGTAGAGAAATGGATTTGTTAATATAAAATTTAAATATACTTTCAATTAGTCAATACCAAATTCAGATTTTACCTTTCATTTAGTTTTTATCGAGAAATGCTGCCTGCACAAAAAAATATGTAAAATAAAAAATATATACTTTTATAAAATTTACAAATTTTATTAAAAATATTTATTGATATGTATAATAGTTTCCGAAAGCAGTTTGCAAAACCAGCATTTTTAAGGATTTCTTCTGATTCTATGAAAATTCAAAATACGCACATGATATTCGCAATCAGCAACCCAAAATATCTAAATACATAAATACATAAATTTTGAGCAAAAGCAGATGAACGGAATAATTACAAGTAGAGCGATAAACTAGGCGATAGATGACCTATAAGTTACTGACCAGAATCGTTCAGAGGTTCGAACTCGTCATTTTGAAAAGATTGGACAATATCACTCAAATCTCAACAGAGCTATACTATATATATATATATATATATATATATATATATATATATATATATATATATATAATAATAAAGCTACGTCCCTGAAAAGTCGGTAGTGCAGAACATTCTGTTTAGTTCTGCAAATCACCGCAATTAATTTCTCTAGTAGTCGCTGCAATCGATTCGGACTGCCGTCAGAGGTATGGAGCACTCCTAATGTTTCTGTACATTACCAATGTTCGCGTAACTGCTTGGATATACGAACGCAAACGAACTGGCCACGACCGCGTACACATGTTTTATAATACTAAATGTGCAACTGAATTTTTTGAAATATTACAAAGATTGTGAAATAAATATTTGATAAGTACATTCAAAATTGGAAATAATAATCACTGCAAGGAAATTTAAACATTTCGAAAATTCAGTTGCACATTTGTTTTTATAAAACACGTGTGTGCGCTCAAGCTCAGTGCGCCAGCGACTATAGCGATTTTCTCACGGGCCGAGAGAAAATATACGCCCTTTCTGCATTATTGTCAATGAAATGGAGTGGGCTATTATAAAAAAGGGTAGCTTGAGAAAAAATAAGGGAGAGGATCATTTGTAGACAATAGCAGATAATCTTTATTCACAAGACGTGTAAACGTCGCTTCGTCAATGCGTCCGTATATCCAAGCAGTTACGCGAGTGTTGATAATGGACAGGAAAATTAACAACTACTGATCTTTGCCAAGCTCGTTCGGCTTCGCCTCGTTTCCCTTCGTTTGACCTCATTCTTCCTCGCTCACGGGCGATAATCTAATCTCTGATTGGCTCATAGACATTGGTCCGTCCTGCAAAAACTATTAGTAGTTGACCTAAATAAATATTCATATTTACACATAACTTTTTATTCACGATACCATGCCGCTAATATGAGCAGTTATATTTGGGACACCGTGTATATATATATATATATATATATATATATATATATATATATATGTATATGTATATATATATATATATGTTTGAGTGGCTGGTGATTATCTTTTTTTTGGGTGATATTTATCTACTAAAATTATAATAGAAACTAAATTATAGTAGAATAGTTATTTGAAAACTCTACATTGTTTTAATTGTATTCTCATGTAAAAATATATAAATAAATAAGAATTGTTCAAGGTTGTGAACTATTATGGCATTATTTCAACATTATCAGGATACTATTTAACAGCGTTAAGAATCCTGTCTATTTGAATCTAGACAAATGGCTGATGGAGAAGAGATTGTTCGTTGGATTATGCACCATCAACAATCACACTAATAATTACATAAAATCTGGAATTGTAAGCAATCATCAAGATATTTATACATTTTTGGATAATACATTTACATTGGTTTAGAAGCAAATAAAAATATCGATACAAGACCATTCATTACTTAAAATACATACGGTGCTGTCTGTTGAGTATATTAACAAAACTCAGAACAGATAGTAGAAATCAAATATTTTAATACAAAAAAAGTACAAATATTTGAGATCACGAATTTGAAAGATTGGTATGCATGTGAATTTACTAATCATACAAGATGATTCTATTGATTAGGAAAGTGTATATACGAGCGTAAACAATGATGATCTTCCAGCTCGTTACACTATGTTTCGATTAAGAATTTATCTTGCTTGATAAATTCGCAAGTCTCAACATATAATGGAAAAATTCATCTTTCCGATATATGCTTACATAATTTTCTATCACAAGAAAAATTAGACGTACAAAACATGGATTGTCAAGAAAACAATCATTGTAGAAGTAAACTATCCACTTAAAAGAATAATATTTTAGAGTTTAAAAACTTTTCATTCGAAAAACGTTTACTATTTGTGAGATATGCAGATGTTAAAGCTCAATATTACAAGTATGAAAAGCAACAACATAATGTAATTAGTATTGGTAATTGTACAAAATACAGTGTTAATGATACGCAGTCTGTATACTGAAAGTACATACAAGTAGATAAAGGAACATGATCATTGCCTGCTGAATGGTTCATTTACACTATGGAACAGTAAAAGTTTATCATATTTTCGAAAAAAATTTTAATTGTACAGATAATAAAGTTAAAATAACTGCCATCTCAGAGGACGGTAAGTATAGCTTACAGTTTATACTATCAATTGTTTCAAATTGAAATATCAATTACAGATATCGAGGTCCTGCGCATAATTCATGTCATTTGAATTATAATGATTAAAAAGTTATGCCAGTTATAATCCATAATTTATCAGGATATGATTCACATTTATTCATTAAAGAGCTAGCAATAAATTTTGAAGGTCGAGCATATATTCTTCCAGAAAATAAGGAAAAATATATATCATTTACAATATATATATAAAACACAGATATTAATTTCAGATTTATTGATTCATTTCGATTTTTGCTTTATTCGCTTGATAACTTAGTGCCATACGAGTATTTAGAAGATTATTGTACTCTAATTGTGCTTATGTTGACTGTATTTAAATTAATTAATAATTATTTCTATTGGTCTTACAGTCCAATTAAATAAATTAAAATTAATACATAATAATATCAATATATATTGATATCAATACATATTTAATTGAAAATTATAATGACAGTCAGACTACCCTTGTGTGAAATCAGCCCCATAAACTAATCTGGAATAAAAATATATTAGCTCAAAAAAATTCTTTATTAGTAAAGTACAATCTGCCTGCCCCCACCACCTTTATCTAATGAGATTCTCCAACGTTTTGAGTTCGCTACGGCTCCCCATCAGAGACTAAATTAAACCTTATATTAATATTCTAATCTACGAGAGTGGTCCCAGAAGTACCTGGCTTAACAAATTAAACTCAAAAATTTTGCAAAAAAATATTTTTTTTTTCACTAAAATCTCCTTTCAGCTCTATACACTTTTTCCAGCGATGTTCAATAAGTTCGATACCCTTTTTATAATAAGAATTGTCAAGCTCCTCATAATAGCCATTAACTGTCGACGTCCCCTCTTCATTGTTGAAAAATCTTTGACCTTTTTTTCAAGTCTGGGAACAGAACATAATCCGAGGTAGCTAAATCTGGCGAATAGGGTGCATGAGGTAGCAATTCAAACATTAATTTTTTCAATGTTTACAAATTCACTGAAAACGTTCACTATTGATAGCTGTCAAACAAATACTAAACATTATGGCATCTTCAAATTTGAGACAAGTGCTTTATCGATTATGTACCTTCTAACACAGTGGTATTTTTTGAACAACCACCGTCACTTCCAGGTCAGGCCAGGTACTTCTAGGACCACCCTCGTATATACGAGGGTGGATTGATAAGTTTCCGGCCTGACCAAGAAAAACAGGGTTTTTAAGAATTTTATTTATTTCAATGTATATAATACCTCTTGCTTCCCAAAAAACAGTAGCCATAACCTTGCTCGCCGAAAAAATTGTTTTTGCTTTAATTAATTGAATGTTACATTGGACAAACAAGTAGATATTTAAAAAAGAGAATTTATGAACATAAATATAGTTTACATAGGTCACATATTACTTCTGGTTTAAAAGAACATTGTTTGAAGTTTTTACATTCTTTTGATTTTGTAAATGTGGATATTTTGGAACATGTTATTAATAATAAGTACATAAGGGAGAGTCTTCAAAGAATTCATATTTCAAGGAATCAAAATAATGTAAATTTAATGTTAAAGTTAAGTAAATTACATAACATTTATCATTCTTTATAAAATTGATTAGTTTTGAACATTTTGTGTAGGAGGAGGATTATATATTCAAATTACTAACATTTTTTAGTTTAGTGGGGGTAGAGCTATATATATATATATATATATATATATATATATATATATATATATATATATATAGATTAGAATATTAATATAAGATTTAGTTTAGTCCCTAACGAGGAGACGTGGCGAGATAGAAACTTTGGACAACCCCAGCCTATCTTCAATTGGGTAAACGTGGTGCAGACCGTCAGATTGCACTTTAGTAATAAAGAATTTTTTTAGCTAATATATTTTGTTTGTTGCGCGAGCAAAAAACGAGTCAGTTCTTTCGAACTGAGTGAAAGGAATATTTCTCGTATTGCTCACACTGATCGTTAACGTTAATCGCGATCAATACAATTTTTTGATGATGGATCGAAATAAAGAAGAATATTGGGTTTTTCCTCGAATAAGTTAGAGTTGAAGTGGTAATTCTGCCACCTACTCGAATAATATTATTTTCATCTAAAAACGGATCTAGACATCTTATATTGCTCTTCGAATGAATGGTCATATTTTGTTTTATTGATTTTATATCTCGATCAAAATTGGTTGATTGTATGATTTTTATAATGCGATGATGTGCATCTTGTATTTCCTGAGCTGAATAATTTCCAATCAACCTTTCTTTTAATTTTTTGTTTTTTATGACGCGTAAACACAGGGCGACAAACCGATTTAATTTATTTAACACGAGAATCTTTTGAATATATCATTAGCGCACGGTTCAATTTTAGTTTTAACTACTGTTAGCGTTGTTTGCACACGCTTTTCTGGAATCTCTATTTGACATAGTTTTAAGCTTTTCCAATATGTTTCATCATTTTTTAACCATATAGGTCCATGAAACCAGAGTTTGTTTTTTAAAAAGTCTACTGGGGCTGGACCCCGCGAGATATAGTCAGCAGGATTTTCCGTACTAGCTATATGGTACCACTCCGCCTCATTTGTTAGTGACTGGATATCCGCAACTCTATTTGCTATAAATGTTATTTATATTTGCTATAATTAAGTTTTAATGCTTCTACTACTTTACTGATCAGATTTGATAATAACTGCGCAGCACACGATTCTAACCTAGGCAGTGTCATTGACTTAAGTGGAGCGACGCGTGATTTGGAACAAACTAAATTTACTACAGCGTTGTTATATCTATCGACAGATTTTAAGTATACGCACGCACCGTAAGCCCGCTCACTTGCATCGCAAAATCCGTGTAACTGATATATTTCAGCTTCACTTAGTGTAATTTTTCTAGGTATTTGCAACTTGCGTAATATATGTAATTGCTTGTTGAAATCGAACCATTTTTGTTGTAAATGTAATGGCAAAGACTCATCCCAATTAAGTTTCATTTCCCATAATTCTTGCATCACGAGTTTGTTAACAATAATTATAGGACCTAAGATACCGAGGGGGTCAAATAATTGTGCTATATTTGATAAAACTGTTCGCTTTGTAAGTCTTTTATTATCAGAAAATGAATTGATTGTATATGTTATATTGTCATGGCTCGGGTCCCAATGAACACCTAAAATCTTTTTATCAGAACCCTCTAAGCTTAGTTATTTAAAATTATCTTGTTCGTGTACATTCTGCATTATATGCATATTGTTTGAAGTCCATTTATGTAATCTAAACCCCGCGGTATCTAATAATGAAACTAGCTGATCTTTTGATAATAAAGCCTCATCAACCGTATCAACACCGACAAGTAAGTCATCTACATAAAAACTATTTTTTAGAGCTTCCGCGGCTAATGGATAATTACTGCCTTCATCGTCCGCAAGCTCTGCTAATGTACGCGCAGCGAGAAAGGGCGCCGAAGTTGTACCTTAAGTCACAGTTGTTAATTGAAACACGCGAATGGGATCGTTTTCGGTGTTTCTCCAAATTATTTTTTGATATTTTTCGTCCGATTCATCGGTTTTAATTTGCCTATACATTTTCTGCAGATCGGCTGCAATTACAATGTTTTTTAATCTGAAACGCATAATAATAAATATTAATTCATCTTGAATAGTTGGGCCGTTTAGAAGTGAATCGTTTAATAATATGTTTGTAGAGCTTCTTGCAGACGCGTCGAAAACTACTCGAAGTTTTGTTGTAAGATTATTTTCTTTTATCACGGCGTGATGCGGTATATAAAATCATTCATTTATATTATCGTTATGTGTAATTTCTTCCATGTCTCCCAAGGTACAGTAGTCATGAATAAATTGTGCATATTTTGTTTTAAAATTCTGTCTTTCGAAAACTTCCGCTCTAACGCATAAAAACACGTCATATGGTCTACCTATTTCATTTTTTTTCTCATTAAAAGGTAATTTCACTACGTATCTACCCTCTATGTCACGCTTAGTCGTTCGAGAGTACAGATCTTCAGACACCTTTTCTTCGCGAGACAAATGTTTTTTCATCGGTATTTCTTCTATTTCCCAAAACCGTGCTACTTGCTTATCGAGCGTGATGATTAAGTTACATGTCTTTATCCCAGTTGACGTTACAGGTATTGTCAACTCACCAGTCACAATCCATCCCAATAATGTCTTTTGTAAGATAATATTTGTATTATTGCTTAATTTTCCTTGACCACTGCAAAGCAGTATATAAAACAGAGAAGTACCTGTAAGTGCATCGATTTTAGAAGGTTTATTAAATTCTGGATCTGCGAGATTGATGTTACTTGGAATAGATATTAAGCTCTTATTTATAAGCTTAGAGGGTAGCATATTCGTTATAAAAGGTAGTGCAAAGAATTCAAGCTCAGATTGGAAATTATTAATTAGAGAAGCAATTTTTGTTTTCACGGTATAACTAGCGTGTGTAGTTATCTGTCCTATTCCTGCAAGAGATATGTCGATTTTTTTTCTTTCTAAATTCAATTTTTCTGCCAGCTTTTCTGTGATAAAATGAGTTTGGGAACATCCATCTAGTAAAACTCTACATTCATATTCGCGATTAAAGTTATCTAATATTTTCACGCGCGCCGTTCCTAGTAACACTTCGGAGTCGTGCAAAACCGCGTATGACAATTTTGGTGCTTCACTACTGTGTATGTTTTCGGCGTTACTCTTTTCTACATTCGATGGAATATGTGAATTTGAGATATGTAGTAGTGTATTATGTTTTTTGTTACACGCCTTACATGCAGCGGATAAAAATTTACTGGTTACATGATTTTTTCTTAAGCAATTTACGCATAATTTTTTCATTTTTACAGCATTGAATCTATCCTGAGGACTTAAATTTAAAAATCTTTCACACTGAAATATATAATGATCAGCATTACAAAACGAACATTCTGCTCTTTTGGACCAATGTTTGTTGCGCGAGCAAAAAAAGAGTCAGTTCTTCCGAACTGAGTGAAAGGAATATTTCTCGTATTGCTCACACTGATCGTGAACGTTAATCGCGATCAATACAATTTTTTGATGATGGATCGAAACAAAGAAAAACACAAGTTTTTATAAAACAACAATAACACTTTAATCAGTATGAAAAATGAATATATAAAATGATACAAGACTACTGCGTACAATGTTTGTTAATATTGATGTTGAACGAACGAGTGTTATAATATATCTGCTGGTCTAACATAATTTTACTTAACATAATAGTTCTGTATTCTATGCGTGGGAGGAGCTACAGTAAATATTTGAGCTAAGACATTTCCTATTGGTCTATCGAATATTATGCAGGTATGCTAAATTTGGAGTGGAGATGGAAGGGGGGCTTAGCATGTTGGTGCAAGAATCGCGTTATAGAATGCTTGAGTCTAATTACGCATGTTCGCAGCTGTTTGGTATTATAAATTTAACAATGTATACATTTTGGGGTTTCCCTGATATCCATGCAGACGTTATTTATACTTATTACAAGAGTAAGTAACATGATTATATGTCTACAGCCTTTTGTCATTTATTACAATCTTCTCACTGCAAATTAACGGAGAAGTATATAATTCATAATACAAGTTTAATTACAGTAATTCCAAACATATTTTTTTCAGATTAGTCTACAGGGGTCATTTTAAACTAGGACAGTTTGACTATCATTATAACTTTCAATTTATTATATATTCATATGTATTAGTATTGATATAAATATATATTGATATTTTTATGTATTAATTTTAATTTATTGAATTGGACTGTGAGACCAATAGAAATATTTATTAATTTAAGATTATAAAATTTTAGAAAATACTTTAAAAAGGGATTTTTGAACAAACCAGCAAATTAAATTAGTTAATAGAAAAGGAATCTTGTCATATGAATATATTTCATCCTTTAATAAACTACAATAAATGGAATTGGTAGTCAAAGATGCATTTTATAGAAATTTATATAATTAATCCTTCACTGATGAAGAACATCAACATGCTCAACAAGTGTGGCAAAATTTGGATAATCAAACTCTTGGTAAATATTTACATCTATGTTTAAAAACAGATGTATTGGTCGCTGCCCATGTATTTAAAAACTTTCAAGATAATTGCCTTCAAGCATACCATCTTTACCCAGCCCATTATTATACCACTCCTGGACTATCGTGGGATGCAATCGTGAAGTACACAAAAAGAAAATTAGAATTGCTTACCGATATTCATATGCTCGTGTTTATCGAAATAGTTATAAGAGGTGGTATTAACCAGTGTTCAAACCGATATGCAAAGGCCAATATTAAATGGGTAGTGAATTTGAGGAAATGAAGGAAAATAAATTTTTACTCTATTATGATATAAAAAATCTTGAAATTAAAAATTGTACTTATATCGACTGTTCTGAATTAAATTAATAAATATTTTTATTGGTCTTACAGTCTTTATAATATCATATATTAGCTAAAATAATGACAGTCATACTGTCCTTGTTTATGATCACCCCCGTAGAATCTGAAATAAAACTTATTACTATAATAAATTATATCAGAAAATTAAAAATAAAAATAAAATTAAATTAATAATAAAATGAAAATAAAAATAAAAATACGGTAATAAGTAAAATAAAAAATAAAAAAAAATAAAAGTACTTATTCTATGTTAGTAAAGGACAGCCTGACTGCCCCTCCCCCCGTCACCTTAAATTTAGGATCACCTTCTTCTCCGACGTTTCGAACCACTACGGTTCATCCTGAGGAACTAAACTAAATTGAAAAACCCAGCATGCTACTTTATATATTGCATCCATACTCTAAGATTATTAGTATAACATTTATAGGACCCCCTTTTTAATTCATTAATTACAAAATTAACAAAAGATCAATTGATAAAGGTAATAAATTTAGTTTTTAAAAACACAATTTTTTCTTTTCAAAATAATTTTTATGAACAAAAATATGGCTGTCCAATGGGATCACCATTCTCACAGGTGATTGCAAATTTGGTAATGGAAAAATTAGAAAATATTGCATTAAATAAGTTGAATTTTGAACCAATTATCTATAAAAGATATGTCCATGACATCTTTGCAATGCGCCAGAATAGTCCAGGCGAATTAGTTCCAAAATGGCCGACCTACGAACATTTCTTCCAACGCCTATTTTTTTGCATTAAAAGGTAGATGAGGATGTGTAGAAAAAGATCCTAAATTGTACCCATCGGCGACATTTATTTATTGCAAAATAGAAAAAAAATGCTCTTTTTTTACTTTTTCTTCAATAGTTTAAATAATATTGCTCTAATCGAAAAATGTTTCATATAAAAGTTGTGTAGGAGATAATTCTGAACAAAAGTACGTACATTAAAAACTTAAAAAGTCGATTTTTCTATTATTAAATAAACAATGAAAATGGAAAAATTTTGTATATTCAAAGAGCTATACAATTTGATTAAACAATTGAAATTCAATAATAATAGCGCAAATAGATGTTTTTTCATCTACTTATACTATGTTTCAAATTACAAAGTGTATTTTCAATATGGCGATCAGTTGCAAAACTATTTATATTGCAAATTAACCATCGCGAAGTTCGCCAACGGCTGGGAATTTTGTAATGCAGTAAAATACAATTATTAGAGGATATTAATAGTAATCAAAGCTGAAAAGACCAGATTTTTAAACTAAATATTTATATTGTTTAAAGTGAAAAACGCCGTTGCTAGGGACGATATCTCGGGAGTTTTTAACGCTAGAATATTGAAACAAATTGCATTTTATTACGCTTAAAAAAAGAAAAATGTTGAGCCCTTGCACATTTCCATACGACCAATAGAAGTTGAGAGAATTTTTGTTTATACTATCATTTATTACTTGTCATTTAATTAACATTTTCAGTTGAAATCTGGCAACGTGCAAGTATAAAGGTTAATCTATCTTTATATTTATTAATACATTCTAAATTATTAGTAATTATGTTTAAATGTAACATTTATAAAAAGTTTTAACGCATGGTATCAGTGACGGCTGGCGGTGGCTTATCTCTCCTCACGTAGACATCGCGGCGCCGCCTACTGAGTATGCGCACATTCGCGCACTGCATCACAGACAGTTCCTTAGTAAAAAATATAATATCTTTACCATAAACGCAGCTGTTTCAATGATTTTTTTTAATTTAACTTTATTTTTTCTAACCTTCATAGTGCTTTTGGTTCTAATACGGTAATTATATTATATCCAATGTATATATATAATTTCATATTGGCTTTTTTTAACAATTTAGAATTACTTTTACTTCAAGTTTGTCTTTATGTTATAATATTAACGTAATTCAATATTAGTTTTGCTCTTTTCTGATAACCAATTTTTAATATTGATACATATTTACGCTATTTCTTGTCTGTGACGCACTCTGCGCTAAAAATTATTATTTTCAATAGCTTAACTAGCTTTGTATTTATAAATCATTTACACGATCTATATGAATATATAGTACATAATATCTACATATTAGTTAACCAGTACGTGATAAATTACATACATATAAATATAAATATAGCATATAAAACTGTAAAAATTTTGTGTGTGTATATATATATATATATATATATATATATATATATATATATATATTAGGAGTGTGAATAAGTCTTTCCCGTTTTTTGTAAGAGATGGCGCCACCAATACTGTGCGAGTATTCAATGGTTACATATGTCATAATCAAAGCTTATTCATATGTCAACAATTCCATACTAACACATTAGTTAAAATTTTTTCGCATCATAAATTTTTGATATCGTGAAAATGTCGAAATTTGAGCCGAGTCGACGTCATTTGCGGGAAGTTTCACTTTATTGGTTCAATTTGAAGAAATCTGCTGCCGAGACGCATCGATTGCTTCAGGAGGCTTATGGAGAAGATTGTGTTGATGATTCAAGTGTTCGCGGATGGTTTCGACGCTTCAAAAGCGGTGATTTCGACGTGGAAGACAAGGAGCGTTCCGGGCGGCCGCAAATCTTTGAAGATCGAGAATTGGTGACTTTGCTTGATGAAGATTCTTGTCAAACGCAAGAAGAACTTGCTGAAGCATTGGGAGTTGACCGAACAACCATTTCCAAGCGTTAGAAAGCCATGGGAATGATCCAAAAGCAAGGAAATTGGGTGCCGTATGAACTGAAGCTGAGAGACGTCGAACGGCGTTTTTTCACTTGCGAACAGCTGCTTCAGCGACATAAAGGAAAGGGTTTTCTGCATCGTATCGTGACTGGCGATGAAAAGTGGATACGTTACGATAATCTGAAGCGATGAAAATCATGGGGACTACCCGGCCATGCATCATCATCGACGGCCAAGCCAAATATTCATGGCGCCAAGCTCATGCTCTGTATATGGTGGGACCAGCTAGGTGTGGTTTACTATGAGCTTCTGAAACCGAATGAAAGGATCACAGGCGAGGTCTATCGACGACAATTGATGCGTTTGAGCCGCGCACTGCGAGAAAAACGGCCACAATACTCCGACAGGCACGACAAAGTTATTTTGCAACATGACAATGCTCGCCCACATGTTGCACCGCCGGTGAAAACATACTTAGAAACGCTCAAATGGGAAGTCCTACCCCACCCGCCGTATAGTCCAGACGTTGCTCCGTTTGATTACCATCTCTTCAGATCGATGACGCATGGCCTGGCTGACCGGCACTTCCATTCCTACGAGGAAGCCAAAAAATGGGTGGATGACTGGATAGAGGCCAAACCGGTCGAATTTTTTCGCAACGGGATTCGTATGTTGCCAGAAAGATGGGAAAAAGTTGTAGCTAGCGATGGCCAATACTTTCAATAATTCATTTGTAACCATTTTTTCACAATAAAGGCTCAAAATTTGAAAAAAAACGGGAAAGACTTATTCACATACCTGATATATATATATATATATATATATATATATATATATATATATATATATATATATATATATAATAATTTAATCGATTTCATAAATAATTCAATAATATCTAAGTAAAAAGTAATCTATATATAAAAATCTATGTTTCTATAAATAATTTACCGTAATTTAACTATCGTCGGTTCTGTATAAAAAGCTGTTTCAATGTAACCTCCACTTCGTAAAGTTGATATTTTACCGACCATTTTATACAATATATATATATGCATATTAAATACGGCTTCAACGGAGAAAATTGTACTTTCCAGTTGCAGCGGTAGAAAAAAAAATGTACAAGTGTCTCGTGATGACGTTTACAGAGAGCATCATGTTCGGACTATAGGAAATATCTCGGGACGACTGCTATAGAGAGTTTTGTGTTGGGGAGGTAGAATACAGTTTCCAGTTATTCCATGACGACTCTCATTGGGAGTGTGCGTGTTCGAATGATAGAATACTAATCTCATCATAGAAGTCGTAATGACATATCTGGACATCGTTTCCCACCAACTATACATGACACTCCCCGTAGAAGCCGTTCCAAATCATCTGGAAATCGCATTCTATCTTTCGAACACGAAACTCCCCATAGAAGTTGACCCGATACACCTGAACTTCGTTTTCTACCAACTAAAAGCGGTACTCCCCGTAAAAATCGTTCCGTCATACCTGAACATCATCTTCTACTGTCCGAACACGAAATTCCCCTTAAAAGATGATGTCCATGTAATTTATCACGTACTGGTTAACAAATATGTAGATATTATGCACTATATATTCATATAGATCGTGTAAATGATTTATAAATACAAAGCTAGTTAAGCTATTGAAAATAATAATTTTTAGCGCAGAGTGCGTCACAGACAAGAAATAGCGTAAATATGTATCAATATTAAAAATTGGTTATCAGAAAAGAGCAAAACTAATATTGAATTACGTTAATATTATAACATAAAGACAAACATGAAGTAAAAGTAATTCTAAATTGTTAAAAAAAGCCAATATGAAATTATATATATACATTGGATATAATATAATTACCGTATTAGAACCAAAAGCACTATGAAGGTTAGAAAAAATAAAGTTAAATTAAAAAAAATCATTGAAACAGCTGCGTTTATGGTAAAGATATTATATTTTTTACTAAGGAACTGTCTGTGATGCAGTGCGCGAATGTGCGCATACTCAGTAGGCGGCGCCGCGATGTCTACGTGAGGAGAGATAAGCCACCGCCAGCCGTCACTGATGCCATGCGTTAAAACTTTTTATAAATGTTACATTTAAACATAATTACTAATAATTTAGAATGTATTAATAAATATAAAGATAGATTAACCTTTATACTTGCACGTTGCCAGATTTCAACTGAAAATGTTAATTAAATGACAAGTAATAAATGATAGTATAAACAAAAATTCTCTCAACTTCTATTGGTCGTATGGAAATGTGCAAAGGCTCAACATTTTTCTTTTTTTAAGCGTAATAAAATGCAATTTGTTTCAATATTCTAGCGTTAAAAACTCCCGAGATATCGTCCCTAGCAACGGCGTTTTTCACTTTAAACAATATAAATATTTAGTTTAAAAATCTGGTCTTTTCAGCTTTGATTACTATTAATATCCTCTAATAATTGTATTTTACTGCATTAAAAAATTCCCAGCCGTTGGCGAACTTCGCGATGGTTAATTTGCAATATAAATAGTTTTGCAACTGATCGCCATATTGAAAATACACTTTGTAATTTGAAACATAGTATAAGTAGATGAAAAAACATCTATTTGCGCTATTATTATTGAATTTCAATTGTTTAATCAAATTGTATAGCTCTTTGAATATACAAAATTTTTCCATTTTCATTGTTTATTTAATAATAGAAAAATCGACTTTTTAAGTTTTTAATGTACGTACTTTTGTTCAGAATTATCTCCTACACAACTTTTATATGAAACATTTTTCGATTAGAGCAATATTATTTAAACTATTGAAGAAAAAGTAAAAAAAGAGCATTTTTTTTCTATTTTGCAATAAATAAATGTCGCCGATGGGTACAATTTAGGGTCTTATTCTACACATCCTCATCTACCTTTTAATGCAAAAAAATAGGCGTTGGAAGAAATGTTCGTAGGTCGGCCATTTTGGAACTAATTCGCCTGGACTATTCTGGCGCATTGCAAAGATGTCATGGACATATCTTTTATAGATAATTGGTTCAAAATTCAACTTATTTAATGCAATATTTTCTAATTTTTCCATTACCAAATTTGCAATCACCTGTGAGAATGGTGATCCCATTGGACAGCCATATTTTTGTTCATAAAAATTATTTTGAAAAGAAAAAATTGTGTTTTTAAAAACTAAATTTATTACCTTTATCAATTGATCTTTTGTTAATTTTGTAATTAATGAATTAAAAAGGGGGTCCTATAAACGTTATACTAATAATCTTAGAGTATGGATGCAATATATAAAGTAGCATGCTGGGTTTTTCAATTTAGTTTAGTTCCTCAGGATGAACCGTAGTGGTTCGAAACGTCGGAGAAGAAGGTGATCCTAAATTTAAGGTGACGGGGGGAGGGGCAGTCAGGCTGTCCTTTACTAACATAGAATAAGTACTTTTATTTTTTTTTATTTTTTATTTTACTTATTACCGTATTTTTATTTTTATTTTCATTTTATTATTAATTTAATTTTATTTTTATTTTTAATTTTCTGATATAATTTATTATAGTAATAAGTTTTATTTCAGATTCTACGGGGGTGATCATAAACAAGGACAGTATGACTGTCATTATTTTAGCTAATATATGATATTATAAAGACTGTAAGACCGATAAAAATACTTATTAATATAAACAATCTTGACTGTTGGGTAATCACACATCTTCGTTACGAAGGCTTGAAATGGAATCTAAATATAGATGATAAATCGAAATTTCTGAATACATCAGAAGACTCTCCTACTGGATATATTCTAGAGGCCGTTTTGGAATATCCACAAATTATTTATGATTTATATAAAGATTTACTATTGTGTTCTGAACATATTGCACCACTAGGAAGTAAAATTAAGAAATTATTAATAGCACTATACAATAGAAAACACTATGTCATACACTACATAGCATTGCAACAAGCAGTTCAATATGACCTACACTTAAAAAAATACACAGAGTATTAACATTTAATGAGAAACCGTGGCTTAAAATGTATATATATTTAAATAGCGAAAAAAGAAAGGAAGCAAAAAATGAATTCAAAAAGTTTGTTTTCAAATTTTTAAATAATACTATTTATGGTAAACTAATGGAAATTGAAAGAAAAAACGTAGATGTAAAGTTAGTTGTATGGACGTTATGGTGCAGAAGCATTAATAGCAAGTTCATATTTTTATAATTGCTCAATTTTTAATGAAAATTTCGTTGCTTTACAATTTCAGAAAACCGATCTATGTTGGGCTATCTGTATTAGATTTGTCCGAAACGTCAGCTTATAAATTTCACTATGAATGCATGCAGAATACAGTGGGTAATAACTGTAAATTATTATATACAGATACTGATAGTTTGGTATATGAAGTAAAACACATTAATATGTACGATTTGATGCGAGAGGACATTCATGAATTCCATACATCAGATTATCCGCAGAATAATCCTAATAAAATACCGCAAAAAAAATAAGAAAATTGTTGGATTCATGAGGGATGAGTGTAATGGTAAAATTTTAACAGAATTTATTGGATTGCGGAGTAAAATGTACAGTATGAAGATTCAAGGACAAGAACAGATTAAGAAAGCCAAGGGTGTTAAGAATGCTATAATGAAAAGTATAATTAATTTTGAAGATTATGTTAATTGCTTGGAAGAAAGAGCCATTATCCATAGAGAACAATATAATATTCGATCGAGACTTTTCATATTGTACATATAGAAAAACTAAAGAAAATAGTCTTAAATCCGTTTGATGATAAGCGTTTTATAGAAACGGGATCAACAGATATTCTTCCATGGGGTCATACATGAACAGCATACGTGAACATGAACGTGCATTAAATGAAGGAGTCGCTAGAGAAATTAGAGATGACAATGCAAATGAACAAATATTACAAGAACTATTAACTGAACAAGTTGCAATGACAATACAAGGAGATAAGGGCAGTAGTCACTTAGTAGAACAGTCGACTAAACAAGTCATAACAGGCATTGGAGACAAGGCAAGCTGCTCAAGTTTACAACAGTCACGGGAACAAACTGGGATAGGAACGGTGAACGGAGAGCGAGAGAGCTTACGTAAACGACGGCCGACATAGTGGGAGACGATGGAAGGGATATAGATCTTCTCTAGGAGGAAGAACGAGAAAAAAACGAAACTATAGAGAGCGACTAGTTATTCAGTGTTTAGTACTTGACTGCAATTGTTAGCAAGCAGTGTTTCGTTCAACAGCAATCATAGATAATGAAACTGATACCTAAAATGACGTACCCTGGTGCTAAGTCGTCTACTCTTATTGAAAGCACAGCTAACAGTTGCTGATTTCATTTCGAATTTTAAGACTATATTCACGCAGACAATTCATTATTTCATGTGTGTATATTTTTCATTTTAATTTCACTTGTAAATTGTCTGTCATTTATATGAGGATATTACATATAAATTGAATGCAACAGCAATCGATAGGTCTAAAAGTACTGGAATAGCAAGCCTGATGAAATGTTAGTTTTCGTTAAGTGCGAATCAAAGCATAATAATAGAAAATGCAGAGTGGCTAATATAGAAGAGTCTAATACAATCACAGATAATTTGGGTTATTTTGATCCTTCCTTTCTCCTTACCATGATTTTCAGTTTTGCTGAAGATTACCGCAAAACGATAACTAATGCAAAGCATGAACTTGTTCTTGTCAGATCACATGACGATTTAAGTGCAGTTGTGTAAACAGCTATTTGAGATAAACTGATAATGCACGACAGTAGGAAAATTTCAAAATAGACATTACAAAGGTAGAATGTTTAATGTCTTATGTCATAGTATCCCATGAAAATAAGCTTCGCCAAATAAAACATTTAGAAAAAGATCATCCGATCTCTAAGAGTTTTCGTACTTAGAAGCTCTGTGAATATCCGCTCCTTTTTGCTATATTTAAGCACGTTTGGACTGTGAAGGCGACGAATCAACTGGAAAAGCCGCGATTCGTCATTCTGGGATTTCAAAAAAATAGAAAAGGCCAAAAAGATACAAAATCCAATCGCTTTGATCATTGTGATATCAGTAGTGTGAAATTTTTTCTCAATTCTGAATAGTGTCCAGACGGAAATTTAAATATTGTTATTACTAAAAATCAATATTCGGTATTATTGTATGATACGCATCCAAATTTTCAAAATGTGTACCACAATAAGAAGTTCCAGCCTATTTTAAAGAAAACAAATTTCCGAATCGATATGGCACTTATAGTTAATGATTGTTCAAAGAAAAATTAATCGCTCGCAATTAGACCTGTAATGTACGCTTAGAATTTAAATCAAAAAATCATTTTCCACCAAATTGGTCAGGTTACTGCTTAATTTTGCATCATCGTGTTGTGCAATATCATTCTATGAGTAGTGACGTTAAAAAGTTGTAAAATGTTGGTCAAAATGAGATAATATATATGTAATATTTTTCATCAGAAGTTGTCAGTCAAGATAGAGTATGTCGTTGACTAAACAGTTGATATATCGGAACTAAACAGTTTAGTTCTTGAGGATGAACCGTAGTGGTTGGAAACATTGAACACCAAAGATGAACTTAAATTTATGGTGATGAGAGCAGTCAGTTTGTCCTTTACTAATGTAGAATATTGGTTTTATTATTTCTATTTTATTTCTTATTTTTATTTTATTATTAATTTTATTTTTATTTTTAATTTTTAATATAATTGATTGCAGTAATAAGTTCTATTGCAGATTCTTCCGGGGTGACAAGGACAGTCTGACTGTCATTATTTTAGTTAATATATTATATTGCAAAGACTGAACGACCGATAAAAATTTTATTGATAAAAGAAAAGAAATCGATAATATTAAAAAAATTAAATTTTACATCGCAGTGTTCATATTTCATGGTTAAGGGTGTACAATTAGAAGTGGTTAATGACCTAACTACAGAAGGTTTTATCGTGACATCAAAACATTAGTAACTCAATGCAATAAGACAAAAAAACATTTACTTGGAGAACGGCACAAATTTTGTAGTTCAGTTTTGCAACTAACCGTGAAATTAATTGGCACTTCGCTCCTCCCATATCGCGACAGTTTGAGTTTATAGAATCATCGGTGAAGCTATTCAAAAACCATCTTAAGTATATCGTTATTGACCTTTTATGAACGTTCGAGGAACTAACTATCTTTGTCATAGAAGTCAAATATTTTGAATTCCCGACCACTTGCATCCATGCCCAATGATCTTATAATTTTTCCGCCCACTCGCTTTCTGAGAAGGTTGTACGAGGTAATCCAGAGCAAATTAAACATTCATAATAAATAAAGCTCAAAATCTCATTTAATCAACGAAAATAGTGTTTCCTTACTTATAGAGGATAATCCTGGATAAAATAATTGACACGTATCCATGATCCGATGGCCTAATTAGAACAGTGTGAGTAAAGACCACCATAAATACATAAAAACATTGTGTGAAAAAATTAACAATGCTACCTATTAAAGAAAATTATATAAAAACTTTAAGAAGCTCAGAAACATAAGTTTATCTGAATTTCAGTAAAGGGAGAGTATGTACGACCACTATAATTTAAATAAATTTCATTTTAATGTGTACCATTATTTTGAAAAAAAATTTAAGTCTTGAAATCACACGTCTGAATAGCGAATTGTAAATTTACACACAGGGAAACGAACAGCTATAATAAATCTGGCAAGCTCAATAATTCAGGAGTTGCTGTCTTACCTGTGACTCAGCGTAACTACCTGGGAAAAATTTAATCCGCCGTCAACGGATCTGTTTCCGAGTCGGATCAAGGTTATTGTTCCGCGAGTTTGTCTCCCTCTTTTTTTTCGTCAATAACAATAGATGTAATATTTAAAATATAAATTCTTTATACTGACATAGAAAACAATGTATTTTTGTACGCTTCAAAATGGAAATAAGGCAATAGCTCTTGAATTGCTCATTGGAGACGCATACGCACCACCTCCACTGAAGCTTTTTTATACTTGACATATGGATTCTAACAAATTACTGTTTCTTTAATGTTATGATATCTTACTTATTTCATTAACTAATCAACCTAACCCACGTAACATTATGTCACAGCAATATTATACGAATATCTCAGGAAGATGGCGGTAATATCACAGTGATATCAAAGAAATATCACAGAAAAGTTGAATATTCTAGACAAATGGATCACAGAAATATTACAAGATATATTGCGACAATATCACAGCATTATCACAAGAATATTACAGCAATATATCTTGTAATATTTATGTGGTCCGTTAGTCTAGGACATTCAATTTCCTTGCGATATTGCTGCGATATTACCGTAATATTCTTACGATGTTGTTGCGCTATTCTTCAAAATTGTTAGGTATATGTACTATATTACACACACACGCGCGCGCGCATAATATATTTGGTTTCTACAGGGATAATCATAATTTCGTGTTCGGACGAGATGTTAGGATCGACTTCAACGAGAAGTTTTGTATTCGCACAGTAGAAACAGGTGTCCAGGTGTATAGAGACAACTTCCACGGAGTTTTGTGTTCTCACAGTAGGAAGAAAAGTCGAGGTGTTTTGGGATGTCTTCCATAGGAAGTTTTATGTTCACATAGTAGAAACAGACTTCAGGTCTTTCGGATTTCGACGGGGAGTTTAGCATTTATATGCCAAAATAATATTTATAAAAAATATTTTTCTAAAATCTTTCTTTTAATAGATTAACAAAAAATAAATTATGTAATGCAATAATATCTTAAAATAATTGACCATTAAAACCAATGGCTAAGTGAATTTGATATACATTCATATAAATAATAGCATGTACAGTTCACACAAATATATCTAAAACTCTAAAAAATAATAATAAATCAACATTTTTACAGGAAATTCAGATTAATAAAGTAATAAAATGATTACATAATATCCAAATTTATTTTCACATCTTTTTGACCACGCATGGACTGATGAAAAAAAAATTAACTATGTTGAAACATCGATGTTTTTTTGGTAAACATTCTTCTGCTATTTATTCTGATAATTAATCATCATTAAAAAAAGCAGGCAAGCATTATTCAACAAAGCGAGGAAGTGGGGAGAAAAGCGAAGTAGGGGAACGATAGTAATAGAAATATATCTACGCTATAAACTATTCCACTACTATTGTTAGTCCGCCTATAGTCTGCATTATGAAGGGTAGAGACTTATAGAGAATGAATGAAAACTCTGCTGAAATCGTGTCAAATTACAAGGCAGATCTTCATGCCAGAGTTGGACACAAGGCGGTGACACCATGTGAGGCTGCTCGTTCAATAACATGAATTTGAAGAAAACCGAGTGGGATTATGTAATGAGCGTGGAGAGAGGGGAAAATTAAATCTCGACGCCCCACTCCTGCTTCTTTTCTTCCCCTTACTCGCTTTGGCTTTTGCTCTCTCTCTCTCTCTCTCTCTCTCTCTCTCTCTCTCTCTCTCTCACTTTCACTATCTGTTATATACAAAACTATGGAGGGATTTCCAAGTAAGCGACCTTTGGCGGATTGAAGTCTACAGATCTAAACTACCATCTCCGACCAATTTTTATAAGCTTTTTCCATGTCAAGCCAGCGAAGTTTCCAGTCCTACTATCTATCCTCTATACACTAGAGCAAAAGAGACACTACGAACGAAGATGAGTGGGGACATGAATAACCTCGGTGTATTGCGTGCGCACGTCTTTGAAGTGCTCGCTTGGCTCTGAGCTCCAAAAAAACCAAAAGCAGATGTTGGCTTTTTGAGATCAAAAGACGAGTTCGGAAACACAGTTGACAACCCTTCTAGCCGAAGAAAAACTGTCTACTTACCGCACAGCGCACACTAGCGCTTCAAATCGCTGCAGTTCAGCTCATTCATTAATTACGACTTTTACAGTTTTATTACTAGTCCAGGCGAATTAGGGTTTTGATTAAACATTTTCTCCAACGCCTATTTTTTTGCACTAAATGATAGCTGAGGATGTGTAGACTAAAAAATGCTTTTTTTTTTACTTTTTCTTCAATAGTTTAAAAACTATTGTTCTATTGGAAAAATGTTTCGTATAAAAGTTGTGCAGGACATAATTCTGAACAAATGTACGTACATTAAAAACATAAAACATCAATTTTTCTATTATTAAATAAACGATGAAAATGGAAAAATTTTGTATATTCAAAGAGCTATACAATTTGATTAAACAATTGAAATTCAATAATAATAGCGCAAATAGATGTTTTTTCATCTACTTATACTATGTTTCAAATTACAATGTGTAATTTCGATATGGCGCTAAGTTGCAAAATTCTTTATATTGAAAATTATTGATTGCGAAGTTCGCCAACAGCTTGGAATTTTTTAATGCAATAAAATGTATTTGTTTATTATATTTTATAGTAATATAATAATTACGTTAATATTATAACATAAAGACAAAAAATTAAGTAAAAGTAATTCTAAATTGTTAAATAAACCAATATGAAATTTACAAGAATTAATTTATGGTATTATACATTGGATATAATACAATTACCGTATTGGAAGCAAGAGCACTATGAAGGTTAGAAAAAATAAAATAAAATTAATAAAATATCATCAAATGATGATTTTTCTATTGATTTACACTATTTGATCAAAAAATCAAATAGTGTAAAAAAATAGGCGTTGGAGAAAATGTTGGTAAGTCGGCCGTTTTGGACCTAATTTGCCTGGACTACACCCTTACCTATGCGCTGTATAGCAGTTACTTCTGCCGTATTTTTTTGTCCTTCTTTTAAATTAATACTTCTTACGGGACACTCCGCTCCGCTCGTCACGGATGGGGACAAACCGTAAAATATTCGGGCCGGTTACCTGAGAGCGTAACGGAAACAGTGAGTGGAAAGGAAGTAACACCTTTGTCCGTTACTCCCACTCCTTTGCACTCTCGTTGTGTCTCTTTTTCTCTCATTTGCCCTCTGAAACTCCACTCGCTCTCCTATCTTTCTCCTATCCTCTCTCACTCTTTCTCTTTCACTCTCGCTCTATCACTCACTCTCTCTCTCTCTCTCTCTCTCTCTCTCTCTCTCTCTCTCTCTCTCTCTCTCTCTCTCTCGCTCTCTCTCTGTCTTGTTTTCTCTCTGTCTCTTTTTCTGCCTCCCCTATATAAGGTGGTTATACACAAAAGTAGACTAAACTAATTTATAAGTATAAATGGTATTTTTGTTGGTATACGTTAAACAAAAAATTACTGAACCGATTGCTCTGAAATTCGAAATATATTTTTTCTATTATTTTTAGAGTGACATATGCAAATTTTTTTCCAATTACCACTATACCATTAATTCTGAAACTATAGAAATGGTCAGACAATTATGTAACGTGACAAAATTAAAAAATCGATTACTATTTAACAATTAAGGTACATCGCTGCGATTCCCTTCAAAGTACTTCTCTGCCGGATCTATACACTTATTCCAGCGAGTTTTATAGTTTTATTAACAATTCTGTAACACTTTTTGAGAGACCTCTCGAAGTACCCTCGTCACAGATTCTTGGGTGTGTTCAGCGGAGTCAAAATGTCGATCTGTGATTAATTTTTTTAAAATGGGAGAATAGGCAAAAGTTGCAGGTGTGGTAACGTTGCGATGCCTGTAGACGCCAAAAACTGAGAGACACTGAACGCACTGTGACAGGGAGCATTGTTGTGATGCAGAACCCAAGTCTTCGCGATTTCTAGACGCACTCTGAGCACCCTTTTTCATAATATTTGGAGCACATTGCGGTAGAATTCTTGATTTACAGTTTGTTCAGGTGGTACGAATTCTTTGTGAACCACTCCTTTGCAGTCGAAGAAACAAATGAACATGGTTTTCACCTTCGACTTGCTCATTCTCACCTTCTTTGGCCTTAGCGCTCCGAGGGACAACCACTGTTGGCTTTGTCGTTTAGTTTCGGGGTCGTATTGAAAGAACCAACTTTCATTACCACTAATAACTCGATCGAGAAGATTAGGATCACTTTCAACCTACTCAAAACAATCTTGAGCGATGTTCATTCGGTGGGTTTGTTGTTCATTCGAAAGGTTCTTCGGTACCATCTTCGCGCACAACTTGTTCATGACGAAATTTTCGGTTAAAAACTTTCTAACTGTTTCCCGGTTAATATTCAACTCATCAGCCAACATTCGAATGGTTAGTCGTGGTCTTGGCGAACAAGCGCGCGGATGCGCTGCGCATTCGCGTCATTTCGAACTTGAATTGGCCTGCCCCTCCAAGCCTCGTCTTTGACGCCCTTAATGGTCTTTTTTAAAATCAGCATACCAACAAAGCAGGTGACTACAACTCAGGGCATCACTACTATACACTTTCAGCACTTCTTCATAAGTTTCTATCGCCGTTTCGCTGAGTTTCGCACAATATTTTATCGCACACCGTTGCTCTAAATTTCTCTGTTCAATTTTCGTGACATGCACTATCCGCCTTTTGTTACAAAACACTAAACAGCTGGCGAAGAAATTATCGTACAAGGGTCGTCAAGGTCTCAATCGAGAGAGTAGGGATCTACTATTACGGTGGCGGAGTTTGTTTCACAGTGTTACCACAGGCTGAAAAATAAAATCGGTCGCATTACTTAATTGTCTGACTTCGTACATTAGTCGTCAGATATATCCAAAGGTTAAGCCCAAGTTACAATACAAAATATCCATTGTACTTTAACTATATGCGAGAAAAGCTGTAATGAAATAGTATCTTCGTTTTTAAATAAATCTGAGAAGAATTATAATAAAGTAATAACAAATAATCCAATATCAACAACTGACACATCAAATGCAATAAAAACGATTATAAATTAAGAATCGATTTTTATAGAGTTTAGAAAGAAAATAATGGAATCAATTAATAAACCGATCATAGAATTTAAAAAGAATATACTTCTACAAAATAATATTACTATTAAAATAAGTTATTAAAAAAGGACGAGCTAGAGGCCGAGCAGAAATAATCACGTCAGAGAATTATGAATCTGAGCTTACTGCAGCAAAATCTAAAAGAGTGAAACTAACGAAAGCTTTAAATGATCAAACCAATGCCAAAGCGATTCAACAACAATCTGAAAATACACAAATTTATAATCAGTGTTTTATAAATCTGTTACCCCCACAAGGTATTCAACCTATTCAACTATCAAACTTATAGTCGGGGAGCCAGCAACATTTTTATATTATATATATATATATATATATATATATATATATATATCCTCGGCCAAAAATTAGTTTAAATGATTCGTGTTAATGTGTACAAAAGCGTAGCGATCGTCCGCTGCGTCAATTAATCTGGATGTGGCAACGCCAGGTACCCAAACTTTGTGAAAATGTTAAAAAATTGATAAAAACCAGGTTTTATGAAATAAATTTGAGTTAAGAAAAAAAATTCAAAAGTTGTAAATCAAAACTATTGGAATTGAAACAAATGTTTTATGTTCTATCCATTTTTAGTATAAGCTAATAATTATCGAGAAAAACGCAATTAATTATGAACAATTCGAGCTGCTATCAACCCAACTCATAGTCGATACGTCAAGGATCTACCAGGCTACTCAGATTATACATTGAAAAAAAACTTTTTAATTTTAAATTTTGTTCATAAAATTATAGTTTTAAAGCAAAAATATATCAATTGTAAAAATTGTATTTTAGGTAGATCTCTAAATTTTGTTTAAAATAATTAATATGCTATCATTTATTTATTATTATATACAAAGTGCTTAATGCTTTTCACTATTTCAGTATTAATTCAGCCAATTTGATGTATAATATTAGGTTATCAAATATCTCCCTTCTGCTTTTTTGTTCTTCATTTAATGCGTTATAAAAAGAGATACAGTTTCATTCTAATAATAGAATTATATTAATATAATATTATTAATATCATATAACAATATTATCAAAGATTATATTTTATATAAAAATGTAATATATATATATATATATATATATATATATATATATATATATATATATATATATTATTGACATAATTATATTTTTTATAAAAATTAAGACTGAAACAAAAATTCATTAAAATCTTTAATTCTGTAACAATTTAAAAAATGGGCTTTTTTCTCTATTGAAAATTTAGTGTTTGTAACAGGCAGTTCGTGTGTCATAGCAATGTAGATGTTCGAACTATGAACACAGCCAGCCACTATGCAACACCTTAGAAAGCTATATTACATGAAACTAAAGATTCTAGAATTAGATACAAGATGTAAAAAAACAAAAAAAGATTCTCATATTTCAAAATTTTAAATATTTTAGCTGTTAAATTGTGTTGACGATTTTTAAATACAGTATTGCAATAAAAATTAATGATATTTTGGAATATAAAACTAAAAATTTTAAGCAGAAGATTGAAAGTTAAATAAGTAAATCTGTTAGTACCTAATGAAAGTTTTCTTAAATAATTCTTTAATTTTTGAAGGGAACTGGAAAATTTCAAAATGTTGGGTAATGCCAAAAATCATGTCGGTCTAAGATGTCAATATCATGGGATATCTGGAAGAGACCATATAATTTTTAAACAATTTTACCCAGGCATAATGGAACCTCCAGCTTGTCTTGAAGGGCCTACCCTCAGTGGATCATCATCTCTCTCTGATCTTTCTGAAGCAGATTCAATTGTTTGTGTTGACATTTCTCTTCTATTTTCATAATACAGAGGCTCGATTAAATCTTGTTTTAAACCATGAATCACAATTTCATAATTAGGAATTAATGTTTCTATTGGACCGTGTAGCTCTTTTACAATATTGGTAGAAAACTGTACATTTGATACATTATGATCTTCAATTCTCTGCAAATATTATATTACAAAAAAATTAGTTCACATAATTTAACAAGTATAGGCTTTACTTTTTACCAGCAAATTTAATAACAAATCAGTTTCTGATTTTGTTCCCATTAAAATATACAGCTTATTTTCTCTAACATATCGTAACATATAGTTTTCTTCTTTATTCCAATTATCTGGTAAAAGTTCAGATGAAGTTTCTGTAGAACCAATGGTTTTCTGACACAAAAAATATATAATACAAATGTTACTTTAAATTAAAAAATAATGACTAATATATAAACTATATCTGTAAAACAAAAAATGATTACAATCAATATTAACATAACTATTAATTATATAGCTATACATATTGATATAAGCTGAATAAACATAATCTAATTTAGTATGTTAATAAAATATGAATACTAATGTGCAATATACATGTAAACAAGGTATTTATAATTAAATAATGTAATCCTTTTGATTCAAATTAAATACATACACAATCTCCAATACCAAGACACTTAAATCCATTTTTAATAAGATACCAATGCACAACAAGAATTAATACATCTTCTCTTTTAGTCACTTGATAACCAAAAGCTTTAAAAAGTAATTCAAAACCAAAAGTATTCGTTAAAATACTTGTCATTGTGTAATAATAATTTAGCGAATGAAAGAAACAAATTTTTAAGCTTGGGCTATATACATTTTCTCTTTTTGATAAAAACTGGAAAATAAAATAACTGGCCTTAAATCTGGCAAAAACTTTTATTTCAATACAATTATTTTTTCAAGTAACTATTAATTGAAAGCATAAATAATTTATGAGTTAACAAAAAATAATTTTATAAAAACTTTGAAGTTATGATCGTTTTATCAATTGTTTGTAACCAACAACTAGGGAAGTTAGAGAGAAGATAGAAAAAGGATGTAGAATCAACAGAGGCCGCTTTGTGTATGCTTTGTTATATCCTGCAATATCAAATCAGTTAAAATCACGTAAAATACGTGATTTACGTAAATTACTTAAATTTTATAAAAAAAATTTTAGAAAATCAATGTATTCCAAATTGCACAATATTAAACGATACGAATAGGAATATTCGTTGTCGATCGAGAATATTCATTTACCAAAAAATAAAATACGAAAGTCCAAGAAATGCGAAAATATAATTCGAGACCGGTTACAGGCTAATATCGCGTTACAAAATTATAAAATAAATGGTCGATGAATATTATTATTATTTTTTTTTTATGTTATTTAACGTCGCTTTATTTATGCTTCCATATATCGGTGCTAATCAGCGACGGAGGTCTACGATGTGTTTGTATACAAAGCACATGTAAATTATTACAGCGGCGCTTGTGTCAATTGGCCGAGACCGGGATTTGAACTCGGATCACCAAGTTACTAGTCCTTCGCTCTAGTGATTGAGTCATCGTAGGCCTCAGATAAATATTATATTTAATAAGACATGTTCCATAATTAAAATTAATAATATAACTATAAAATTATAAAACAAAATAAAAGTTAAAAAATAAAATTATAATATTTCCACATCATATTATTATTATTATCCACATTAATATTATCCACATTATATTATTATTAAATAAAGTATATGGGAAATCGACATCAAAACAACATCGCTAAATACGCCGTCAAAATATCATATATCATATCGTATCATATCATATCATACTAATCATATCATACTAATTTATAAGACAAAGCGTGTTTTTGTTTGTACACGATAACCAAAAAAACTACTGAACGGATTGATCTGAAATTTGACATATAGATTCTATATTATCTTTGGAAGGACATAGGCTATGTTCTTTATTGAAAATCATTTTACTTTCATCAGTGATGAACCGAGATTGCCAGGGTCCTTGTAAATCAATGGTTCCAAATTGGCGCCACAGCCTACTGTGGCAGGTGTCCGAATAAGGTCCGTCTGCGATGTCGATTGTCGGTAATTGCAGTGCACTGCTGAAAAATGTTCTAATAGAAAATAATAGAAATAACATTTCTAAAGCAATGAAGGAGAAACGATGGGCGCGAGTGCAGACTGTTATTAAGGGACGGGGCATGTTCGAATGATAGAATACGAATCTCTTCATAGAAGTCGTATTGACATACCTGGACATTGTTTCCCACTAACTATATACGACACTCCCCGTAGAAGTCGTTCCAAAATATCTAGAAATCGCATTCTATCATCCGAACACGAAAGTCCATGTAGACGTTTTCACGACATACCTGAATATCGTTTCCTACCAACTAAACACGATACTCCCCGAAGAAATCGTCCTGTTATACCTGGACATCGTCTTCTACCGTCCGAAGACGAAATTCCCCGGAGAAGTAGTTCCAAAAGAACTAAAACTTCCATACTTTTATCCGAACACGAAAATCTCCGAAAAAGTTGTCCCGAGTTATCGGAACATCGTTTCCTACCAACTAAACATGATACACGAACAGAGAGTTTCGTGTATGCTCGATAGAATACGATGTCCAGGTGTGTCGAAACCACTTCAATGGGGAGATTAGTATTCGAATGGTAGAATAAAATGTCCAGGTGTCTGTTGATGACTTCCATAGGTAGTTACGTATTCGTATGGTAGAATACGATATCCAGGTGTGTCGAGACGTCTTCTACAGGAAATTTTGTGTGCGGACGGTAGAATACGATGTGCAGGTGTCTGTCAATGACTTCGACAAGGAGTTTTGTGTTCAGACGCTAGAAGACGATGTCCAGGTGTTTCGGGATGACTTCTAGAGGGAGATTCGTGTTCGCAGAGTAAAACACAATGTGCAGGTGTCTGTCAACGATTTCTTCGGGGAATTCCGTATTCGAACATTAGAATAAGATTTTCAGGTGGGTTATAATGACTACCTCACGGATTTTTGTGTTCGGACGCTAGAAGACTATATTCAGGTTGGTTGGGACGACTTCTATAAGGAGTTTCCTGTTCGGACGGTAGAATACGATGTTCAGGTGTATCTAGACAACTTCTACAGGGAGTTTCATATTCGGACGATAGAAGACGGTGTCCAGTTGTGTCGGGACGACTTCTGGAAGGAGTTTCCTGTTCGGACGGTAGAATACGATGTTCAGGTGTATCCAGTCAACTTCTACAGGGAGTTTCATATTCGGACGATAGAAGACGGTGTCCAGTTGTGTCGGGACGACTTCTGGAAGGAGATTCGTGTCTGAACGGTAGAATACGATGTCCAGTTGTTTCAGGACGACTTTCAGAGGAAGTTACGTGTTCTGACGGTAGAATACGATATCTAGGTTTATCGGGACGACTTTCACATGGAGTTTCATGTTGGGTCGGTTGAATACGATGTCCAGGTATGTCGAGACAAATTCTAGAAAGAGTTTTCCTGTTGGCGCATTAGAATACGATATTCAGGTGTTTGTCGACGACTTCAATGGGGGTTTCGTTTTCGAACGGTAGAATACGATGTCGAGGTGCATCGGGTAGTTTCTTCAGGAAATTTTTTATCTCGTCGGTAGCATCCAATGTTCAGGTGTGTCGCGACGACTTCTATGAGAAGTTTTGTGATCGGGCGGTAGAATATGATTTTCAGGTTTGTCGTGATGACTTCCACAGGGAGTTTCGGGTTCGGACGGTAGAAGACGGCGTCCATGTATGTCGGGACGACTTCTAGAAGGAGTTTCTCATTCGGGCGGTATAAGACGATGTCCAGGTGTCTGTTGACGATATTTACGGGAAGTTTCGTGTTCGAACAGTGTAATACGATGGCCAGGTGTGTCAAGACTACGTCTAGAACGAGTTTCATGTTTCGACAGTAAAATACGATGTTCAGGTGTGTCGATACAACGTCTAGAAAGAGCTTCATGTTCGGACAGTAAAATACGATTTTCAGGTGTGTCGGGAGTATTTTCACGGGGAGTTTCTCGTTCGGACGGTAGAAGACGATGTCTAGGTGTATCGGGACAACTTCTAGGATGAGTTTTGTATCTGAACGGTAGAGTACGATGTTCAGGTGTCTCGCGACGACTTCCACAGTGGGCTTCGTATTCGGACGGTAGAAAAGGATGTTCAGATGTGTCTAGACGACTTCTAGAAAGAGTTTCGTGTCTGAACGGTAGAGTACGATGTTCAGGTGTCTCCCGACGACTTCCACAGTGGGTTTCGTATTCAGACGGTAGAAGAGGATGTCCAGGTGTTTCGGGATGACTTCTAGAAAGAGTTTCGTGTTTGAACGGTAGAGTACGATATTCAGGTGTCTCGCGACGACTTCCGCAGTGGGTCCAGATGTCCAGATGTGTCGGGACGACTTCTAGAAGTGGTTTCTCATTTGAACGGTAGAAGACGATGTCCAGGTATATCAGGACTAGTTCTTAAACGAGTTTCTTGTCTCGACGGTAGGATACGATATCCAGGTGTGTTGGGACTATTTCCACGAGAAGTTTCTCGTTCGGACTGTAGAAAATGTTAACCAGGTGTGCCGGGACGACTTCTAGACTGCTTTTTGTGTCTGGACAATGTTCAGGTGCGTCGGGCAACTTCCACGATGAGTTTCCTGGTCACAGGGTAGAATACGATGTTCAGATGTGTCTAGACGACTTCTAATAAAAGATTCGTCTTTGGACGGTAGAATGCGACGTCCAGGTGTATCAAGACAACATCTAGAAAGGTTTCGTGTTCGGACGGTAGAATACAATGTCCAGTTGTGAAAATCAGATCTTATATGTCTAAAAATGTTGGATATTAAAAAAATTATAGTATAGTAAAATATTCTTCAAGGATATACAAAAATGTTTTTAATCTCATTAAGATCATGTACTCTTTTGTTAAAATAATGCATATATATGCTTCTAGTAATAGTAGACCTAGAATTCTTTCCTTGATCAATTAAAAAAAAATATTATTTACGACAGAAAACAAATATCATTTGAGAATATAAATATACTAGTAATAATTCTCAAAAATTTGTTAAATTTCTTATAATTACTTTCTACGATAGTCTAAAACTATGCTGTATTCGAATTCCTTATCATTCGAAACTTCTCGTAAATGTAATATATGTATTAATATAATCAATGTGTTGTATTTATTTAAATAAATAAAATTTTATCTTAATTAGATTTCTCAGTCAATTAAATATAAACGTGCGATGCTTAAAAAGTAACTTATTAAGCAAGTTATTATGACAACAAACATTACTGAAGTCATCTTCTTTGTTTCGTAATTTAACTGCACTTACTTATAAAATTTTGCAATATTTAAACAATTATGCATTGATCGGTAGGAATTCGGAAGACATCGATGTTATTAGTCTGGACCATAGGTAAATCTAATAATTTTATGTTACAGAGTTTTGAGATATTCATCTACTATTTATGAACTCAAAAGCTATATTGATGGTGTTAGTGTATATTTAAGTTGCTTCGAGAAAATAAAGCATTTACGTTGATAAAAATAAATGAAATTATTCAATGACTTTTCGCAAACATTCGTAAATATCCAATCTACAATTAATTAATTTTAATTAATTTGATTTGATAAATTACCATAAGCTGTTCAAAGACGGGGCCACAAGAACATGCCAAAATAATTTTTAAATCATATTTTCATAGTACTGTATTTCCACGTTATAAATAAGTGAGTCAAAGGGAACACTTTTAGTAAATAACTTTTATATTGAATAATAATAACTAATCATTTCGAAACTTGCAGGCATTGGTACTCTTACATATTTCCATATACTTAGCTATGTAAAAATTGATTTCAACACTTTCTTTTGTTTAAATTAAAAATATTTACAAAAAATAAAAGTATTAGTTATTTTTTAAGCATTGCACGTTTCTGTATAATTGACTAAGAATTCTAATTAAGAAACCATTTCATTTATCTAAATAAAATACAATACATTGATTATATTGATAAATATCAGAGATGGACCGAGATTGCCAGAGACATGGTAGACATTGGTTCCCTAACAGCGTCAAATTTTGCGGCAGAATCACGAACAAGGTCCGTCTGCAATCTCGACTATCGATAAATGTAGCGCACTGCTGAAAAATGTCCGAATAGCTATTCGGACATTTAATACATAATATAATTAAGGCATCAAAGCAAAGAAGGCGAAACAGCGGGATCGTTTACAGGCTGCTGTTAAGGGGATTTTAACATTTTAACAGGATATTACATTTCCTTATTTAATTTTAAGAAAATATTATACTTTTAAAACTGCGACGGTCAAAAACAGGGCAGCGCAAATTCGTTCGATCAAAACAGAAAATTCACTACACAAATATACCGCGCACACATAAAAGAAATAAAAGTTATTATTTCAAACTATGACTACATCTATTTTCGTGGATGTACTGTATAAACATCGACGAAATTCGATGTATAACACGTTAATAATACATTAAATAGTTTAGATTTAAGCTACAAATGTAAAATTAAATTAAAAATAATGTATTATATTAAATATCACGAAATAAATACCGACAACCGGGCAAAGTTCGCGACGACTACTGGAGAAGGTAGTCGTCGCAACTGGCGAAACTCGAACAAGTAGAGAGAGAACGCGATATCTAGTCTCTCTCTCTCTCTCTCTCTCTCTACTACTAAGTTAAGAATAGAGTATACAGTAGAGGGGATACACTGCGCGCAGCAAGAGAGAGCGCGTTCGATGTATTAGACCGGCGGCCGCTATGCCCTCTAATACGCGCCGCACATACTGTATGCTCTCGTCGAACGGCACGCGCCGGCAGCGAATACTGCGGACACACAAGCCTTATACTGGCGCGCACATTCCAGTATATATAGCGGGTATTCGAAAACGAATTCACTCGCTGTATTTAATTATTTTAATTAAATTAAAATATAAATGTTACTTAATATATATATATATATATATATATATATATATATATATATATATATATATGTACATACATGTATATGTACGTATACACTAGTATACGTGTAGACAATTACTGTACGCAGTACAGCGGCTGCAAATACAAACAATAAGTATTTCATTATTACTAATTATTATTATTATGATTATAATTATTATTATTATTATTATTATATAATTATTACAATTCGGCGCCTCGTCCGAAACTAAACGAGTGGCGACAGAATTATCCGATTATTTCGATTTAAAAGGGCCTGCAAAAGGCAAAATCGAGAGTTCGCCCGGTGAACCAACTGCCCCGAAGTTGATTCACACGAACTCTCCCTGGAGCTAAAATTTATCCAGAGCTCATTAAACTCCTTCTTGAAAATCCTGTCCGAAATTATTAACTTGAGCACTGGTGCAAGGCGCTCCTCAAAAGACAGACGACTAATAATTTTACCTCTCCTAAGTAAACGTGATCCTGGTTTCGAGGCGCTCCTCAAAAGACCAGCCGTTTACTTATCAGTTCTCTTACTTATTTTTCCGAAATTATTAGCTTGATCTCTGTTGCGAGGCGCTCCTCAAAAGACAGACGGCTAATAATTTTACCTTTCCTAAGTAAACGTGATCCTGGTTGCGAGGTGTTCGTCAAAAGACCAGCCATTTACTTATCCGTTCTCTTACTTATTTTTCCGAAATTATTAGCTTGATCTCTGTTGCGAGGCGCTCCTCAAAAGACAGACGGTTAATAATTTTACCTATCCTTAAGTAAACGTGATCCTGGTTGCGAGGCGCTCCTCAAAAGATCAGCGGAGTTAAGCTTACCTTGTTCTGTCCTATTTTAGAGTCTACCTGTCTCGTTTCGTTAATTCCACGCGTGGAAAATAACACCGGGTATCCATGCGATAAATAGCGCCGGATATTATAGACATCGCGGAAAATAACGCAAAATTAGTTTAAGAATTATATATATAGATCTAGTTTTAAAATTACTTTTGTAACGGGAAAAAGAGTAGGATAAATTAACTTATTACCGTGATAAGAGTTATTATAAATGTAAGATCATAATAAATAGGCAGACATATACACGAAATGATTACTATAAATAAACAAACAAACACAACATAGAATAGAATAAGTAGAATAAAATAATTTAACCAATAGGAACAATATTACCGTATTTTTAAATAAATAATAACCAATCAGATTTTTGTAACGTACTTTTTCCGTGTATAAAAGTACGCTAAATTTTGCAAAGAGCACAGTTCGTTTTCGGCACTCGTCGAGGAAGGATACCTCCCGAGTGACGAAGAGAACTGTCATCTACCGACCGGTAATATTCTGTGTTTTTTCCTAGATAAAAAAACTCTTTCTCGAGGCCAAAGGAAAAACCCCTTTACTCGTAAGAAAAGAGTTAAAAATTACCGACTCAGAAGAACGGGCGCTCCCGACTTCTGATAAAGTAATTCTTTTTCCCATAGGAAATAATCCAGAAAAACCGCCGGGAGACAAAATTAAAACCGACCTAATTTAATTCGGGGAAAAGGCGCACCTTTTCGTCAAATTAAATTACCAGACGGCTATTAATCACGAGGTGCACCTCGGATTAATGCCAGACCGACCGGCGACCGAAAATCTGCAAGTCATCATAACGTTGATCGACTAATATTATAAATATAAGAAGTAAATGCTGTAAAATAAATCAAAAGGAAAACGGAGTCTAACTAAGGAAAAAGAAATACTTATTCCTGAGTAAAATACCGAACTCTTATATATCACTAGCTAAGGCGCACCTTAGCGTGATATAAAAGAGAGAATAAAGATTTATTCAGATATTGCGAAAGAAACTCCGAGTAAATAGACGGACCGCTTCTATAAACCGTTTAAGTAAATAGCGTAAACAAAGCGAGCAATTACTGGGTCAAGGCCGTCTGAATTCGTAGAAACTTAGATAAGCCAATTAATAAGTAGACAGAAAATAAAATAAAATTGCCAGCGCTAATAATTAATTTATAAATCGTTATATTTTTTTATGTTGCAGGGTATCTATACCGAGATGCCAATAAAGTAGAAGTTATTTCTTATTTTTTTTAATAAAATTTATTACTATTTTTTTTAATTTTTATTGTATAATTTATAGGAAAATATATATTGTTATTTTTTGAAACATAACGAGTATCAAATCATTCACCCGAAAACTTGTCCTGATACGTTCCTCCATCCGAATCAGATATCCTGAAAACCTCAGAGAATTCCAATAAAAATAAAGCGGAAGGAGAAGGAACGTTACCGATTCATAAGGCCAAAAATTAAATTTCTTTTATAAATTAAAATTTTTTGCTTAAGAAAAATGTCTACCCCGCGCGTATCCTGGATATACCGTCTCACTAAAGATGAGTTGTTAGAAGAGTTGACAAAAATAAATGTAGATAGTGAAGGCAGTGTACCTTTATTAAAATCACGGTTGGTATCGTACGTACGAACACATCCGGAAGGATATATCGATAAACCAGCTGATGCTCCAGAATACAAAGAAGATTTACATAGAACCGAAGAATTAGAAAAATTGGAAGCAGAATTACATCGACTGCGAAATGAAAAAAATAGGCCAAGTACCTCATCCCCTACAACTGATACATTATCGCCAATAAAAAGGATGGCAGAGGAAAATCACCAAATTTTTAACAGAGGAATTCATACCGGAGAAACGACAAATCCAACTACGAGAGTTCTCGACCAAATGAGAAAATGGAATTGTCATTTTGATGGAAAAGATTTATATGCATTTCTCGAACGTGTAAGAGAACTACAAAAGGCATATAGATATACAGACGAACAAATTTTACAAGGATATCCCGAGTTACTCCGAGGCGATGCACAATTGTGGCATCGAAACTATGCAGCAAGCGTAAATACATTGGAGGAACTTGAAACGGAACTGCGAAATTTCTACTTATCACCAGGAGAATTAAGAAATCTCGATCTACAAATTAGTAATAGAAAACAAGCAATAACAGAAACAATACGATCATTCGTAAACACTGTTATGACGCTTATGCGACGCCGAGGAGGATACGATGAAGCTAAACAAATAGAGACGATCTATTATAATATGCGAGCCGAATATCTTATACATGTCCCGAGAAGCGCAATTACTAAAACGGTACATATAATCCAGAAAGTAGAAGAGTACCTGAAAAGTAAAGAGGAGTCCGAAATCGAGGCAAAATTAAATGCCAACTCACCCAGTAAATTTATATACCCAAACAAAACAAATGTAAATAAATCGAACGCGGCAGCAAAATGTAATATATCAGTTATATACGATAGAACGCTATACTGCTGGAAATGCAAAGAACGGGGACATGACCGATTTAAATGCACAAACGCGAGAAAACTATTCTGTTCATACTGCGGTAAGGACGGAATATTTACTCGTGACTGCAATTGCCATGCACAGGAAAAAGCAAAAAGGGCCGGCCCTGTAATGCAGCAGGCCCGGCCCGAAAACAAAACTACGAACTAGACAATAGATTATTCACCGAAGTAATGATAGGTGACTATAAAATAAATGCATTTATCGATACGGGATCCGTCAGCTCGTACGTAAGTAAACAAATTGCCGAAGTCTGTTTACGTTATGGCTTTCAAAATAAGGAAAGTAATAGAATAGCTGTATTAGCCGACGGCTCCGAAACGAAATTAGGTGATTTAATTTCGGGGCATATATATACAAAAGGATTACGGCTTTTTCAAGATTTCCTGGTATTGAACACGTTAAATCAACCAATGATTCTCGGAATGGACGCATTAAGAAAATTAAATACGGAAATTCGAATAAATAATCGAATTATTTTTCATATAAAAAATGCACCAACTGAACATATTTGTGAAATAGAAGACAGCGGTTTAACATACTTAAAGCCACACGAAAAAATAATAATGGACAAATTTATTGCTGAAGAAAAACAAAAATTAGAAAATTCAAAAGGACCAACACCATTGTTGCAACACAAAATTATATTGGAAGAAACTACTCCAATTAAACAAAAATATTGACCAAAGAATCCGATTATGCAAAATATCAGAAATTCGGAAGTCGATAAAATGCTGCAAGAAGGTGTAATCCAACCGTCCAGCAGTCCATGGACCTCGCCTATCGTGATGGTAAAAAAGAAAAATGACGAGGATCGTTTTTGCGTAGACTTTCGAAAAATTAATAAAGTCACGAAAAAAGATGCATACCCATTACCGCAAATCAACGCCATTTTAGATAAATTAACCGAAGCCAGATATCTATCCACCATTGATTTGAAAAGTGGCTACTGGCAGGTAGCACTTACACCAGAAAGTCGACCGATTACCGCATTTACCGTCCCTGGCAAGGGATTGTTTGAATTCACCGTCATACCCTTTGGCTTGCACTCCACACCTGCAACATTCCAGCGATTATTGGATCAGGTGATTACCGCCGAAATGGCCCCAAATGTTTTTGCATACCTGGATGACATTGTCATCATTTCAAAAACCTTTGAAGACCATTTAAAAATACTAAAAGAAGTGTTTCAACGTTTAAGAAACGCAAAGCTAAAACCGAATTTCGAAAAATGCAATTTTGGCCGTCCACAACTTAAATATCTAGGTCACATTGTAGATAAAGATGGCCTGCACACCGATCCAGAAAAAACTACAGCCGTCGCTAATTTATCTCCGCCTAGAAATTCAAAAGAAATTCAAAGATTTATGGGACTAATTTCATGGTACCGACGATTTCTAAAAGACGTTTCCAATGTTGCTGCTCCTCTACATAAACTAATAAAGAAAAACACGAAATGGGAATGGGGAGAAACGCAGCAAAAGGCATTTGATGAAATTAAAAGATTATTAACAAAAGCACCGATCCTTGCTTGCCCAGACTGGGAAAAACCGTTCGTTCTCCAGACTGATGCAAGCACAGAAGGACTAGGAGCCGCCCTTACTCAACCGTACGAAAAAGCGGAACGTATTATTGCTTATGCTAGTCGCACTCTCACGCCAGCAGAAAAAAATTATTCTGCAACTGAGCTTGAGTGTTTGGCCATAAAATGGGTCATCTGGAAATTCAGAGACTATCTAGAAGGATACCATTTTATTGTACTGACCGATCACCAGTCTTTAAAATGGTTAAATAAGATAGAAAATCCGTCAGGACGTTTAGCCAGATGGGCCTTCGAACTCAGTCAATACGATTTTGAAATCAAATATCGGCCTGGCAACGATAATCTGCTCGTCGATACACTGTCTCGACAGCCCGTAGAAATTTGTAATATAAACAAACCCGAGGAAGACTGGTATATGAAATGTTTAACAATAGTCAAAGCCGACCCGGAAAATAATCCCGACTACTGTATAGAGAATAATAAACTATACAAACATATATTATATACACTCGATTTTAATGAGATAGACGAGTCGACACAATGGAAAAAATGTGTTCCAAAAAGTGAACAAAATGACGTACTAGAAAAGATGCATAATGACCCGACTGCAGGACATCTGGGTGTTGCAAAGACACTTGCACGCCTAGCAAAATTATTTTATTGGCCAGGCATGCTCAGAATGGCCGCTAAATATATAAGAAATTGTAATATATGCCAACAATACAAAACATCACAGCAAGCACCTGCGGGAATGATGCACGCAACCCAAGTTAAACCACCTTGGGAAATAGTATCTGTCGATTTAGTCGGACCATTACCTCGTTCAACAAAATTAAATACTTGGCTCTTAGTCATGCAAGACAAAATGACAAAATGGATTGAACTACGACCACTGCGTAAAGCTACAGGAGAAGCTGTGGCAAACGCAGTTCGAGAACAAATAATTCTACGATATGGATGCCCTAACACGATAATATCGGATAATGGGCGACAGTTTATAAGTAAAAATTTTTTAACGTTATTAAAACAGTCAAAAATCATACACCGACGTTCACCTCCATATACAGCGCAGTGTGACCCTGTAGAACGGGCAAACCGAGTGATAAAAACGATGATTGCACAATATGTAGGCGAAAACCAGAGAACATGGGATCGATTCCTTCCCGATATAGCGTTCGCATACAACACAGCTCATTGCGAATCTACCGGTTATACACCCGCCTATTTAAATTATGGCCGAGAATTATGCCCACCGGGAATAAAAATTACAATGAACAAACACACAGCACAGGTCGATAGTAAAAACCGATTGAAACAAATACAGGAAGCTCTAGACCTTGCACGAATACAATTGGCGCGAAATTTTCAGAGACAGAAACACTACTACGACCTGAGACGCCGAATATGGACGCCTAGGATTGGAGAAAAAGTGTTAAAAAGAACACACGAACTATCCAATAAACAGGCAGTATTCAACGCAAAATTAGCGCCTAAATACGAGGGACCATTTGCTGTGATACGTAAAATTTCTCCTGTTATCTACGACTTAAAAGACGAAGAAGAAGGGGAAATCAAGAACATACATGTGAGCGATTTAAAACCAATAAAACAAGAATTAGATGAAATATCAGATGATTTTCCATCCTGAAAACGAATATAAAGACGGTAATTCATCTAAAGGCACACAGTCAACCATGGAACGCCATCCGGTCGAGTTGGAGTTATATCACCGATTCTTAGAATTAAGCGTGGCCATTGAGTGCTATGGGTGGCATACAAGGGCATTTATAAGTACAGCCTAGCTAATAACAACAATCTCACCGAGAGTCGGTAAAATATTACAACGAAGAGGTGCTTCCATCACCCATGGATTGCACGAAATCCAACAATATTGTGTACCGACGTGTCCATCGATACATCAAAATGTGAGATCACCCTATACACTGCAAGTAACCTTCACATGTCACGGCCGTGAATTCACAGCCACTTCGCAGTAGTGGATGAACAGACAGATGCGGAAATAGTATTTGGAATGGAAGCAATTACCCTCATAGGGTATAGAATACTATTCCACAGAAGGTCACCAGCAGCACAACGTAGGAGGCAAGAACGAAGACGAATTGTTCGTCAAGAAAGGCGACGAATAAGATGGCGTCTAGAGGATGAAGGATTAAATGACCCATCTGAATCGGACGCCATCAGTGAGACCGATTAAAGGTAAAATTTTTTTTAGTAAACTTAATTTTTGGCCAAACTTAAAATTTAAAATCACGAATAATAATTAAGATACATAGAAACGAAATCCGAATCATTATATTAAATTAGTGTAGCGAACGAAAATGTATCGCAATATAAATAAAAGGGACAGCAAGCGAGGACGATCGAAAGTCGCGTTTTGTTTATAAAAGTTAGTATAAATAAAGGAACTCGTCAAGCCTTCGACCGTAGTATTGAAATGATTACCGACGAGACCTTCGACGAGATCGTCAAGTCAACGCTCGCCGCAATGAACAATGTGACAGTGAGAAAACCAACAAGGCCACGGATAATTACATCCAAAATGAAAAATCAAGTACCAAAAATAATACGGAACGAGATTCTAAGAGGTAACCGAAGAATAGTCCTCGAAGCACTCCGTCCATACTTACCAGCCGTGGAGATCATCGATCTAACCGAGGATGACGGGGAAGAATCAACAAACACCCCGGAGGTGATTTACATCTGCCCATCACCTTCGTCGACCTCGTCATCATCATCCTCGTCGTCATCGTCGTCGTCATCCTCGTCGTCATCGTCGCCGTCATCCTCGTCGTCATCGTCGTCATCGTCGTCATCGTCGTCATCATCCTCGTCGTCTTCATCGACAGAATCCTCGTCTACATCAGAGGACTCGGAGGAAGACAACGAGAGAAATAAAAAAACGTCCAGTCACGCCAAAACTAAAAAAAGAAGATTTCAGGGGGCCGTATAAAAACACTCGAAAGCGGCCATGGTCACCCGAAATAATTCCGATGGAATTAAGCAAAGAAATTAAGGACGCCGAAGCACAAAAACGACCAACGATACCCGACTGTGATACGGCGATACCCAGCAAACCGATGAACAAATTTCAACTTCCGGATGGGCAAGTCCTGCTATATCCACAGGGATATGTACGCTACCGCGCGCGTATCGGAGATACCCGGTACCTGCTGAGAATTATAAGAGAAATGGGACAGGTGCGACGAGCTACCGCCTTAAAAAACGTAAGTAAAAAGTAACTTTCGATCGTCCTAAGCAAAAATTTCCGTTAGATAGATAAATTTCCGCTCCCGAAAAGAGGGGGAAATGTAACGGGAAAAAGAGTAGGATAAATTAACTTATTACCGTGATAAGAGTTATTATAAATGTAAGATCATAATAAATAGGCAGACATATACACGAAATGATTACTATAAATAAACAAACAAACACAACATAGAATAGAATAAGTAGAATAAAATAATTTAACCAATAGGAACAATATTACCGTATTTTTAAATAAATAATAACCAATCAGATTTTTGTAACGTACTTTTTCCGTGTATAAAAGTACGCTAAATTTTGCAAAGAGCACAGTTCGTTTTCGGCACTCGTCGAGGAAGGATACCTCCCGAGTGACGAAGAGAACTGTCATCTACCGACCGGTAATATTCTGTGTTTTTTCCTAGATAAAAAAAACTCTTTCTCGAGGCCAAAGGAAAAACCCCTTTACTCGTAAGAAAAGAGTTAAAAATTACCGACTCAGAAGAACGGGCGCTCCCGACTTCTGATAAAGTAATTCTTTTTCCCATAGGAAATAATCCAGAAAAACCGCCGGGAGACAAAATTAAAACCGACCTAATTTAATTCGGGGAAAAGGCGCACCTTTTCGTCAAATTAAATTACCAGACGGCTATTAATCACGAGGTGCACCTCGGATTAATGCCAGACCGACCGGCGACCGAAAATCTGCAAGTCATCATAACGTTGATCGACTAATATTATAAATATAAGAAGTAAATGCTGTAAAATAAATCAAAAGGAAAACGGAGTCTTACTAAGGAAAAAGAAATACTTATTCCTGAGTAAAATACCGAACTCTTATATATCACTAGCTAAGGCGTACCTTAGCGTGATATAAAAGAGAGAATAAAGATTTATTCAGATATTGCGAAAGAAACTCCGAGTAAATAGACGGACCGCTTCTATAAACCGTTTAAGTAAATAGCGTAAACAAAGCGAGCAATTACTGGGTCAAGGCCGTCTGAATTCGTAGAAACTTAGATAAGCCAATTAATAAGTAGACAGAAAATAAAATAAAATTGCCAGCGCTAATAATTAATTTATAAATCGTTATTTTTTTTATGTTGCAGGGTATCTACACCGAGATGCCAATAAAGTAGAAGTTATTTCTTATTTTTTTTAATAAAATTTATTACTATTTTTTTTTTATTTTTATTGTATAATTTATAGGAAAATATATATTGTTATTTTTTGAAACATAACGAGTATCAAATCATTCACCCGAAAACTTTGCCTGATACGTTCCTCCATCCGAATCAGATATCCTGAAAACTTCAGAGAATTCCAATAAAAATAAAGCGGAAGGAGAAGGAACGTTACACTTTCTTATTAATTATTTTGTTCTAATTTATCTGTTTCAGAACACCTTGTAAATAGAAGGAGGTTGTATGAATAAATGCTTCGTTATTATTTTTATATAAAAATATACTGTTTTCTGATATAATTATTTTCCTGATCCGCCGTCCGATCCTGACAAACTTCCTCCCCTCTCAAACTACCCTGGGAAAATACCGCGTAGGCTATCCCGATGGGGACAGGAACGTTAGATAGCGCCCGAACAGGGAGTAATATTATAAATCCGAAAAATTTACATTTGAATAAAGTTTATTATTTCTGAAAATACAGAATAATTTCTTTAAGCGGAAATTTTTTAATTGTTTATAAAAAAACCGTATTTTTTCGATTTGTGTGAAAAGAGCCTAGTGGCGGGCTGAGCGACTAGGTTCTAAGGCGGGTTAAGCCGAAGTACGAAGTAACCTAAATCGAAATTTATATTTAATCGTTTTGAAAATATAAAACTGAAATAATATGATAGTTTTCTTATAAATACAATAAAAAGAAATTATTTACTCCGTTCCAGAAAAATTAAAATATTACACAGTATATTTTTTTTTATTTAAAATTAAAATCTTGCTAAAATGGCAAAACCGCGAGTAAGCTGGATCTATAAATTAACAAAAGAACAAATCGAACGAGAACTCGCTAAAAATAACTTACCAATAGAAGGTACGAAAGCGTATTTGCGACAAAATTTAATTTCATATGTACGGGCTCACCCGGAGCTCTTTTTCGACAAACCAGAAGACGAAAAAGACTTCAACAAAGATATGAATCGAACTCAAGATCTTGATGAATTTGAGGAAGAATTTCGTCAACTACGTATGCAACTCTTAAATCAACAAACAGCGGCATCAACGTCTAGTCCAGTCGTGGCACACCCAGCTGCGAACACACCTTTTAGTACACCGCCTGCTACTGTGTACGTACAGCAACCGTCGGCTGCAGAAGAAAATGCCAAAGTAATGAACCAAATGAGAAAATGGAATTGCCATTTCGATGGCAAAAACCTACATTCTTTTCTCGAAAGGATTCATGAGCTACAAAGAGCATACAACCTGTCCGATCAATAAATCCTGAATGGATTTCCGGAATTATTGAGAGGTGATGCACAGTTATGGCATAGAAATTATGCCACAAATTTTAAAACTTTCATAGAATTAGAAGAAGGATTAAGAAAATTTTATTTATCACCTAGCGAACGTCGAAATCTAGATCGACAGATTCATAACCGTGTATAGGAATCTAATGAGGACATCTCATTAACATAACTCATTAACTACACTAATGAGACGTCGAGGAGGTTTTACAGAAGAACAAAAAACCGAAACGATGTACTACAATATGTTCGCCGAATATAGATTACATATTCGTCGTGATGACGTCACAGCAACATCAGATATCGTTCAACACGTGGAAGAAAATCTGGAAACTAAAAAACAGTGTGAGAAACAGAAAATTACGAGAATTCACACTTCCACGCCAGAATATAAATCAAGAAAGCCTGAAATCCGGGGACATAATTTTAACAATAAAATTGCTACAGTGTACGACCGAAATAGGTGTTACTGGAAGTGCAAACAAACGGGCCACGATCGTTTCAAGTGCACAAACCAAGAAAAAATCTTTTGTTCATATTGCGATTGTGATAATGTGTATACCCGTGATTGTAAGTGCCACCCGTCGGGAAACGCCAGGAGGGCCGAGCCCACACCGAACCCAGCTCGGCCCAACAACAACAATTAGAAATAGAAACCGACAAAAGACATTTTGTAAGAGTGATGATCGGCGATTACGAAGTGTCAGCCCTTTTGGATACGGGATCGGTAAGTTCCTATGTGAGTAAACAACTGAGTAAAGTTACTATGAAATTCGGATGGCATACTGAGCCAAGTAATCGAATTGCAGTCTTGGCAAATGGCTCAGAAATAAGCCTTGGAAGAAATATTTATGGACCAATATATGTGCAAGGAAAAAGATTCCAACAAAAATTCCTAGTAATGCACGGATTGAGCCATCCTATGCTCTTAGGTATGGATACTCTTAAAAAACTCGAGATCCATATAATATTAAACAATCGTGAGATAAAAAAATCATCAAACGATCAAATACATCAAGTATGTACAATTGGAACACCGTACGGACTGCAAAATTTAAATCCAACCGAACGTCAAAGATTAGAAAAGTTTTTAATAACAGAAATGGATAAATTTAACTTTATGAAAACTCCTACTCCGCTCCTACAGCACAAAATTGTTGTAGAAGAAAAAACACCAATTAAACAAAAATATCGGCCAAGAAATCCGGCCATGCAAGAAATTATCAATCAGGAGGTTGATAAAATGCTAAGTGAAAGTGTAATTCAACCGCCAAGCAGTCCGTGGAGCTCACTAGTCGTTATTGTAAAAAAGAAAGACGGAAAAGCACGATTCTGTATGGAGTTCAGAAAGGTAAATAAAGTTACAAAAAAACGCCTATCCGTTACCACAAATTAATGCTACACTAGACAAGTTACGAGGAGCACGATATCTATCAACATTGGACTTAAAAAATGGATATTGGCAAGTAGCTTTCACACCAGAAAGCCGTCCTGTCACTGCCTTTACCATCGCCGACAAAGGACTATATGAATTCAACGTAACGCCGTTTGGCCTACATTCAGCACCAGCTACCTTCCAACGACTCTTAGACAGAGTGATAACTCCGGAAATGGCTCCGTATGCATTTGCATATCTAGACGATATCGTAGTAATCTCGGCTACATTCGAGGGGCATTTACAAAACTAAAAGAAGTTTTCGACCTTTTAAGAATAGCGAAATGAAAGCCCAATCCAGAGAAGTGCCATTTCGCCCGAACAAGCCTAAAATATTTAGGACACATTCTGGACAAAAATGGTCTACAAACCGATCCGGAAAAAATGCCTGCTGTACTTAATTTAGCACCACCTAAAAACATGAAAGAAATTCAGCGATTTAAGGGTTTAATATCGTGGTACAGACGATTCCTTAAAGATATCTCGAATGTTGCCACACCACTACATCGTCTTACTAGAAAAAAGCTAAGTGGACCTGGGCAGAAACAGAGCAAGATGCGTTTGACACAATCAAGCAGCTTCTCACAAACCCACCCATCCTTTCCTGTTCAGACTGAAGCCGCCCGTTTATCCTGCAAACGGTTGCCAGTAAAGAAGGATTGGGGGCTGCGCTTACTCAAGCGTATGAGAACAATGAACGAGTCATCGCATTTGCAAGCCAAACACTCTCTTCAGCCGAAAAAAATTATTCTGCCACTGAGCTAGAATTTCTAGCAATTAAATGGGATGTGTGGAAATTTCGAGATTATCTCGAGGGATATCACTTTATAGTACTCACCGACCGCCAATCGCTAAAATGGCTTAACAATATAGAGAACCCTTCCGGTCGTTTAGCCCGCTGGGTACTCGAATTAAGCCAGTACGATTTCGAAATTAAATATCGTCCTGGGAAAGATAATTTGTTAGCCGATACTCTATCTCGACAGCCGTTAGCCGACGAAGCAACTACAATTAAAATAGCAGATTGGACGAAAAAATATACAAAAATATGGAGAACGATCCTGAAAACTACCCCGATTTTTGTGTCATCAATGGAAGATTATATAAGCATATCTTACACTCATTAGACTTTAATGATACTAGTGAGAATTTGCAATGGGAAATCTGTGTACCGAAATCCGAACAACATAGAGATCTAAACGAAGTACATAACGATCCTACTGCTGGTCATCTGGGAATCTCGAAAACTCTCGTTAAAATATCCAAAAGCTATTACTGGCCTGGAATGCTCCGCATGACAACAAATTATGTAAGAAATTGCGAGAATTGTCACCAGTTTAAATCGCAACAACAATCACCGGCTGGAAAATTGCAGGCGACGTTAGTCGAACAGCCTTGGGATATCGTGGCCGTTGATCTTATAGGACCACTCCCAAGATGAACAACACCTGGTTGTTAGTTATGCAGGATAAATTAACAAAATGGGTAGAATTAAAACCCTTACGAAAAGCGACTGCCGAGGCTATAACGCTGGCAGTCCAACAGCAAGTCATCCTACGTTTCGGATGCCCGAAAATTTCCGATAATGAAAGACAATTCGTGTCAAAAGAATTTACGGAAATGCTGTCAAAATCCGGAATAACTCATCAAAAAACGCCACCGTACACGCCATAGTGTAATTCTGTAGAACGAGCGAACAAAGTAGTTAAAACCATGATTTCTCAATACATAGAGAAAAATCAACGAACATGGGATTACTATTTGCACGAGCTACAGTTCGCATATAATACCGCTATGTCCGAAACAATGGGTTTTACACCCGCTTACATAAATTTTGGAGGAGAATTAAGAGCACCCGGGTCTCTTGTCCAACAATTCGGTTAAAATTGTAATACTACCGCTGCGAGTCGTATCAAAAAGATACAGGAAACAATAGAGCTCAAACAGAGCCAACCAGCATGAAACTTCCAAAAACAAAAATATTACTATGATCAGAAACGCCGAAAATGGAGCCCGGAAATCGTCGATTACGTCTATAAACGGTCATACGATTTATCGAGCAAAATAGACGCGTTTAACGCAAAGTTAGCTCCAAAGTATCTGGGTCCGTATATTATCTTCAGGAAGATATCGCCAGTTATATATGACCTAAAAAATAATAAGGGACGAATTATTAAATACATACATATAAAAGATCTACGTGAAAGATACAATAATCTAGATAATATACCACTGTGAAACCACTATATAAGGGCCGTCCAGAGGCCCCAGAGCTCAGTTACAATGCAGCACCCAGAAGAACAGGAAGTCTGCCAGCACTTTCTAGAGCTTAGTGTCCAAATCAACTGTTATGGACTCCCATTCCATGCCTTGATTAATACCGGGGTGCTGATGACTACAACGTTAGCAGAGATCGGCAGAATCTTGGAAAGAAGAGGTGCTAGGCGGGTATATGGGGAAGCGGTTCTCAATCTAAACCGGGACCGTTGTACACTGCAGATCCCGTCAACATCATGTCCTCATATACGCTCGAGATGGAGTACACCTGTAAAGAGAAAACAAGAATCAGTGATTTCGCTATAATACCTGGGCAGCCCGTGGACATCATTTTTGGTATGGCAGAAATCAACAAAATAGGATTTCGCATCTTGTTTAACTAAAAAAGTTCAGCAGCCCAGGAACGCCGCCGAGAAAACAGACGACTACATCGTCGAGCCGCTAGGAGAGTCACCGTTAGGTTAAACGATGAGGGGATATATAGCACCACCGAATCCGAAGACTCAATGGATTAACACTGTAAGAAAAGAAAAAATATATAAATCTTTTGTTAAATTGATATATAATACCGCACAACGGTTTTATGCACATTATATTTTTATTATAGTTACTTATTATGTTTTATCCCTATTATATATTTCACAAGAAAATATATAAACGGATATAAGATAAATAGATTATATGAAAATAAATAAATGTAAAAATAAATGAATTTATTTATTTATTTATTTTTTTAAAAAATAAATATTTTATATTAATGGATTCATTTATTTCACCAGAAAATTTGATCACTTATATTCGTGTCGCAATAAGAACATTGTAAGAGTCGACCGACGACAACTGTATATACATATAATGCGAAAATTAAGAGCGAACAGGGTTAATGCACTCTTAAAGCAAATAGAGAATTAACCCTCGAAAGGTTAAATCAAAATTAAAATTTTAAATTATTATAATCCTAATGTCCAGTTCTAGTTAGACAGTTCATGCAAGCACGTCGTAATTAAATTTAAAGTATTTTTTTTTTTGTTTTTTTTTTTGAATATATATCATTTAAAGTATGTTCAAAAGGCAACTTACCCGGGCGCAGCGCGACCTGCTCGTCGCCGAGCAGGAATTAAACAACATTTTGAGGATACCCGTGCGTCCTCGCATAGTGGTGCCTCCCGCGCGGCCGCCCCGTCTACAGGTGGAGGGCCGCTGGCAGCCGGTAATGCAGGAGACCGAATCGAAGCCTGCGGCCATCCCGGAGCCGCCGCAGATCGACGGGGCGGACGTGCCTCCTGCCGACGGGGAGCAGCCCGCGCTGCCTACGAATGCCCAAACACCGGGGCCATCACGACCTGCACCACCGCTGCTTCCTGCAGATGATACCGCTCCGCTGGGGATGCCGTCGATTCCGGCACCGGAGTACAAGCCGCACGGTTCGGCCCCGACGGACGACGCGCGCCCCTGGCGTGCGTTTATTTACAATGAAAACGCTACGTTGTTCTTCCGTCCGGGAGCCATGCGGCGTGCGGCCGTTCGCCAGCGGACCGGGAACCGGCGGTTCCACATGCGGATGGACGCGAAAACGGGACATGTGCGGTGCGTTACATGCTCCGAAAAAAATGTATATATACAAAATCCGAAAAATACACATTTTATAACACATATTTTTTTTAGTAGAGTTAAGTAGAGAGAGAACGCGATATCTAGTCTCTCTCTCTGCTACTAAGTTAAGAATAGAGTATGCAGTAGAGGGGATACACTGCACGCGGCAAGAGAGAGCGCGTTCGATGTATTAGACCGGCGTCCGCTATCCCCTCTAATACGCGCCGCACACACACACGACTGTACGCTATCGTCGAACGGCACGCGCCGGCAGCGAATACTGCGGACACACAAGCCTTATACTGGAGCGCACATTCCAGTATATATAGCGGGTATTCGAAAAAGAATTCACCCGCTGTATTTAATTATTTTAATTAAATTAAAATATAAATGATACTTATAATTATTATTATTATTATAATATAATTATTATAATTCGGCGCCTCGTCCGAAATTAAACGAGTGGCGACGGAATTATCCGATTATTTCGATATAAAAGGGCCTGCAAAAGGCAAAATCGAGAGTTCGCCCGGTGAAACAATTGCCCCGAAATTGACTCACACGAACTCTCCCCGGAGCTAAAATTTATCCAGAGCTCAATAAACTCCTTCTTGAAAATCCTGTCCGAAATTATTAACTTGATCTCTGTTGCACGGCGCTCCTCAAAAGACAGACGACTAATAATTTTACCTTTCCTAAGTAAACGTGATCCTGGTTACGAGGCGCTCCTCAGAAGACCAACCGTTTACTTATCCCGACTAGTAATTTTCCTCTTGATTCTGGTTGCGAGGCGCTCCTGAAAAGACCAGCAGAGTTAAGCTTACCTTGTTCTATCCTATTTTAGAGTCTACCTTTCTCATTTCGTTAATTCCTCGCGTGGAAAATAACACCGGATATCCGTGCGGTAAATAGCGCCGTATATTATAGACATCGCGGAAAATAACGCAAAATTAGTTTAAGAATTATATATATAGATCTAGTTTTAAAATTACTTTCTTATTAATTATTTTGTTATAATTTATCTATTTTAGAACAGCTTTTAAATAGAAGGGGGTTGTATGAATAAATGCCTCGTTATTATTTTTATATAAAAATATACTGTGTTCTTGTATAATTATTTTCCTGATCCGCCGTCCGATCCTGAAAAACTTCCTCCCCTCTCGAACTACCCTGGGAAAATACCGCGTAGGCTATTCCGAGGGGGACAGGAATGTTACAAAACCTTTCAGGAGATTATTACGTTCTCTTATATTTCTCATAAATATATAAGATAAACATATTGTGAATAATAAATAATTTTATTAGCTTAAAATATAAACTAATATAACATTATATATATTTTGAAATTTTATGTTATAAAATATTATCAAGGAATTTATACAGATAAAGAGATGGTTTAGTCTAGCAAATAGAATAACAGTAGATTAAAAAAAGTGTTACATGTTCAATAAGACTTTATAACAAAATATAGTAATTAAACATTAATTATTATAATCAACAATATAAAAAAATTTTTGTTTGATTATCTGAATGTTGTGGCGAATCCCTGACAGAAAAAATTTTGGAAACATTTTTATTTTTCACTAACCAAATATGAAAATTAATGATATGCTTATGAAATGCAATTTAATGACTTTAAGAAAATGAATTATTACAATTTAGACAATTTATAATATTTTTTAAAATTAAAAATATCGTTTCAACTAAATCAGTTAATACATTTAAATATATATTTTTGTTAACGAAAAACAGTTGTTTATATTAAGCAAATTGTTCTTTCTTTGAATTCGAAGAAATGTATTTATTTAAAATTATCAAATTTTGTTTTAGTGTACTTCAATTTACAAAAAGTATTTCAAACAAAAGTTGTAGATCTTATCAAAATACATTTTTTTGTACAATGCGCTGAATTTCTACAAACAAATAGTGACAGGACTTATTCAATACAGTCACATCACTGCCGATGCTTCAGAGGGACCCCAAAATTAAATTTTTGATTATTTTTCGAGAAATATTCTCAGAGGATCAAATTATCTATAGGAATATAGATTTATAGATAGAGAATTGTTTACATAGATATTATTTAACTGTTTAATAAATTGGTTACATTACTATTTTGAGTAAAGCCGAGACGACAGATGCTTATATATATATATATATATATATATTAAAAATTATAACAGTATAATACATTTCGATGGTTTTACGATGAATTTAAAAAAAATATTTTTTAATAGTGTATGCGATCGCTGCAATGTAAATTTCGCGAAGAGTTTTTATAATTTAGCCTTACTCCGAGGCTATTGCAATCATCGGCAGTCTAAATGCGTGCTTGCAGCAAGCTTGATCCAATAAAAATTGCTATGTGAATCTATAACAGAGATTGTATATCAACTTCCCATAGACGAACATAATCGATTTTTCGATTTTTTTTTTGGATGCTGATTAAAATGATCCTAGGGGCGTTTGATGAAAATTTAATTTTCAAGTTAAAAACTATAAACACAGAGTCTTTTGGACATATCTCGGGAAATATTAAAATTTACAAAAATATATTTTAAAAAATTATTGTACATCTCATTAAAATACATATTATTTATTCTATTTAATTCGTCTCTACAAGCAATATTTCTCGGAAAAAATGTATACGAAGATACCTGCATTGAGTATATGTGGGCAATCGTTCACGGGACTCCGAAACGGAACTTCGTCGAGAAATATTATTTGCACCGAAAACTGTATAGAACAAAAAATATGTATTTAAATGAGCTCTATGATTGTGGTTTAAAATTTTTTGCAAGTGTTTTTATTTTCCTAAGGAAAATTGGACAAACCACGATCTTTATGGACTTTGCATGGTTTTAGGAATGAATATTCAATTTCCGTCTAAAGCTGTTACGATATTCGTAACTAGTCCTGCAATCCAAAATCCAAATATTCAGAAAAATAGTGCGGGGGAACTTTCTTGGAACTAAACTCAATACAGCCACATCATTGACATTGTTTCCGTGAGCCTTGAAGCTTCATTATTTTTTCCTGCAGATATTTAATATATTTATTTATTAATTTTTCTTTTTTTTTTATTTATTTATTTTTATTTTTCTTTTTTTTTATTCTATCTTTAGATTGAATTGATTGGACTGTAAGACCAATACAAAAATATTTATTAATTGATATTTAATATATGTTAATATTATTACATGTAAAATTATCTAGGCAATATATTTTTATACATTGGGTATTTTTTACACAAGTAAACTGTAAACTTAATTAGACTGTAATTAAGAGGATGGGCAAGGTGGCAGGCAGGTACGGTGCAGAAGAGGGGAAGTAGGGGAAGTGAAGGCCCCAGCGAATGAGAAAAGAACTGCGCGTATATACATCTATATATACATATATATATATACACATATATATATATATATATATATATATAAATATAAGAAATGCGTGCACTAATCTTTCCTCTATTTCGGCAAGTTCGGACCGATTCCAACTGCCATCAAAATCCATTCGTCTCTCTCTCTCTCTCTCTCTCCACACACACACACACACACACACACACACACACACCAGTGTGGATTTTTGTTGCTTTCTCCCATCTGGCGCCTCCCCAGGTTGTGGATAGGGGATGGCTCGCTACAATTTGTAGAGGGCACTGAAGAAATAAAATACTCAGGGCAGACAGAAAAAACTAATAGCGAGGGCCTCCCGAACTTAAGGCCAATTATGATTAACGTTTGGTATAAACAAGGATATACCCCAAGGAGTAACTCCGGCAAGACCGATCAATTTCCTCACCGATTCCGATAGACTGCAAGCCTCTATGGTCGGTGGTAGCCCCTCGGATTCTGGGGAGGGCAAATCAAACATCATCATAGACAGTACATTGAGTACTACAGGAGATGTCATGATGGTTCAAGAAATGACGGATCGAGAAATCTCCATCACGCGAAAAATCAATCATCTGGAGCGACTTGGTAAGGAGATCAGCCAACTGTTGGATTTTGTTAAAGATAGGCATAATGTGCACAAGATCATTAAGGATCTTGCTCGTTCTATTAATGCCTCATACAAATGCATCAGTATGGCAGAGGATGATCTGTTGCAGTATCACCGTCCCGGTACTCATGAAGTGGTGAGTCAGACTACGCCGAGTCTACGCTCTGATACCAAACGAAGCGCAGCCGAAGGGATGGATTCCACTCCTAAAACTGTAGGTGGCAAAAGGACGAAAGAACCATCATTGGGCTTAAGGAGACCACCAGACTCGGTTGGAGTACCTACAGGGCAGTCTGAGGCCAAGGAAAATCAATGGCAGATATTAAGCGCAAGAAGCCCAAAGGTAAAGATAAAGAATTACCTAGTGCACGCAGGCTTAATGGACGAAATAGACCTAATTCCATGTTGGTTAAGACCAATGAAGGAGTTACATACGCGGAGGTACTGCGTCAAATAAAGAATGACCCGGAGTTATCTCATGTGATGAATGAGGTTAACAGGATACGCAGAAATGCAAGCGGTGCCCTTGTACTTCAGTTAGAACGGACAGCCAAAGATGCACATGAGTTGGCTCGCATTGTTGAAACTAAGGTTGGCCATAGCGCATCCACTTCGGTTCTGACTAGTCTTATTACTTTGGAGATTAAAGATATAGATGAGGTCACTACAAAGGATGAAGTATTAGAGGCTCTGAAAGCAAACCTCGAACTAAAGGAGACTAACATGCTAATCGCTCGTTCCTTGCGGCAAGCTTATGGGGGTACTCAGACGGTGGTGGTGTCTGTACCATATAGCCACGCAGTTGAGTTCCTACGTGCAGGGCATGTTCGAATCGGATGGGTCAGCTGCAGAGTTCGAAAAAAAAACAGAAATAAAGCGCTGCTTCAGGTGTTGGCAGACTGGCCATTTAGCGGCCGTGTGCTCGGGCTCTGACAGAACCAAACTTTGCAGGCACTGTGGTGGAAAAGACCATCTATCCAAGCTGTGTGTAAGCGAGCCCTGCTGTTAACTCTGTAAATGTGAAGGAAATAAGGAGACTAACCATCCAGCATACAGCTATAAGTGCCCGATCACTGTGGAGTTTTTAAACAGACATAAAACATGAGAATACTTCAACTGAATACCAACCATTGCGTAGCGGCTCATGACCTGTTGAAACAGACAATAAAGAAGCTAAGAATAGACATTGCTGTAATCTCCGAACCATATTGTGACAGGGACAGACCACAGCGCTGGATAAGTGACACAAGCAATAGAACTGCCCTTTCGATTGGTCAAAATAGGCAGGTACTAAAACAGTCGAGTTATCGGAGCGAATTGATATCCTGGGGTAAAATACAAGAAATATACGTCTTTAGTGTATATGCTCCCCCAAGCTTGACGGACAAGCAGTTTGAAATCCTCGTAGCTAAATTACTTGATGAAGCCATGGACAAGAAACCATTATTAATCGCTGGCGATTTTAACGCGTGGTCCACAGCCTGGGGAAGCGCTTCAACAAATAACAGAGGTAGTATGCTGCTTGATGGCCTTAATTATCTTCAACTCCACGTGGTTAATAAGGGATTTGAATCCACTTTCATTAGGGAAGATAAACAATCAGTTATTGATGTAACATTCGCCAGTGATGACCTGATTCAGCGGATCCTTAATTGGAGAGTAAGTGACCTTTACACCCACAGTGATCACAGGGTGATCTTGTACGAGATTGCAGAGAAGAAAGTAAAGAACAAGTGCAATGAGTGGATGCCCACACGGAAATGGAACATCAGATCGCTAGACTGTGAAGTGTTCGCCACTATAATATCAGAAGATCGTTTAGAATATGGTGCACCAGGCCATCTGGCAAATGCACTCATGAAGCATATCTCTGAAGCATGCGATGCATCGATGACAAGGACTAAGAGCGGATTTAAACATCGTCAATCTGTCTACTGGTGGACAAATGAAATTGCAGAATTGCGCAAACAATGTCATCGCGCACGTAGACTTGCCCAAAGAGCCCGCAGCCATCGTGATACGTTTAATAGTTTATTTAAAGAAGTACAAAGAGCGCTTGTCAAGGCCATTAAGGCAAGCAAGCGTCGATGCTGGCTTGAACTGGGTGCAGAGTCATGGCACCATTGAGTTGTATTGAGGGCACCAATACAACCCACTAGCACGGTATTGATTAATAAGATTGTTTCCGCTCTCTTTCCCAATGACACCCATGGGACTGTACTGCGCACGCAATACTGGGACGATATACCATCTATAACAGAAATGGAGCTACATAATGCTTATGATAAGATTAGAGAGAATGCTGCCCCTGGCCCTGATGGTATCCCTAATGCTGCAGTTAAGTTGGCGATACAGAAGAATCCATCTATTTTTCTAAAAGTATATAATGCTTGTCTTCTTGAGGGTGTTTTTTCTGATTGCTGGAAAACTCAAAGGTTAGTCCTGTTACCTAAGGGCAATAAGCCACTTGATGATCCGTCATCATACAGGCCATTGTGTATGCTCGATACGGTAGGTAAAATATTTGAAAAAATAATATGTAGCTGACTGGAAGCATTCACTGAGGGATTGCACGGCTTATCCTCACGCCAATTTGGATTTCCGAAATCAAAATCAACAGTCGATGCTATTAAACTGGTAGTGTGCACTGCAAGAGATGCAATCAGTGATAAGAGATGGAAAGGTGGCACTAAACAGTATTGTGCCATTTCGTTCTAGATGTCAAGAATGCCTTTAATTCAGCGCGCTGGTCTTCTATTATGAATTCGCTTAAAGAGTTCGGAGTACCTGGTTATCTACAGAATGTCGTGGCCAGCTACTTCGAGAATATGATAATATTATACCGAACGGATGAAGGCATTGTAGCGCATAAGGTTACTGCAGGAGTCCCCCAGGGCTCGGTTATGGGACCTATATTGTGAAATATTATGTATGATGGCGTGTTGAGGATTGCACAACCGCCTGGTTCAATAACAGTAGGGTACGCCGACGATATCGCTCTAGAAGTGACGGCTAAGACCCTTGATGAACTCACTGAAAATTCCAACGAGGTAATCAGCAACATCAATAGATGGATTAAGTCGGCTCTCCTACAATTAGCGGAGCAGAAGACAGAAGTAGTTCTTGTCAGCAGTCCTAAGAAGGTAGATAGTATTACTCTTAAAGTTGATAGCTGCCGCATCAGTTCTGCACCATCTTTACGATACTTGGGTGTACAGCTTGATGCCAGGTTAAACTTCAAAGAGCATCTAAAGATATCTGGCGAAAAAGCGCAACGAGTTTCCGCTGCCTTGTGTCGGCTCATGCCTAACATTGGTGGCCCACGCCCACCCCAGAGGAAGCTCTTAGCTTAGGTTGTTAATTTTGTCAGCATGTATGCAGCGCCTATCTGGCATCATGCATGCGGAATTAAATCGTATTGTGAGTTGGCCATTACGACCCGTCGTCGCTCCTGTATACGTATTATTAGTGGTTACAGGACGGTATCCACGGACGCAGCTGAGGTACTTGCCGGAATTCTTTCTTTCGATTTAGCTGCAGACGAACTGGCTAGGCTGCATAAGATATGTAAGGCCGCAGTGGATTCCCTACAAGGTGCTAAAAATGTGGAACGTCATCGTTCTATAGAAATATGGCAAAAACGATGGACCGATTCTAGCAAAGGCCGATGGACTTATCGTATCCTTCCAGACATACACAAATGGATCAGCAGGAAACACGGGGAACTAGATTTCCACCTAACCCAGTTGCTGACTGGACATGGTTGTTTTAGGTTCTATTTCCACCGTTTTCACCTGGATAAAAATGATTTCTGCCCCATGTGTCCGACATTGGTCGAGGATGCCGAGCATATATTAGTGAGCTGCCCTCGTTTTAGAACACAACGAGAGCACTTGATGTACATCATCAATAAGCCAATAAGACCAGAGAGCACCCTATCAATAATGCTGGAATCTTCTGAAAACTGGAAGGCAGTAGCCAGTTTCGCAAAAGAGGTGATGACCAAACTCAGAAATGCCGATAGAATTAGGCGAATGGCCCCGGATGAACTAGGCTAGCTCATTCTATTTTAAGATGCAGAGGACGAACACCGAACCCCTGAGCACTTGTGTGGATGGGGGACATAGGATAGTGTCATACGAAGAGGAGCCGTATAGGCTATCTAACAGCCCCGCCGAAGTAATATTCCCGGATAGTTCCGGCGGGATGCTGATTTCGAGAGGCCACTAGTGCAGAGCTTGCTCTGCCTGCGCCTAATAAAACACACACACACACACACACACACACACACACCAATACAGCTCCCTCACTCATATTACAAAATTACAATACGTCATAATGAGGAAGGTCGAAATTTGAGAATCAGAGTTTTAAGTAAAGAACATGCACGTACTCATATATATATGTATATATATATATATATATATATATATATATATATATATAGAGAGAGAGAGAGAGAGAGAGAGAAAATGGATTTTGGTCGCGGTTGGAATCAGTCCGATCTTGCCGAAATAGAGGAAAGAATTAGTGCACACATTTCTTATATGCATGCATTATATATATACACATGTATCTAGGCGCAGTTCTTTTCTCTTTTGCTCGGTCCTTCACTTCCCCTACTTCCCCTCTTCGGGATCGTGCCTGCCTGCCACCTTGCCCCTCCTCTTAATAACAGTCTATACTCGCGCCCGCCGTTTCTCCTTCATTGCTTTAGATGTGTTATTTCTATTATTTTCTATTCGGACATTTTTCAGCAGTGCATTACAATTACCGATAATCGACATTGCAGATTGACCTTGTTCGGGCACCTACCACTGTAGGTTGTGGCGTCAATTTTGGAACCATTGATTTACATGGGCCCTGGCAATCTCGGTTCATCTCTGTAAATATATTACATTCCCAACCAGCACGTATGATAGCAGCGCCACGCCAGATTAGCGTTAGATTGCTGTTACCAGAGATAATAAGAGAAGATCGCCGACGTTTATGGTCCAGACTGCAGTAAAAATTTTCCATTATAAACGAGGGCCTCTGGCGGCCAAAGCGAGGTACCGGCCGTTTCGTGCGATATTCCAGATGTTGTTTTTCGAACTGTTGCGATGGTGCGATCGAGGGGGGAGACGACTGTCTTCGGCGCGTGCAGAGGGAATGCTTGTCGAGACAATAGGTTGGTAGCGGGGGGTGTAATAAAAGATAAGTAGCTTATACTCACCAAAAAGAAATTTTATTACTACATGTATAAATATATATATATACACACACACACACACACACACACACACACACACACACATATATATATATATATATATATATATATATATATATATTCTCGAAGCAGCTAGCAAGCAGCTCGAAGTTTTGAAACCTACGGAACTTTAAGGAAAACTGGCAAACATCGAAGCTGAGAAAATCTCTTATAGCAAAGAGCTACCAAATTTTTCAATAAGTCGACTAACGCGATTTTTGTTAAAATTCTTTTATACGTTTTTTAGGATTCTGATTATCTATATGATAGAAAAAAGTGGTGATAATTTCAATTTTATAATCAATGACATTAAAATCCAGTCAAAATATTGTTTTCCTAACTTATCTCTTAAAATACAAAAAATTATTAACAACAATACACTTCACCGTAATATTCTCATTAACTATTCTATATCCTCTGTTAGTTTGAATATAATTTTTTGGGAATTTGTGGTACAGAAAAATGTATAGAATAAGAAATGTGTTTTTTGGTTTTTTTAACAATCCTTTTTGAAACTTTTCGTATTTTACAAAATAATTTAGAAAAAAACAGATTTTTACGGTGTTCTTATGGTTTTCACTATAAAAATAAAATTTCCTCAATTTTTCACCATTATATTTATGATAAGTACTCCAAAAAACATAAACAATATTTCAATATACTAAAGTAAGGCGACTAATATAATATGCAGATACAATCTCATTTTTGTTAATTCAAAAAGTAACTAGATTTTTCTATCAGTAATATAATAATACTCAACAACACAAACACTCTGCTAAAGATTCTGTAAAATAAAATTTTTGTAAGAGCCTAAAAATCAAAACCTTCTCGTACTAGACAATAGATGGATATTATAAACAAATATGAATATGAAAAAGAATTATTAATAAATAATGGAAATGAATATAAAAAAATTATTCTACGAATCTCTTCTCGAGATCGTCACGGACAGCTTTATTTTCTGTGATGTACTGTACAATAAGACTACAAGTTTATATAAACATAATATTACTTATCTAGTAACATAATTTACCTTGCGCTATACATTGAAAACAAGTCTAAATGTAATTGAGTCAATTTCATAAAATTATTAGGAGTGTGAATAAGTCTTTCCCGTTTTTTGTAAGAGATGGCGCCACCAATACAGTGCGGGTATTCAATGGTTACATATGTCATACTAACACATTAGTTAAAATTTTTTCGCATCATAAATTTTTGATATCGTGAAAATGTCGAAATTTGAGCCGGGTCGACGTCATTTGCGGGAAGTTTCACTTTATTGGTTCAATTTGAAGAAATCTGCTGCCGAGACGCATCGATTGCTTCAGGAGGCTTATGGAGAAGGTTGTGTCGATGATTCAAGTGTTCGCGGATGGTTTCGACGCTTCAAAAGCGGTGATTTCGACGTGGAAGACAAGGAGCGTTCCGGGCGGCCGCAAATCTTTGAAGATCGAGAATTGGCGACTTTGCTTGATGAAGATTCTTGTCAAACGCAAGAAGAACTTGCTGAAGCATTGGGAGTTGACCGAACAACCATTTCCAAGCGTTTGAAAGCCATGGGAATGATCCAAAAGCAAGGAAATTGGGTGCCGTACGAACCGAAGCTGAGAGATGTCGAACGGCGTTTTTTCACTTGCGAACAGCTGCTTCAGTGACATAAAAGAAAGGGTTTTCTGCATCGTATCGTGACTGGCGATGAAAAGCGGATACGTTACGATAATCCGAAGCGAAGAAAATCATGGGGACTACCCGGCCATGCATCATCATCGACGGCCAAGCCAAATATTCATGGCGCCAAGCTCATGCTCTGTATATGGTGGGACTAGCTAGGTGTGGTTTACTATGAGCTTCTGAAACCGAATGAAAGGATCACAGGCGAGGTCTATCGACGACAATTGATGCGTTTGAGCCGCGCACTGCGAGAAAAACGGCCACAATACTCCGACAGGCACGACAAAGTTATTTTGCAACATGACAATGCTCGCCCACATGTTGCACCGCCGGTGAAAACATACTTAGAAATGCTCAAATGGGAAGTCCTACCCCACCCGCCGTATAGTCCAGACGTTGCTCCGTCTGATTACCATCTCTTCAGATCGATGACGCATGGCCTGGCATTCCTACGAGGAAGCCAAAAAATGGGTGGATGACTGGATAGAGGCCAAACCGGTCGAATTTTTTCGCAACGGGATTCGTATGTTGCCAGAAAGATGGGAAAAAGTTGTAGCTAGCGATGGCCAATACTTTCAATAATTCATTTGTAACCATTTTTTCACAATAAAGGCTCAAAATTTGAAAAAAACGGGAAAGACTTATTCACATACCTGATATATTATTGAAATCCAACAAACATTCATTCAAATTCTATTGAAATAAAAACGTACAGCTTTAATAGGAACGAATATTCGGCAATTTCGAAACAACCATGTATTTGAAATGAATAGTTAAGTTTATTTAAAGAGCAAAAAAGTCTTTGTTACGTTGCAAATACATAAACAATTCCAGTTTATGTAAATTAATTATATAACAACATATGTATTATATTTTTATATTACAAGTTTTAATTCTTTCTACTTACATTATCATCTCACGCAATTTTCTAAAGAATATTATTTACATGGTGCTACACGCTGAAAACTATAACACACAATTAAACACACTGCTAATTTAAGACTGTAAACTTTTCCAAAAATTATTTGATTGCTTTTTATATTTTTGGAGTATCACATCAGAATCCTATATAATCATATTTGACACATAACTACCTTGACTGGAGAATACAGAGAAAGAGAAAGAGTGAGGGAATTAGAATTAGAATTTTATTTATTAGAGCCTAAGGACTCGTGGTCCTACATAGGCCAAGAGAGAGAGAGAGAGAGAGAGAGAGAGAGAGAGAATGAGCGAGCGAGAGGGAGAGGGGAGAAAAGAAAAATCCAAGGGGATTAACATCGATTACTCGATGTTGGTGGGTGTTGCCATACCATTTACCTGCATATACCCGCGAGTTTCTTCTATACTGTTTCGTCTCTTTCTCACTGTGTATTACCTGTCCATCTGCACGCATGTTATACGAGGCCTAATAGCAGTCTACCGATATACATGCAACTAGCTGTTGCCCTCATTTTGTTGTTTTTTTTTTTTTTGTTAAATTTACATTAACAAATATCCTATCACCTAATCCTGACCGTATAAAATACGTATTTATTGAATTATAATGCTTTAATTACTTAAATTTAGCTCATCATAATCTGAAAATAAGCATTTTCATTTTCTAGAAAACGTTTTTTCAAACCAAGCTGATCAAAATTAAAATGGAAAACCTGAGTTTCTTAAATTTAGTAATCATATACTTGAACACAATACTTTTGATTCTCTAAAAAAGGCTTTACAGAATCAAACTAATATTTTCACAAATTAGTATTTAATATTTTTTATACAGTATATATAGAACAGAGTTACGCAATACATATATAAATAAATATGTTCTTAATCTCAGAAAACAAAATTTTGAATCAGAAGGTTATTATATTAAAACAAAAAAGTAATGCATCGAATTCAGAAAATATAATAGCTAGAATTGCAAATGATCAAAATACTTAAATTATAGATCGATCGAATCTATGGTCAAAGATTTTTCTGATACTTCAAAAGAAGAATATTATCGAATTAATTAAATAAAACATTTCTTAGTTTATGAAATATATTTTTCGGAATAATTCATTAAAATTATACACTGCAAAAATTCTAATATAAAGTAAATAGTATTTGATTCCAGAGATTTATGCGATTTTTCTGTACTAAGTAAATATTTTCTTTAATCAAGCAATCGCATAAACTTTAACCAAGTAAGTAGTTACTAAAATAAAGCTTATATTTTCTCAACAGCAGAACATAAATATTGGAAATTAAATGAATATTTTCTTATCTAAAGAAAATATTATCTTAAACCAATAATTTCAAATTTAAAATCAGGAAAATAAATTCTTAGATTAATTAAATATCTGCTATATTTTTTTCAAGATTTTCTAGAAAATGGGTGAAAATATTTTCTTGAACCAATAACTGAAAATTTTGGAATTAAAAAATTTAGATATGTGATTCAAGCCGACCAAATTAAGTGAATATATACTTGGATTAAAAATTCCAATACTTCACTCAAGAAATTTAATTTAAAATCAAGAATTCGATTCCTATCTTTAAAACAATAATTACTTGAAATACGTTTTTATTTTCAAAAACATGAAAATTCAAGTATGTTAAATGTTTAAAAGTAGTGCATAGTTCCTAGTTTCAAAGCATTATTTTCTTGACTTTAAAAATCAAAAGTTTAAACTAATTGAATAATTTTTTCAATTTTTTTACAATTTATACATTAATTTACTTTCATTACAATTATTTCAAAACTTCGACCTAACCGTGATTCTATTCGCAGACCTTTGGATTCACTAGCTAACACCTTATTAATTACGCTATCGCACTACGCTGTGGACAATTATAAAAATCTTATATATCAATTTTAGATCTCTTATAGTTATACATTATGAAATTAATTTATGGATTCCAATGAATAGTATATACATTTATGTATAATATATACTTATATTATAATAATTTATATATCGTTTTGGTCTTAATACTTGATTTCCCACATCAAGATAATATTTTCTTAAATATAATTTTCTTAGGTATATGAAGCTGAAAAATAATTATTTGTTGTATTATTATATGACATTGAAAAAATATCTGCCAATATCAAGTAAAATTTATGTGCCTTGTAGCGCATAAAGAATTATTTCTTAAATTAAAATTAAAACAAATATTTTCTTAGATTGTGAAAGAAGTTGCTTAAAATAAGAAAACCAGAATCTAAAAAATTCCTTCATCAAGAACTTATTCGTATGAATTAAAACGATATAAGCTAGATATTTTACAACAACCGTTTAACTAAACCGAATGAGTTATAGATTTCTCGAAATTAGCTAAAAACTAAGAAATTACTTACTTAGATTACCTCATATTTTTTCTTATTGCTGAATTTCACGCAAAAATTATTTTCTTAAATCTAGAGATTATTTATCACCCTAAAAAATACATTTCCTATTTTTTAGCTCATATAGTAAAATATCAATCTTATATAATTTTCATTCAAGCGAATAAGTTCTTGATGAAGGAACATTTAAATGCTGGTTTTCTTATTTGAAGCATCTTATTTCACAATCTAAAACATAATTATTTAATATACAGTCACATAAAAATTTACTGACTACATTTTCATCAATATTTACTAATATTTATCTAGTATTTTTTTTAGTTCAACGATTAATTGGATAAATAACTACTTTCAAGATCTTAATTTCTTACATTGAGATATTGGTTTCATAAATTAAGAAAATAATATACAAATATCAATAACCCTGCTTTTATTACTGTAAAATACAAATTTACTACTCTTCACTTTATAATGGAAAATCTTTAATATAATATAAAAGATCAAATATAAATATAAAATATCACTTATATCTAAATATAAGAATATATTTATTTAATATTCCGACGCAGAGAATTTTATTAATTATCATTTAATGAATATTTACTAATTATATCTAATATTTTTAGATTGTGAGAAATTGGTTGCTTATTAATTAACTTCTCTCAAGAACTCAATTCCATATATCAAGACATTGTTTCAAAATTTCACAATATAATAATATTGAGTTGTACACTATAGTACACCAATGGGTAATATTGAGAACTGGGTTCTCCTTTAATTTTGAATTGAAGCGAATAAGTTCTTTAATAAAAAATTTCTTCTATAATATCGTTTAATATCTTTTAATCATGTGCACAGTATGTGTAAGCATAATTAATTTCCAAATATACATATTATATTTTAAAAAATTTTTTTAACTTAATTTTTTAATTACACAGAAATAATGACTTGATATGAGAACCATTTTTTTTTCTGTAATATGAATACAAAAATTAATTATTTTTCGATTTCGTATACGTATTATGATTCAATTTAAGAAAATATTATCTGGATGTGGAAGGTCATGTTTTAAAACCAAAATGTTATATAAATTATTATAATATAAGTATAAATTATATATAAATACATATACTATTCATTGGAATCCATAAATTAATTTCATAATGCATAACTATAAGAGATCTAAAATTGATATATAAGATTTTTATAATAGTCCATAGAGTACTGTGATAGCGTAATTAATAAGGTGTTAGCTTGCGAATCAAAGGTCTGCGAATAGAATCCCGGTTAGGTCGAAGTTTGGAAATAAATGTAATGAAAGTAAATTAACGTATAAATTGTAAAAGAATTCAAGAAATTATTCGCTTAGTTTAAACATTTGATTTTTAAAGTCAAGAAAATAATGCTTTGAATCAAGGAACTATGCACTACTTTGAAACATTTAACATACTTGAAGTTTCATGTTTTTGAAAATAAAAACGTATTTCAAGTAATTATTGTTTTAAAGATAGAAATCGAATTCTTAATTTTAAATTCAATTTCTTGAGTGAAAGTAGATAGGCTATAGGCATTCTAGCACATAGGCATTCTAGCACACCTCCCCTCCTTCAAAAGTGTGCTTAGCCCCCAACTAAATCATGATGGGGACATAGCACACTTTAGACGTGAGTAGACTTTAAGAGCAGCAAAGTCTGGAGAAGAGAGGATATCCATTCTCCCTTATGTGCTATGATGCCTATAGCAAAGTCATTATTATACCGATTGAGGTTGACCCAATCAATCAGTGTAATCCTCTTACCGGTGATAGTTATGAATGACTCTTGTATAGCGAACACCTGGTGAACATCTGGTGGACAAAGTGAATGTGGGCCTGCACCTCATGTTATACTGATCGAGGTTGCCTCATTAATTAGTACAATCCGCTGACCGTCCATAGCTATGGGCTATGAAAGACCATTGTTGTACCAAACACTATATACTAAAAGCGAGATATTTTTCTTCTCGATTTTCACGATTTCGGTAGAGTGTAAAATCAACCCGTTATTTCGCATTTATAAAAAGTGTAAACGGGAAAGGAGGGACTTGATGGACTGAATATGAACTTTCGACCAATGAGGAATATTATACGCTTCAAGGAGGCTGAGAGGGAGGAGTTAAAAAATTTTTTTTGATCCTTCTGTAAGCTGTGACGGTATAAGAGGGAGGAGAAAAATTTTGTTCCTCCATCAATAAGGAAAATTTTTTTCATCAATATGGAATTTTTTTGACCAATAGAAAAGATTCTCGCCAAAGGCTAGCACTAGAAAACTGTATAAGAGCGAAATCACGGATAGTTTTTTCATCTCAGTCTGCTTGCATTTTTTCTAAGAGTTTTTTCTAAAGCCTTAAAAATGAGAGTGGCTCTGAACTCTAACGCCAGCACCATCGCCAGCACCATCGCCAGCACCAGCACCAGCACGAACACGAGCAACGGCAACAGCAGTGGCAGTGGGAAGAGATTCCAAGCCGTGGAGAAGGCTCCCCGCAACCGTCATAGGAAAGGAACTACAGCAAGTCGATGGACTTGTTCGAGAAGGAGATGGTGAGGTTCGAACGGTCCACGACGCCGATCCCGATAGCGGCAGCCTCTCTGACGAGGGCAGTTACGTCCAATTGCCAAGAGATTGGAGAAGCTTACACCAAAAATTATTGGAGATGGCAGATACGGTTCTGCAGTCACCAAAATTTGCAGAAATTTTCGACGAGATGGAACGAGGTAAGCAATAATAATTTTTAAAAATTCAAACATTAAATTGTTTTTAAAGTATTGTTTAATAATAAATATTAAATATAATAAATTGTTTAAATTGTCATTTAAATTTTAAATTTTAATGTTTGTAATTAATATATTTGATTTCTTTTTATAGGTAAGCAGAGATGAACACCATCAAAACGCTGAAGAAGCGGCGAAGAATGGTGAAGAAAGAGCAGCCGATTATGCACAGCGACGACTACTATTCGTCCATGGAGCTAATTAAAATAATTAAATTTTTTTTAAATATTTATGAATATATTTAAAAAAAGAAATGAAAAAATTGTTAATGAAAAAATTTGTAAAAAATATTTAATGATATTCGAATGAAGAGTTTGTTCATTCCGTAGCCACTCCTTTTAGTACCACATCACGTACGTAAAAATGTATTACAATGTATAAACAAAAAGCAACATGAATACATAGAATATGTACATGGAAAAAATAAATAATAGGGATGGGGGATCCCCAACGAATCGTGGGGGGTTTGGAGAGGCTTGTCCCCCAAAAAAAAATTTGAGGGGGCGTGGTTTTCAAGAATTCGCCAGAATTCTTGGAAATTATAAAATTCCAAGAAATTTTTAAAATTTTTCTTTTTTTCTTCAATTTATTTTAATTAATTTTTTAAAATTTTTTAATTTTTCTCTTTTCTTCAATTTATTTTAATTAATTTTTTTTAATTATGATTACAGTTTTTTTTTTTACAATAATATAGTTTTAACCAGTTTCATTTCGTCCATACTTCCCAGTGAAATAATCTTCTATCCATGTACTTGAAAATGACGACTCTCCTACAATTAGCTGATTCAAGAAAAATAAATAAAGATTTGATTGGACAAAGATTGAATTTGTTTGATTGGTTACGAGTCTATTCATCCGCTCCATTTTTAGAGAAAGTCACTTACGATTGGGTGTGGGAGAAGAAAAACATTTGTATGATTGAAAAGGGCATAACCGTAGATATTTAGATGATCCTAAAACGATGCTCGTCCCCTCCCTTCCATAGGAAATGCCGTTTATGATTGGTCCTTCAAGGATAATGGAAATGAAATATTATGATAAAAGCATGATATTCTGAGTAGTTCTAGTCAGACAATAGATACTGTCTTCTCTTTCTAACACACTATTGAATGTTTTCTATTGCAGGCTTGATATTCTCCTTCCACTTCTGTTTCCCCTTCTTCTTATTTGTCATTTTCCTTTAAAAGCGAGACAATTTCTGGGAGCAACACAATTTCTTCACCATAGTCAAATAAGTTCAGTTTTTATATTTCTTATGTTTTCCATTGTCAAATATACAAGTTTGTTGTATTAAAACAGTGTTTTTTTTTGTAATTATTTTATGAGACATTAAAGAAGCAATATTAATTATTTAACTCAATATATTTTATTCGTTAACGTAAAAAAAAAGTAAGATGGCTTTTCTTTCGTCTGTTGAGTTTAAAGTGAAACAATTTCGTGATATTTACGAGAGTGTTAGTGAATTGAACATAATCGAACTCGAGAATTATTTATCAATAACTGAACAGGATATAATAAGGCTGAGGGTATTTGGCAAAAACAAGGTGTCTCTCAAGCAGAAAATCAAAAATGTTTAACATGTCTGGTTCATCTTTCATGTTTACAAGCAAGATTTCGTTATCCTCTTGATAGTGAAGTATCAGTGGGAGGTAGTCTAATCTCTAACGTGTCAGCTAAAGTAGAGTGGCGAGATATACAATCTGCTTTTAAAAATCGAATAAGAACAGGCATTGTTGTTAATTTAGAACATGTGGACATTCTAAGTTTCTTGGTCGACGCACAGAAGCTGTTTTAAGATAAAGTTAGAGCTTGTTTACAAGAATATACAGCAATAAAAGTAAATTCTGCTTTTATATCAGAGTTTCCCATGCAGAAAAATGGAGAGGAAACAACAGACATTAAATATTTCACAACTGTGAGTGCTACAATATACATGTCTACTGATTTAGAGAAATGGTATGTGGAGCATATTAAGGAACTACTTCTTACACATCTAGAAGAATTTTAGGATAAAGATTCCGGATGAACATTAAAAAGTATTATTAGTTAGTCCATAAACATGAAAACATTTTCACCTCACAAGGGAAGATCATATATTCCTCTCCCTAAGTTCATAGCATCAAAAAGAGCATGTATCAATGTTCATAACATTGATAATCAATGATTCAAATATGCTATTCTTTCAGCATTACATCCAAATGAAAAAAATCCTCAAGGAGTTCATAATTATGATAAATTTGCAAACGAGTTGAACTTTGGTGAGATAGAATTTCCTGTAAAAATGAAAGATGTTTCTAAATTTGTAAAATTGAATAATATTTCAGTAAATGTTTATATGCTTAGGAAGTACGGATCGAAATATAAAGTATCACCTTGTCATATCTCATTAAATAAGAAAGAGAAACATGGAAATCTTCTCCTGATTCAAGATTTCTACATAGACGACTACGAAGGAAATAATATTCCTGACGATAATGGAAGTGTACCTTAATTCCATTATGTTTCGATTAAAGGTATATCCAGACTTTTAGAATCGCAAGTGAGTAAAGCTCATAAAAATTTATACCATTGCGAAAGATGCTTAAAACATTTTTATAGTGAGGAAGGGCTCCAAAATTATGAAAATCTTTGTAAAAACATTAAAGATTGTAGAATCAATTTACCAAACTCATCAAATAATATTTTGAAATTTGAAGATTATAGTAAAAGTGAAAAAGTACCTTTTGTAATTTATGCAGATTTTGAATGTTTATTAAAACCTACAGAAAACGACAATGCTTTTCAACTACATGAAGCGTACAGTATAGGTTTCTATTTAAAATGTAGCTTTGATGACAAATTATGCGCTTACAAAGCATATAGACAGAAAAGTCCAGATGACGAGACGCCTGCACAATGGTTTGTTTGTGAACTGAAATCAATTAGTGAGCAGATTGAAATGAAACTCACAGACCTTGAAGAATTAACTTTTCAATGGTCGACCGATTGCCATATATGTCGCAAACCATTTCTAGATGGACAACTGGCAGTACGGTTTTTTTTAGTAAAACAAAAATTACTATTTTTTTTAATTAATTTGTTTTTTCTCTTTAGGTTTAGAGGTGCTGCTCATAATTCATACATTGAACTATAAAGACTCAAAATTTATTCCCGTAATTTTTCATAACCTCAATTATGACACACATTTTATTTTAAAAGAACTTGGAATTTCTATACTGATGAATGGACGAATTACTCTAATACCTCATAACAAGGAAAAATATTTTTCATTTACGAAGTATATGGATGACTGTGATGTAAATTTTAGATTTATAGATTCTTGGCAATTTTTACCATCATCCTTAGAGAAACTTGCGTCGTATCTAGATAATGTACCAATACCAACACAAAAATTTCAAGTAGATGGATTCTCAAATGAAAATATTAACCTTTGTAGACGTAAAGGCATATTTCCCTACGATTTTATGGATGGACTCGATAAATTATTAACTACAAAACTGCCGTCGAAAAATGAATTTTATAATAAATTAACAGATTCAGATATTACTGAAGAAGATTACATGCTCGCTGTTCAAGTATGGAAAAGTTTTAAAATAAGAACATTAGGGGAGTATTAGGATTTATACTTAATAACGGATGTACTCCTCTTAGCAGATGTCTTCGAAAGTTTTCGAAATACATCTATTAAGCCCTACGGCTTATGTCCAGCACACTTTTACACTACTCCAGGGTTAACATTTTCAGCAGCTCTAAAAATGACAAAGGTAGAATTAGAGCTCCTGACTGATATTGCCATGTTATTATTTATTAAATTAGGCCTTCGGGGTGGAATAAGTTAGTGCTGCAATCGATATTCAAAGGCAAATAATCCATATATGGGATCGGGATACGATGAAAAAAATAAAATAAAGAGACTTTTATATTACGATATTAATGAACTTGACAATGGTCTTCGATTGAAAAAAACACATAGAATTTTGAGTTTTAAACAGAAACCCTGGCTGAAATGTCGAATTGAATACTGAAAAGTATGTCGAATTAAATACTGAAAAGCGAAAGCATGCAAAGAATGAGTTTGAAAAACTGTTTTCTAAATTATTAATTAATTCTGTATATGGAAAATGCATTGAGCGAAAGCGATCTCGCGTTGATGTACGTTTAGTAAATAAATTCACTGGTCGATATGGAGCAGAGGCACGCATAGCCCTGTCTAATTATCATAGCTGTGCAATTTTCGATGAAAATTTAGTTGCCATTCAGCTGAAGAAAACAAGTGTAACAATCAAAAAGCCGATACGTTGGGCTTTGTATCCTCGATCTATCAAAGACATTAGTGTATGATTTTCACTACTCTTACATGAAACGTCGAGTGGGCGAAAAGTGTAAGCTTTTGTATACTGCTACTGATAGTTTGATATATAAAGTAGAGGATATTGATATGTATCAAATAATAAAAGAAGATATTCATAGATTTGATACTTCTGATTACGACGAAAATAATCAGTATCGTATTCTACGTCAAAATAAAAAATTCGGGGCTCGTGAAAGATGAATGTAATGGAAAGATCATGATGGAATTTATCGGTTTACGGAGTAAAATATACGATATTTTAGTAGATGGAGGAGGGATAGTGAAAAAAGCTAAAGGAATAAAATCATTAATTAAATTATTAAATAAATAACCATTTAACATATACACGGTTACCACTCCGTTTTAGCACTTTTTCTACTAGATAAATTTCAGGATACTTAGTCTTTTGAATTTCAGTTTCATAAAAAGTCCCGGATACAGGCTTATCGTAATAATCTTTAACGTGATAAGTTACTGGATCAGTTTTTACAACTCGTGATATTGTAAAAATTTCAGTAGCCCAATTAGGTGTGTAGCCTTATTCAAAAATATGTTTTATTTTACTTAGTGTATTTCGGTTTTTTCCTTGGTATCATCTCAATTGAAAAACGCTTCTTCACCTTCTTTTCATTTTCTTGGCTTACATTTTCAGGCTCAATTCCTACTGTTCGATGTTTTCTTGAATTGTAAGCTTTCAGTAAATCTGGTAGAATATCTATCCATTTGTAGTTTCCTTGTTTATTGATTTGAATCCACATTGCATTTTTTAATGTTCTATTAAATCGCTCACAAATACTTGCATGCAGATTAATGTATGAAGAGTATAGATTTATCTTATATTCATTCATGAGATTTTGAAAGTGTGAATTATAAAATTCTTTACCTTGATCGGTTTTTAGATTTGATGGCACTCTTCCATATTTCAATATTGTATTCATAGATAGAGTAACATCGTTGCCACTCTTTGACTTTACTGGTTTAGCCCAAGCGTACTTCGAAAACAAATTTATGACAGTGAGTAAGTATCGAAAGCCTTTATTCTCCTTAGAGTAGGGTATCATTTCTACAAGATCTGCTTGCCAAGCTTCATCTATACCACGTATATCATATTTTCTTCGCTTATACCTGCGACGAGCAGGTTTGTGTAGCTCTTAAAAACTTTATGTTGTACTTTCTGTTGACTTTGGCTTTGGTGATTTTTTCGATGCATTTTTCCTTTCAAGCTCTTTTACAATATCATTCACATTAATAACCATTTGTGCAACATTATCTCTTAAACGATTATGTGAGTCACTAAGAGTTTTCAGTTTCGATTCTAGTTCTGATTGGTACTGATCGGTTTTCATAATATTTTTATCGAAATTATTCATTCTTTCTTCCAATTTAAATCGATTTTCATTATCTGTATAATATTTTTGATAAAGATCTTTGAATTTCTCTTCTGTTATCAAGCCATTTTGTTCATGATATTTCTCATTTTCTTTTAGAATTTCATTAATTTTGGAAAATACAGTATTTAGTTCCTTCTGCAAGATTACATATAATGTTTTTACACAAACTGCATCAGTATCTGTGGTAGCTTCTCCAACATTGCAAAATCGTTTATTTTCTATATCACAATTGCCATCTGCTGTCAAATTGTATCGAATGCCTGACGGACCTCGACTCCCCTTCGAGTCTCTCAAATTTCTTCCAAACGAGTGGATACTCATGATGATACTGATTGAAAAAAAACGTATGTGCATTAATATATATATATATATATATATATATATATTGTGACGGGCGTCACAGGGCGCCGCCCCGACTTGCCGGATAAACGACGACGCGCGCGCCATTTCGCGGACATGCAAACATTAAGGCGCTCGCGCGCGCCGTCGCGCCTTGTGCTCGGCACGGTCCCTCCCCTATTTTTCGTCCCGCACACAAGCCGAGAGGCGAGTTATGAAGGCAACAGACTTAGGAAGAAGATAATAAATAGATTAAGGTAGAAAAAGAGATGAAAAAAAGAAAAAAAAAAAAAAGATGATTCCTCGTCGTTGCGTTTTTTTTGAATCTGAAGCCTTTTCCTTCCAGACCGGCGGGACCCCCTCTGCGGTAAGTGAGTGAGAACTTTAATTTTTTTGTGTGTGCATGCGCGAACGAGAACACCCCGGTAGAGCATAAAGTTCGTTCTGGGTGATCGTGATTTCGCGGCATCACAAAAATGGCGCCCAACGTGGGGCCCGGCCGGTCTGGATCGCGAAATTAAATTTATCGTCACGTGGCGCGGCCATCTTGGCCACGTGTCGCTGTACGACCGCGTGCAGCGGAACCGACCGTTGCCGTGAGAGTTCGTGCAGGCGGATGTGCGCGACGACTAATAAATCGATTGATGTGTATTGGTGAAAAAAAAAAAAAAAAAAGTTTTTTGATCTGAAAAAAAAGCTTTGTTGATCTGATACGTTGAAAAAAAAGGGGTTTGAAATTTTTATACATCTCTCTTTTTTTGTTATTCATCATCAATTTATTATTCGACTGGTGCAAATTTACTTTTCCAGTGGCAGATAGTTTCTTTTTTTTTCCTTTCTTTAAAAAAATTTTTTTTTTGAGAGCTTAAATTTAGACGTAAAATAAAATTAATAAAACATAATTTAGAAAAAAAATCATTTGTAGTAGAGTTAATCTTTAATTTATTTGATATGTATCGGCGTAACGCAATAAAAAATTTAATTATAAATTATAGTGGATGCCACATTTAATCTACACAGCAATATTTTACATGGCAATTCAAACATGCGTGAGCCTAGTATTTAGATGTATTTTCTTTATTCTTATTTCAATGAATATTTATGTTGTCATTGCTTAAAAATCAGGCTTGATAAATTTATGGAAATAATTAATGTACGGGAGACTTATATGCGCTTTCAACAAGCAACAGGAATTATTGTGTTCTTGTATTCGACCTTAAATAAATAAAAAATAAGGAGTATTTAGTATCCGAAATTAGTGCACAAAGAAAAAAAAAATTCTTTGTAGGTGGACTTGGTGAATGAGAGTACACTTGAACATAATAATTAGCAGTTATTGTTTCCAGATTCGTGATACTTTAGTAGATCCGGCAATACTACGTGAGAGAACAAGAAGAATTTTTACTTTGAATTTTTGCTTGAAGTGTATATTTATGGAATGGAATATCGGAGACAGAGATGCTGATGAGAACAAGGGATGCTATTTAGAAATTAATAAGCTTAAAGTAGATGTCCGATTAAGCTCAAATTAAATTTCAACAAGGAATTGAGACCGCTGTCAAACAAAGTTTATCACATTGTTTTAAATTTATACCAATTTATCCAAGGGAGTGGAGTTCTCTTCATGGTTTTTTTTCTCTCGTTAAACAAAAAAAAAAAACAGATTCGAAGCGTAAGGAGATGTGAATAAGCTGCATTATTATAAATTGAGGTATTTTTAAATCAAAAATAGTGCGTTACCTATCATTACTATTGTCAATATTAATATTATTTAAATTTAAGTTGTATATTAAATTAATACATTCTCTTTTGCACAGCTAATAACATACCGATCGCTATAATTATTAAATAATAAAGTATAACCATGCTTCTGATGCTCTGTAACACTAGCTCAGTTAGTTTATGTATCGTACGACGTAGTATGTGTTAACCTAGAGTAAAATTAGCATTTATTTTCGATTCGTGGAAACATTAATTAAATATAATTTAATTTTTTTAGTCTTACTAATAATATTATATTAATTACTAATAATTTTTTTAGTCTTACTAATAGTATTACTAATAATACTAGTACTTAATAATAACCTTAGAGTTTGATAATAATAATGTTAACAATCTTATTTTTTTTCTGTTGTGGAGCACATACAAAGTATTATCTATATAAATTAAATTTACAAATCATTATTTAGCCATAACATAAACATTTCAGTATAGTTTATTATATATATAGTTTATTATTAAATTCAAATAATGTGATAAAATATAAAAATTAGATGAATTAAGCTTCCTTTGCAGCGATCACATAATTCTTGTTAAGAAACTTTTTTTTTAAAAAAAAATTTCCTATTAAAGTGAGATATGATTTTTTTTTCCATTTTTGCTTGGAATCTTTGGATTTTTTTTGTTGTTGTCGCAATTTAAATTAATTTCTCTTTTTTGCACAGGATTATATTGTATGTAATTTGCTCTCTTTGTTTAAAAATTTATACAATTAGCTTAGAAACAAAAAAAAAATCTTTAGGCGTTAATACCTTTTTAAAATTTGCCTTAAATTTAGAATTTCTCTTTGAATGCAGGGAATAGTCAAAGACTATTTAAATGGGGTATTTTCAAATTAAAAGTCATCATTGGTATTAGTATGATGCTCAGGAACAAAAAAAATTTTTTTTTTTGGTTGCAAGTTTTTTTTTACTAGTTGCTCTTTAATGACGTATGTTACTTTATGAATACCCTAAAAATTAACTTAGTATAAGTGACTTGGAATTTATTGTTAATTATTCTTAACTTAGTAAGGTAGCGATTTTGTGATAATCAATTTCAATTTGATAGTTAAATTTCATTATTAGATTTCTGACATTCGTAGCGTCCGAGTACACTAAAACAGGAAAAAAAAGAGAAAGGGAGGATTTTATTTCTTTTGAAAAGCAAAGGAATCAGGCATAGTGGCAAGCAGTATTTCCGAGTTATAATGCATAAGTTTGTTCGGTCCAGACTACATATGTTTGAACTTTATTATACATTTGTAATGAAATTAATGATGTTTTTTTTTTGATTATCTTTCTTGAATTAAATTTGCGCGAATGATAAAAAAAATTTACTAGGACTATGAATCATTAGAACAAATCTAAAATGGGGGATTAAGCCACGACGAATTTCATTGCGGGTTAGAAATTTTTCTAAGCAATCCCGAGGCTGCTTAGTTTAATTTACTATTTAAATCTTTTTTTTCTTATCAGCAAGTCTACATTACAGTAATGTAAAATATAAATTTTTTTTTATTTAAAATTTATCTACCCTCCAATGATTTTGTTGCCCTGTGGTGGTATTATTATTACAGGTTATTATTATAAACCATTTAACAATTTAAGGAAGAATCCAGTTACCTGCAGAAGAACATTTCTACAATACAGTAGGGATGTCTATGTCAGTTTAATAACCAATTGAAGCTATAAAAAGAGATTTATAAATTCATTTATGTTTTTAAAATCGAAATTTAAAGATTAATATACAAATTTATTTTCCATTTAATAACGTCCCTCGAGTGCATTACAATTTAATGAGAATTTTCTTTTTCGACTATCGTAAATTTGAGATTTTGAAAGGTTAGGATCAATCGTTATAAATAACTTATATACACAAGTGAGATACCGGAAATTAGCAGACTCGTATACTTTGTATATTTAATTTGAATTAGAAACCACAGGAGCCGTAACGATAAACTTAACGAATATTCCATTGATTAAAATCCTAGATAAACCCGAGAAGGAATTAGATTATTAAATGCGGAGCACCCATAAAATTTTCTTGATTAGTTATCCAAATTTCAATTACGGGTGACGCATTTATAATTCTTGGTAGCTGACAAACCGAAAAAAAAAATTACCTTAACTTGATGGAACTTCACGGAATTGACAGAATCGAGAGACAAGCCTGGGGCATGGTAGCCTAAACATAACTGTCGATCGAGGTACATCTATTGATCTCATTAGGCGTTATAAGGACAAATCACTATTGATAGACGTGACCCAGGGTTGTCACATATTATTATAAATCTATATATATTTATATCATTGATTATGCCCATCCGATAATCCCGATCGCCTGCCAGCCGCCTCGCGTTGTTTCTCCTTTCAGGAAGATAAATCAGAATTAAACAGAGTCTACAATCGGATGTAATTTTATAAGAGTATTGAACCAGAATACGGAAGAGTTCGAAGATCTAGATGAGATAGCACGGACGGTATTGCAAAGCCGAGTTGAAACTTTGCTCGTCGAATTTGTTTTCTCTCGATCCCTTCTAGATATTAAAAAAGTAAGGTAATCGCCAGATGTATTTGATTTAATTGATAAATTTTATAATTTGAAATTCATTGTATCACGATCCCGCTGGCATGCGATTCGGCCCCCTACCCTTTTTGCTCCCACACACGTGCACCCCCGCTTCTTCGTCCGCTTCCCCGCCTCCGTTCGACGATTCCGAACGGCAAAGCAGATCGCGTTTCGAACAGGGCAATCGTACACAGAAGCGAATAGACGAGGTAGAATCTCTAGAAGTGACCATGGCGTCCGTGAAGAGCGACACAAGCAACGCGTCTCTGGAGCTGATTATGGACCAGTACGATGGGGCCTGGGCGATGTACGGTCGGATTCGCCGTCTAGACCAGGACCAGCTGAAGGCCGTCTTAAGCTCGCTAGGTGCAAGTACGCACGGCGACCGTCATACGCTACAGAGACGCCTTCTAAGGGCTGAGCTCCGTAATCAGGACCCGTCCCTAGAGATATCCTGGACAACGGAGGACGAGGAAGATCGGGACTCGTCGCCTACGCGCGGTGTGGACCAGACCCGAGTCGTGGATGACTCTCTCATCGATAAGCGCCGTAGATGGACAGGACGTGGGCGTGAACGCCCAATGACTACCCTGGAGGAGCTGGAGATTCTAGGACGGGCAACCCCGCCGACGACGGTGGGGGTGAAGCCTTTCGAGAGTCTACGGACTTCGCCGCCCACGGCCGCACAGATACCCGGCAGGGCTGTGACGGTCACCGCGACGATGTGCACCACCACCACGCCAAAGTACACCACTGCGGGGAACACCCTACCGAAGTCAGACTCCCAACCGGTTACGATCAACCCGGGGGTGGTGTCAACGGTCAGCCTGGCGGACCAGTCGGGTTCGTTGTGCCGTCTAGAAGATCAAAAACGGGTGGCAGGTCTGCAAATGGATCACATCCTCCAGATGGCCATGGAACGCAATGAGGAAGAGCGGCTGCGGTTACGGTTACAGGACGAGATTGATCGTCGATCAATCCTATCACAGTTCGACCAGCAGTGTCGGCGCCGTAGCGTTCCGCCCGAGATGCAGCCGAACCAACGAGTGACCGGCGATGGTAGGAGCATCGCCCGCAGCGTATCCGGCCCTCGCGTCAGGAGAGAGGTTGATGACGACGCAAACCTCGCGTCTGGCGAGGACAGTCAGCACGGAGGATGCGATCGTCCCGAAGCCGCGTGTGCACCGACTCCCAGACCTGGCGCCGGTAAAATAGGTAAAACCGGAAGGAGAGCGACAGAATACGGGCCGAATATTACAAGAAAGCACGCTCCGACCAAACGGACTGGAAATACTGGCAGAGACTGTTCTCCGCCGCCACCTCCCGTCCGCAATACGAGTCTGGAGAGAGATTCGGTGAGGCCGACCTCGCCCCCGTGCGCGTGTCCACACGGGAGCAGCCGGGGTTACGGACAGCACTCGCCAGCCAGAATATTAAATGACTGGGGCATCAACTTCTCGGGAACCGACCAGGAGTATCCGGAAGAATACCTCGCGGACCTCGAAGAGTGCCGATACTCAGCCCGACTGACGGATAGCGAATTAATCAGGACGATCCCCAGTACCTTGAAAGGAGATGCTAAGCAGTGGTATCGACCTATACGGGCGGAGACCAATAGATGGGCAGCCTTTGAAGAGGCGTTCAGGCTTAGATTCATTAACCAGCTGGGCGAGGATGATCTACGAAGGGAACTTTATTCGAGGACCCAGGACCGCAGCGAGACCGTCGCCACCTTCGTCGCCAAGTGCAGACACATTGTCTCGTACTTCCGGAGACCGCCGCCGTTGAGCGAGCAGGTGATGGTCGCTGCCAACAACCTACGATCAGAGTATCAGGTCTACATGGTGGGCAAGACGTTCACCAACTTTACAGAATTAACACGCTATGGCCTCGAGATGGAGCGAACCATGGAGCTCCAAAACCGGTCGAGCGCACCACCAGCGAAGGACAAGATGAGACTTCGTAGCGCTGCTCCCGCCGTAGCTAAGGTCAAGGCGACGAAGGTCGCGGCTATCACGCAGAGTGATAGAGGCCGAAGGACTGTGTCGACCGATAGTAAAGGATACAAGGAGACTCGGAGGAGGATCAAAGGAGCGAAAGCCAAGAGCAGAGAGGTAGCGGCCGTACAGGGACCTGTAGAGACCCGGACGCCGAGACCGATTACGACGACCAAACCGGAGAGACCGCAGAGCTATGCTGCAGCCGTGAGACGGCTATCTCCCAATGACCGCGGCCAAGAAGTTGGGAAGCGCGGCAACCAAGAATCCGATCGCCACAACGTCCGAGTCACCAGTTCGACGACAACGGTCGCTGGCAGAATCGTGGCCGCGAGGAGACTCGGAGAAGCTCGCCGATAGAGCGTGATAGGGAAGACGGATGGTTCTACGGTTCGTGCTTCCACTGTAGAGCGGTAGGACACCGGGCGGCGAACTGCCCGAGCATCTCATGCTACCGGTGCCATCAACGCGGTCATTATACCACTGACTGCCTGAGCAGTCGGACAAGTACACTGTCGTGCCAATGGTGTGGTCGGCAAGGAGTAGCCATACGTGACTGCCCTGACTGCGCCCCTATTTGTACGAAATTGGGAAACGAGCAACCCCCCGTTCACTCTCGGTACGCCGTTAGGACCGAACCCCATGCCGGAGTCCAAGGGAGCCATCCCGAAGAAAAAGGAGTCACTAAGCGGTGACACCCAGCCGCAAGTCAAGCGTGAACCGGAGAAGCCTGCGTGTAAGGCAGCCGATCAAGTGGAGCATACGATGCTAGAGCGAAATTGACCGAAGGAGAACACCGGAGTCCGGTGTGAGGGGCGAGAGGGTGGTGAGACCGAGGATTGTTGGATAGGTCAAGTACAGATCGGGGAGTCCCCGAGGGAGCGTCAGACCGAGGGAGCGAAGTGGCATGCGGAGGAGAGACCGTGTAGTCTAAGACCGCCCCAACCAACAATAGATGCGAGAGCAGTGTCCAAAGCGGAGAGTGCCTCTCGAGACGCTAGCCACCGATTAAACCAAGTATTGAAGAAATTAGAGTTTCCGCTGCCGAGATGGCCGAGAGATATGCCTCGAGCCTGGCTAATGCCGGAACCTCCCCACAGCAACGTTCAGGGGGGAGTAGAGTTGGAGCGGGGTTAGATCGAGCACCAGGACCTGTGGAGTTCCAGGACCTGGATGAAACGAAACAAACGGCGGAAACCGGCCTGGACCAAGAGGTACCTGAAGTAGCCGGTGCGACGTTAGAGAATCGGTTATTTCTTCCCATGGGGATGAACGGGATGAATTATCGCGCACTGTTCGAACCTGGAGCCGTAGTTTCGGTCGTCGGACCTCGAGTAGCCGAGCGATTCAAGGATCGACTACGGCCGACCTCGACGAGGCTGAAGAGTGCCCTCGGAGGAGGGACGACCATGCTAGGCGAGCTACCGCTAATAATAGAAGTGGATGGAGTTGTCGGAGAGTTGTCAGTCAAAGCCGCGAGTTTCCTGGACCATGACATTATTTTGGGTATGGACTTTTGCCAGATTTGGGAGGTCGAAGCCCGTCTTAGACCTGGACAGTGGCGTATACGAGGCGGTAGTTGGAGAAAGAAAAGGCAAGAGGCAGAAGAGGAACAGTTAGCTATAACGGCCGAATGTCCGGGTATCCTCGAAGCCAGCGAGGACCAAAGGACCTTAGTCGAGGACCTCGTGAGTAAGTTGTTGCCCGAGGCCGCTGAACGATTGGGAGCGACTACCCTGACCGAACATAGAATAGAGGTACAGGACGCGGCTGCAGTCAAACACCGCCCGAGACGCATGTCGCCGATGATGATGCAAGTAGCACAGGATGAAGTGAAAGAGATGTTCGAGAAAGGAGTGATCGAGCGTTTGGCCAGTGAGTGGAGCAGCGCGCCTGTTATCGTGAAAAATACAGGTAGGGCACGCGCGCAGGGACTGCCCCCGACCCGTGGCTGCAACGTACTGTTGCAACTGCGGGCGACGCGGGGTCATCGTTGCGAACTGCCCTCGCTGCCAACGGGCGTCTCAGCGCTATATGGGGTGGCCCATCCGGACTGCGACAGGAAGCCCCACGGCTTCTTGCGCTCCGGACCATGCACCCGTGGTATCAACAGGGGCGTCATCGCAGCGATTGCTAGCCGTCGTCACCCCGCGATCTGTCCGTCGGGGGTCACGACGGGTATCGGTAAGGGCGTTGGTGCGGCTGTTGCTGGAGGCAGTCCCCGGTCACTAAAGGGAACCTCCTGGGACGCCGGGCACCTGGACCTGGACCTAGACCTGAACCTGAACCTGGACCTGGACCAGGACCGAAGGACCGGAGGACCAGAAGGCCGAGAGAAAGAGTGAGGCAGACCAGGAGATGATCGAGGGGTAAGGAGATGACTCGTCACCGGCAATCACCAACAAGAGGGGCGAGCATCACCAGGCGAGACCAACTACGAGACGCCCAGCCAAGGGCGGGGTGTCAACGAAGAAAGAAAAAGATGGGTGAAGAAGAGGACGTCCGGTTTAGGGGGGGGGGAGATTTGTGACGGGCGTCACAGGGCGCCGCGCCGACTTGCCGGATAAACGACGACGCGCGCGCCATTTCGTGGACATGCAAACATTAAGGCGCTTGCGTGCGCCGTCGCGCCTTGTGTTCGGCACGGCCCCCCCTATTTTTCGTCCCGCACACAAGCGGAGAGGCGAGTTATGAAGGCAACAGACTTAGGAAGAAGATAAAAAATAGATTAAGGTAGATTAAGAGATGATAGAAATAAAAATAATTAAAGAAATAGATTAAGATAGATAGTAAGAGATATAGATATGATAAACTAAAGGATAAGATAACAAATAGATTAAGAGATAATAGAGATAATAGAATTAAATTAACTAAAGATAATAAATAGATTAAGATAGATAAGAGATGATAGAAATAAAAATAATTAAAGAAATGGGATAAGATAGATAGTAAGAGATATAGACATAATAAACTAAAGTATAAATTATGATTGATGATAAGAGGTAGTGAAAAATAATCAAATTAATTAGAGATAATAGGATAGGGTACAGAATAAGAAAAAAATGTTAAAGGCATCAACCGATTTTTCTTGTAAGTCCGGATTCGGCACGTCACGACCGCGGTCGGCCGTCGCCGGCAGCCGCCGAACTTCCCCCCCCCCCATTGCCCTCCTTCTTCCCTGTGACTAGCGAGACGGGAGCACTGCGTTGTTGGCCGCCTAACCGAGAGGTGAAAGGATAGCGGGTTGAAAGAGAAGAAGTAAGAGAAAAGTAAGAGAAGAAAGAAAGAGAAGAAGTACGAGAAAAGTAAGAGAAGAAAGTAAGAGAAAGTAGAGAAAGTAAGAGAAGAAAGTAAGAGAAAGTAAGAGAAAGTAAGAGAAGAAAGTAAGAGAAGAAAGTAAGAGAAAGTAAGAGAAAGTAAGAGAAGAAATAAGAGAAGAAGCAAAGTAGAAATAGAGTAAGAGATAGAAAGAGAGAGAGAGAGAGTGAAGCAAGAAGAAGGAGAACGGGCAGAGCCGAGGAAGCCCAGCAGACAGGAAAAAGGGCAGCTATAAGGGCCGATAAGGTGAGCTGGAGAGAGGGAGACAGCAGGAGGGACGTCACGGGCGGCTCCCATCACCGGCGCCTACTTCCATACTCGAGGGGCGTAACGCCTGCCCGGATCAACGGACGTCAGCGGACCATGGAGTACCCCGGTGAGCGGCGATCATCCACCGCGTGTGTTCCCCCCCGTTTCTCCCTTGTGTCCCCTGTCCCCTCTTCCCATCCCTTGAACATCCTCCTCCGGGTTCGGTGGGCGTGTCGAGGCGCGGATCGCGGTCGGGGCGCGTTGAACACGGCGACCGGGTTAGGATAGGCGCGCATGAACTGTGAACTATCGTAGAGTGTGAATAAAGTGGTGTTAAATAAAAAAAAAAAAAGAGATGATTCCTCGTCGTTCCGTTTTTTTTGAATCTGAAGCCTTTTCCTTCCAGACCGGCGGAACCCCCTCTGCAGCAAGGGAGGTAAGTGAGTGAGAATTTTAATTTTTTTGTATGTGCGTGCGCGAACGAGAACACTCCGGTAGAGCGTAAAGTTCGTTCTGGGTGAACGTGATTTCGCGGCATCACAATATATATATCCTATTTCACATAGTTCCTCAATAATTGAATGGATTTCATTGATATGATTGTGATTTCCAGCTGATTGTTCAGCAATTAGAAATCTTAATCTCTCAATAAGCTCATTCGGATCATCCCAGTACACTAACTCTATTGAAGAATCTTTCTTTGCTATTTTAGATTTAGGTATGTGACCTCCTCCTCCCTTTTTTTGTATGACTAGCAATGCTGCGAAACATCAGTGCAATGATGTTGAAATATTTTCTGCTCTTCGCTGAGCGTGTAGATTCATCTTTACTATGTTTTTTCCGGTATACACTTGTTATTTCTAGAATACTGCGATAATTTTCACGATATGCTGGACTTATTAATGTGTCGTCTGGTTCCTCCATTAGTCCATTACTTTTAGGATAAGTTAAATCTTTCACTTTTATTTTATTATCATCAAATATAATTCCAGAATCACGAAGCATGTATGTACTTCCAATATTTCTTACTCCATATATGCTATCAAATTTACTGCGGCTTTGATCTAAAATATTAGTTTTAACATTGTCTTCATGCATAGATTTGAATGTTAAATTCATCATTGAATTATCTAATGAGGCAAAATCATCATTGGAATCATAATCTTTTATGGAAGCTGAGGGAATATTATTATCTAACATAACACTCAACTTTTTTCGGGATCTAGTTGATTTTTTAATGCTATGATCATCTGAAATGAGATTAGAAGACTGTAAAGTTTTTGATTCGACATCTTTTCAAGTGATACAGGATTTAATATATCTCCTACAACTTTTTCGAGATTCTGTCTCTTCTGTTTCATTAGTGCAGATTTTCTTTTAATAGCTTTACGAGCTTGCAACAGTTCGCTAAGGATATTTTTTTCTTTCTAAAAGTCCGACATGGTGTCGTGTTGTTGTGTAAAATTGAGCTGAGTGTTTACGATTTTTTTAATTTCTTTTTATTGCAAAACAGTTAAAACCTTTTCTGTATCTACCATCATCCATCGTTCTATCTTTATCAATAACGGCAAATTGATATTTATCATTTTTCCAGCATTCAGAACAAAGATTATGAAATTCGTTGAAAGACAGATCAGTGTTGACATGGTCATCATAAATATGTTTTCAATTCACATCATCTTGTCGATAAATTACTAACATATTAATATTATCTCTAAGAAGATGTTTTGGTATATGAGTATATGACTGGCATAGGTAGAATCAGTCTACACTTTTATATCTCCCCATACAGAAAAATGCTCTGACGTTACCTTGTTTCTCATAAGCTACATCATCAAAAATCATAATTGAATTGGGCAATGCTTCATCTGGCGATATTATAGATTCATGTTCACTAAACAGGAAATATGAAATGCCTTCGATTGATTCTATGACTTTTTTGAGAAATTGATACTTTGGTTGATTTAACGATTTTGAATAAACATACACATTCTCGAATCTAAGACCATTGGGATGAGTGATTAAAGCTAATAAGCTATTTCCTTTTCCGCAGTTTGATGGGCCGCAGAATACTGCTCGTATACTATCTGGTAGTAACTCTCCGTGTCGCTTCCTTCTTTTTTCCTTTCCAAAATCAAAGTTAGCGACGGGCAGTTTCACGTTCTGCTCATTGAAATCCATGTTGGCATGACAAAGTCTAGTTTATCATTAACTGAAGTAAATATATAGATGTTGATTTTATATTTTTGATCATCAGTTTTAATTTGACTGTCAACGATGGTTGAACATAAAACTCGTATACATTCGACAAAGGAAGGACGTGGATTGCTCGATAGAGTAATCAACAATTTACCTATCGAAATGCATCTTCCTGGCTAGATAAGGCATGTAAAGAATATGACATTGAGTACTCTAATAAAAACAGTAATCGTAAAGTCGATGACATAAAGCTTGCTAATAAAGCTTGGTAATGAATTCAGGCTAAGGATTCTAGCCTTGCTGAGAAAGCGTCAGCTCTAGCGGTTGCAAGTGCTATGAAATTAAAGGCAAAAACTGGAATGAGACTGAAATTTCACAAATTGGTAACAGCAGCGAAAAATCATTGAAATTAGGTAAAAATTCATGCAAAGTAATGCAGTCCGCCTTAAAAGGTGATCGTCAAGCTCTTAAGAATAGTGGTTGTAAGAAGAAAGTTCTCATTCGACGCGTGATACCCCTTCCGTCTAAAATTGGCGGAGTTCTTCCTTTCCTTATTCCACTGTTCGCAGGACTAAGTGCAACTGTTGCTTTAGCCGGATATGCTGCTGGAATAGCTAAAGCAGTAAATGATGCTAAAGCTGAGCAAAAAGATTATCAAGAAAGCAAGCGTCCTAATAAGACGATGTAAGCTATTGCTTTAGGTAAAGGTCTATATCTAAAGCCATATAAACGTGGTGTGGCATTATTTCTCAAACCGCATGTCGGACACGGCCTAAGTAAAAGAAAAAAAAGCTTCAATTTAATTTTGCCAAATCGTCCACTAACAAACTATGATCTTATAAAATATGCACATATATTACAAATTCCATATTTCCGAGGTGTTTTCATGAGAAATAGTCTTCCTCGTAATAAACCGTGGCAAAATGAATGTGTTATTGTTAATCTCGATGATTCAAAAAATAAAGGTACTGATTGGGTCAGTTATCGAAAGAGAGGATATGGCGTCACCTACTTTGATAGCTTTGGTGATCTCAAGCCTCCCATAGATCTTATGAAATATTTCAATGTGAAAGAAGTAAAATACAACTATACAAGATATCAGAATTTCGACTCATTCATTTGCAGTCATCTTTGTCTTCGTTTCTTAACTGAAAGTCTATAAAAAGAATTTTTCAGATAAAATTTGATCATTTTCGCTCAATCAGTCATAGAAGTTCGTTTTACTTTGACTCTTTCAGGAAAATTTTCTGTTTTAGAAGCCAACTTTCCATCCATTGAACTACCGAAGCATAAAAATTATATTTTAGGTTTAGTCGAACATTTAACCTTTAATTCAATTTCAAATATTGACAATACAAATAATCAATTCACTGCTTGCAAAGAAAGAGTTTCTCGAGAATGAACCTCTCATAGTTATTGATTGCTCACGACAAAATGAATCTCTAAAGAGCGCTCTAGTAGATGTACGTTTAGAATTTGAGGCTAAAGAGAACTTTCCAGCCAATACTACAGCTTATTACTTGACCTTGCACGATCGCATAGTTCAGTATAATCCCGTCAGTGGAGATGAGAGAAAGGTTATTTAAATAGATTATTAAAAAAAGAAAAAAGTAGTTGACTTGGCTATAGGCATCATAGCACATCAAGGAGAATGAATATCCTCGCTTCTCCAGACTTTGCTCAAAACAGAACGAGAAAGTCTTTAGGCATTCTACTGCACTTAAAGTCTACTCACGTCTAAAGTGTGCTATGTCCCCAGCATGACCTAGTTGAGGGCTCAGCGCACTTTTTAAGGGGGGGGATGTGCTAGAATGCCTATGTGCTACAATGCCTATAGCCTATCTATTATGTAGTTTCCTTGAGTAACATTCAAGAAATATTTATTACTTTTCAATAATTTATTTAGTGTAATGTAATAAATATATGTTCGCTATTCAAGTAAACTTAATTGTTTGTTTCAAATATATGGTTTACTCCAAATTACAAAATATTCATTCGTGTTAAATATGTATGTTTCTGTTTTAAACATAAATTTAAATAAATATTTGTTGTATTTAATAACTATTGAATTAATTTTAATGAATGCATGATATAATGTAAATAGTAATGAAATAAAATTTATTATATAAAAAATTAATGAATGTTATTATGTAAATAATTTACAGAAAGTATAATTTTTTTTAGATCAAATTGGTCTTATTATTAAGATCAACGCAGTTTTATTATCAAGTTTTAAACTCCAAATTTTTAGAAAATACGTATATATATATATATATATATATATATATATATATATATATATACCTATTTTCTTACAAATCAGCGGAGTGTAGTAAATGGGATTCACTGGTGTCGACGAAGAAATTCTTTAAGTGCGTATGGTATTAATAATAAGTATAAACGGAAGAGTCTTGAAAGTGTTCGCATTTCCAGGAATCGAAATAATGTGAATTTAATGTGAGAGTCTGGTAGATTGGACAGTGTTTATCATTCCTTATTAAATTGATTCGTTTTGGACAATTTGTGTAGAGGGAGAATTTATATTTAATTTACTAAATTTGGTGGTGGGGATGGGTATATATAGATTAGAATATAAGGTTTAGTTTAGTCCCTGATGAGGAGCCGTAGCGAGCTCGAAACGTTGGACAAGTCGTCAATTAGGTAAGGGTGTTGGGGACAGTCAGACTGCACTTTACAACAAAGAATTTTTTCAGCTAATATTTTATTTTCAGATTAGTCTACGGCGGTGAATGTAAACAAAGATAGTCTGACTGTCATTATAATTTTAATTTAATTTTTAATATAATTTTTATTTTTTATTTTTATTTTATTTTTTTATTTATTTTATTTTATTTTTAGATTGAATTGATTGGACTGTAAGACCGATAAAAAAATATTTATTAATATATTAATTTAAGTGCGTATACCTAGGTATACCTTTCGTTGCCACGCAGCGAATTTAAAATTTTAAGAAAATACGTGTGTATATAAATACATACATACACACTTACACACACATATAAGAAAATCTATACGCACTTCAAGAATTTCGACACCAGTTAATCCCTTTTATCGCATCTATTGTTTCGGCATCTCCCTTACTAAACGCCGTCTCTCCCTCGATTGCACGAGCTCGAAAACCAACATCTGGAATATTGCACGAACGGAGTACCGACGTTCACCGCTGTAGCGCTTAGTGTCAAAATATTACTGCAATATCTAACATGGGCATCGTCAATCTCCCCTTATTATCTCTAGTAAAAGTTATCTTTATGTTTTTGTACACGGCACGTCCTCACGTAGATGTATAGAATACAAAGGCGCGGAATTGGAAATAAATATGTACAAAATGTTGGAAAAGAATTGTAAAATAGGATTAATTAGTAATTAATGTAAATTGTACTATTATTATTATTATTATTTTAAACCTTTCCTATAAGAACCATTCAGTAGTAGCACGGACATAAGAGATAGTTCATTATATAAATATTTTAAATACGATCGAGAATTGAGACAAATGTCTTGTTATTTCCTCCATCGTGCAAACCTCTCGCTATCCAACGCTAAATGCCAGCTGAACACCTGTGGGCTGCATCTGGAATTCCCCGCAATATACCTAGGAGCAGCTAGCCGCGTTGCCGCTGAAGTACCACGGCTCGAGAGAAGGAGAAAGAATTGGAAGAATAATTTTCGAGGATACAGACATAATTAACTGGCGCATGAGCAATAGATGATTACTTAAAACATAAATAATATAAATAATTAATAATACATAAATAAATAAATAAATAATATACAATTTAGAAAAATAGCTAAAATAAATGATACATTTTAAATTTAAATGAATAAATAGATAAAGCTGACAGAGCATATAAAAATTTTATTAACAATAAATAAATAATAAACAATTTTTTGTATAAACAATTAATAAACAAGTTTTAAACATTTTCTCTACTTGCATCTGGAATCAAAAAACATTTTACAAGGATCTTCCATAATTTTAATGAAGTAATTTTTTTACATTTGTTTTTTTTTGTTTTTTTTTCTTTTTGCCTCATGCTATTTAAAATAATTATCATGAATTAAGAGCCTCAGTGGAAATGGATCGCTATTAATATTTTTTTTATTTCATTAACTGGGATATTAAAAAGGTATATATAAAATAAGAATAATAATAATATTAAATAATAAAAATAGTATTATAAACAAAATAAGCAAGAAAAAAAAGATAATTATCGAAGTCAAGGCGACAATTTTGAAATTTAAATTTAGATTTATTAAATTTAAATTTAAATTTAAATTTATTTTTATTTAAATTAACTTACAAGTTAATGGAAATAAAGTTCGTTTTGAAAAAAAGAAGAGAGAGTAGACATCTGAATCTTCTACATTATTTTAAACCTAACGACAACTGATTAATATAAGTTATAAATATTTTAAGATAAAAGTATAAATAATTTACAAAATTTTTTTTATTCTATAAAAGTGTATATATGATAAATAATAAATATAGCAACTAATTAGAACAATTTGGAGCAGAAAAATGTAATTCTATGAATAGATATCATTTAAGCGAATAATTGTTTACGTATAGCATTCGAAAAAACCAACATAGACAAGAAACACATTCCGACCAGATAACAAGGCCGAACTGCTACAGTCCCATCACAAAACAACGACAGACCAACTGAATGCCTGATACCACCGTCGCCGTATACATCAAGCAGAATTCCTAATTCACAAACCTGGCACCAAAACACGTCGTTCGATAGCACATATCTCAAAGAGAAAGGAGGTGAACAGGATTTCAAAGGACATATGGATGTCTATTAGATAATCTACGTGACGCTCGTTATCTTTCTAAGATAGACTTCAACCAGGCCTATGAGCAGATACCTTTAAATCACGAAAGTAAAGAAATAACTGCCTTTGCAGTCCCGTAGAAAGGACTGTTTCAGTACACACGAATTCCATATGGGCTGACCAACGCCCTAGCCATCTTCCAGTGCGGTATGCATGTAGTGTTCGAACCGCAATGGCAAGCCTGCGTCTTTGTGTACATGGCTGATATTATTATCGCCACGAATACCTTCCAGGAACATACTCAGCAATTAAAACCGGCATTGACCCGCCTTAAACAGGTCGGACTTTAAATCAATAGAGAGAAGTTTAAGTTTTGTTGCCCGAAGAAATTGGTATAAATTAAAATAAATTAAAGCAAATTAATTTTTAAATTAAAGTAAACTAAAGTATATTGAAAAATAAATTGAACGGAAGTAAATTAAGATAAAGTATAGTAAAATAAAGTAAAGTCTAATGTAGACTAAAGAAAAATAAAGAAAATTAATGTAAATTAGAATAAATTAAAGAAAACTAAAGTAAATTTTATAGAACAGTAAATTAAAGAAAAGTATAAAGTAGTGTAAAGTATAATGTAAAGTAAAGAATAAACTAAAGTAAAGTGAACTCATTTATCAGCAGCGAATATTGCGGTAGGCGAACGCACGCATTCCAATGTATACAACGGGTGTCCAAAAACAAATGCACCCGCTGTGTTTAATTAAATTAATTTAATAACATCACTAAACGTACTTAATATATATAGGTATATATACATATATATACACATATGTATAAGCATGTATACACTATTATATGTGTATACAATCACTGTGCGCAGCACACCGGCTGCAAAAACAAACAACAAATTGTAAATAATAATTATTATAATTATTATTAAATATTATTGTTATTAATTATTATTATTATTATTAATGATTATAATTATTATAATTCGGCGGCTCGCCTGAAATTAAACGAGCGGCGACGGAATTATACGATTATTTTCCTATAAAAGGGCCTGCAAAAGGCAAAATTAAGAGTTCGCCCGGTGAACCGACTGCCCCAAAGTTGATTCACACGAACTCTCCCCGGAGCTAAAAACTCATCCAGAGCTCAATAAATTTCTGCTTGAAAATCCTGTCCGAATTTATTAATTTGATCTCTATTGCGAGGCGCTCCTCATAAGACAGACGACTAATAGCTTTACCTGTTCCGAAGTAAACGTGATCCTGGTTACGAGGCGCTCCTCAAAAGACCAGCTGTTTGCTTATCCTTTATATTTTACATACTTACTCTTCGAAATTATTAGCTTGATCTCTGTTGCGAGGCGCTCCTCAAAAGATAGACGGTTAATAATTTTACCTATCCTTAATTAAACGTGATCCTGGATGCGAAGCGCTCCTCAAAAGACCAGCCGTTTACTTATCCCGACCAGTCAATTTTCCCTTAACTCTTAATCCTGGTTGCGAGGCGCTCCTCAAAAGACCAGCGGAGTTAAGCTTACCCTATTTCAACCTATCTAGATTCAACCTGTCTCGTTGTAAAAATTCCCCGCGTGGAAAATAACACCGAGTATCCGTGCGGTAAATAGCGCCGGATAATATACGCATCGCGGAAAATAACGCGAACTTAGTATAAGTAATTATATATAAATCTAGTTGTCAATTATCGTTTATTAATTATTTTGTGTAACTTATTTGTCTGTTTCAGAACCTTGTAAATAGAAGAGTTCACCAAGATTAATTGAATAAATCCATTTTTATTTTTATTAAGAAAATATACTGTGTTCTTGTATAATTATTTTCCTGATCCGCCGTCCGATCCCGAAATACTTCCTCCCCTCTCAAACTACCCTGGGAAAATACCGCGTAGGCTATCCCGAGGAGGACAGAAACGTTACAAACGTATAAAGTAAAGTAAAGTAAAGGAAAGTAAATTAAAGTTAATTAAGTAAATTTCAGTAAATTAACGTAAATGAAAGGAAAGTAAAATAAAGGAAATAAATCAAAGTAAAAGAAAGTAAGTTAAAATAAAATAAACTAAATTAACGTACAGGAAAGTAAAGTATGCTACCTGTGAAGTAAAGTATAAAGTAAATTAAAGTAAAAGAAACTAAATTAATGTAAATTAAAATAAAATAACGCACACTATAGTAAATTAACGTAAATTAACATAAATTGAAGGAAAGTAATTTAAAATATTGTAAAGTTATGTAAAAGAAAGTAAATTAAATTAAATTAATTAATTATAATTAATTAAACTAAATAGCGTAGATTAAACTAAATTAAAGGAAAATAAAGTAAAATTTTGTAAGGTAATCTAAAGTAAAGTAACGTATAACATAAATTAAATTAAAGTAAAGTAAAATAAAATAACTTCCAGTAAACTAGAGTAAATTACACTAAAGTAAAGGATAATAACGTAAAATATTGTAAAGTAAAGTAAAATATTAAGTAAATTAGAGTAAATTAACGTAAATTTAATTAAATTAAAAGAAAATAACGTAAAATATTGTAAAGTAAAGTAAAGTATTAAGTAAATTGATGAAATTGACGTAAATTTAAGGAAACTAGAGTAAAATATTGTAAGGTAATATAAAGTAAAGTAAAGTATAACGTAAATTAAAGTAAAGTAAAGTAAAATATAGTAATTTCGAGTAAACTAGCGTAAATTAAACTAAACTAAAGGAAAATAAAGTAACATATTGTAAGTAAATTAAATTGAATTAAAGTTAATTAATGTAATGTAAAGTAAGTTAAAGTAATATAATGTGATTTAGAATAAATTAACGTGTATTTAACTAAATTAAAGGATAATAATATAAAATATTGTAAAGTAAAGTAAAATATTAAGTCAATTAGAGTAAATTAACGCAAATTAAACTGAATTAGAGGAAAGTAAAGTAAATCAGAGTAAATTAAACTAAATTATAGTAAAGTAGAGTAAAATATTGTAATGTAATCTAAAGTAAGTAAAGAATAAAGTAAATTAAAGTAGATTAAAGTAAAATAAAATAGATTTGACTAAATTAACGTACATTAAAGTAAATTAATGGAAAATAATATAAAATATTTCAAGTAAAGTAAAGTAGAGTATAACAAAGTAATTTAAAGTTGTAACGATTCGTCTCCCATCTTCTTCTTGCATTTTTATATTTTTTAATTGTAGGGTTCTTATGAAGATGGATGATCGTGTCGGGACGGGTGAATGGAATAGGTGAATAACTCTTTTTTCTGAATTCTTTTATATTCTAGTAATAGTAATTGTATTTATTCAATAACAACAACAAGAACAATTTAATAAAAACAAAATAGAATGACAATTAGCTATTCAACATTGATTTCGCTAGTGACTCCCTATAACAAAAAAGCACGGAGAACAAAAAAAATTATAATAATTTAATTTTTCGTAATTTCTATTATATTATAATTTTATATTTCCGCGTGTTTCGTCGCGACTTAATTCCTTCATCCTATTATGGGCTATTCGGTCTTGACCGATTTTCGCTCTCTCACTTTATTTAATTTGGTCATCTATTTGCACGGCCGGAGTTTTCAATTCTTCGAAATTTATTGTATTTAAATCTTATATAATTCAGAGGGGCTCCTCATCAATAATATAGAATTATTAGTTTGTAAATAATTCAGGAACGCCTGATCTTATTTAAAAATTATTATACGATTTTATTAACTGATTATAAACTTGGTATAATTTTAAGTAAATACTTATAATTCTTAAATATAATTATATTAATTTTAATTTCTTATTTATTTTTCTGACATATATTATTTTCGTTCGACGTATCTCGCTTCAATTAATTTCCGGGAAACGTCGGGCGTTTTCCTATAACACTTTAATTATACGGATTTCCCTATCCTGGCGATTTATCGACACTTTTCTATTACTCGACGTTAGTCTAGATGTATTAATTCGCGGAGCTCCTCGTCATTAATACATCTTTAATATTATCTCTGACAAAGGAGCGCCTTTTCTCAGAGATAAAATCTGACTTATGTACAGAAATAAGAAGAATATAAAGTAAATTAAAGTAAAGTAAAGTATAAAGTAAATTAAAGTAAAGTAAAGTATAAAGTAAAGTAAAGTATAAAGTAAAATAAAGTATAAAGTAAAATAAAGTATAAAGTAAATTAAAGTAAAGTAAAGTATAAAGTAAAGTATAGTATAAAGTAAAATAAAGTATAAAGTAAATTAAAGTAAAGTAAAGTAAAAAGTAAATTAAAGTAAAATAAAGTATAAAGTAAAGTAAAGTATAAAGTAAATTAAAGTAAAGTAAAGTATAAAGTAATTTAAAGTAAAGTAAAGTATAAAGTAAATTAAAGTAAAGTAAAGTATAAAGTAAATTAAAGTAAAGTAAAGTATAAAGAAAAGTAAAGTATAAAGTAAATTAAAGTAAAGTAAAGTATAAAGTAAATTAAGTAAATTAAAGTATAAATTAAATTAAAATATAAAGTAAATTAAGTAAATTAAAGTAAACTAAAGTAAAATGAAGTAAAATAAAGTAAATTAGAGTACGTATAAATTAAATTAAACTATCCCGTACCTTCCGTCACTTCCCGTCCCCCCTACCGTCCCCTGCCGTCCCCTTACCGTAAACTTCGAGTACATTAACGGAACTTAAAGGAAAGTAACTACAAATATGGTAACGCAATCTAAAGTAACGTAAAGTATAATGTAAATTAAAGTAAATTAAAGAAAAATAAAGTATAAAGCAAATTTTAAGTAAATTAAAATTTTTGAAATGCGAGAATAGGAAAAAGTCATAGGGTGACAAGTCCGGTGAATAGGGCTATTATAAATGTCCGGTGACATGTCCGGTAAATAGGGCTGTGGGTGCGATGCCTTTAAACGTCAAAAACTGAGAGACACTGAACGCGCTGTGACAGGGAGCATTGTCGTGATGCAGAACCCGAGTCTCCGCGATATCTGGACGCACTCTGAGCACCCTTTTTCGTAATTTTCCAAGCACGTTCCGATAAAATACTTGATTTACGGTTGGTTCAGGTGGTGCGAACTCTTTGTTAACCACCCCTTCGCTATCGAAAAAGCAAATGAACATGGTTTTCACTTTGGACTTGCTCATTCTCACCTTCTTTGGACTTGGCGACCCAGGGGACAGCTACTGTTGGCTTTGTTACTTAATTTCGGGGTCATATTAAATGAACCAACTTTTATCGCCAGTAATAACTCCGTCGAGAAGAGTAGGATCACTTTCCAGCTGCTCGAGACAATCTTGAGCGATGTTCATTCGGTAGGGTTTTTATTCATCTGAAAGGTTGTTCGGTTCCATCTTCGCACACTACTTTTTTATGGCGAAATCTTCGGTTAAAATCTTTTTAACTGTTTACCGATTAATATTCAACTCGTCAACCAACATTCGAATATATAGTCACCGGTCTTGATGAACAAGGGCACGGACGCGCTGTGCATTTGCGTCGATTCGCACTTGAACTGGCCTTCCGCTCTGCCCCTCGTCTTTGACGGTCTCACTGCCTTTTCGAAATCCGCATAGAAAATAATTATAAAATACGACTCAGGGTATCACTATCATGTACCTTAAGTACTTTTTCATAAGTTTCTGTCATGGTTTCGCCAAGTTTCGCACCAAATTTTATCGCGCACCGTTGCTGTAGATTTCTTTTTTTCATTTTCATGACATGCACTACTCGCGGGTTGTTACGCAACACTAAACAGCTGGCGAAGAAATGATCGTACCAGGGTCCTCAAAGTGTCAATCGAGACAGTAGGGATTTACTATTACGGTGGCGGAGTCACAGGTTCGCAGTGTTACCACACGTTGAGAAATAAAATCGGTCCGGTTATCTAATAGCCTGACCTCGTATATTGTAATCTTTCTGTGATGCGCTTGTCTAGAACATTCAATTTTTCGTAAAAATACTATTATGAATTATGTAAAAAAAACTTGTAGAAACGATGAGTGTGATGGTAATTGCGAATGCTCTCGAAGGGCAAAATCTTCCCATTTTAAAGGCCATGAACCCTCCTTGTTTGAGCAGGGCCCAGAGAGATTTTTTCTTTTCCTTTTTCTTGCTTGTTCCCTAATTAGTAATAGCGTTTTATAGCATTTCTATAGCCAATCAATAGCTCTTGTTTCTATCTGTAGGTGGTAAGTCGCAGTTCAAGGGAGGTCCTACTAAACAAAAAAGGATGATTTCTTAAGTTCAAAAATTAAAATAAAGCAGTAAAACAACAAAATAAAAGAACTATCGGAGCCCCCTCCCACTCTCTCTCCCCCTCTCTTATCGGCGCGCTTCTGGATAGGTTCCGCTGATGTTGTTATAATAGCGCTAGTGTCAGTGCACTGTACTCTTATAGCATATCGCGAGAGGCCGGGAGAACCGGGAAAAAAAATTCACGCACTTCCATCAGTATATAGCTATAGGCCGGAGGCTGTATGTATTATATATATATATATATATATATATATATATATATATATATATCGAGCGTTTTTATCTGCGCGGGTCGCACGCGCGGCGTGCGTGGGCGCGCGCTACGCTATTATAATACTCTCGTCCGCGGGGACTCCGAGCTAGCGTTATCGGCCAAAGATTGGGACTATATATCACTATATATATATATATATATATATATATATATATTAATATATAAAGTTTTGTTCGCGTCCCGCGGAGAAACATCGTGTGCATAGCCCGTGCGACGCGCTTGGTTGGTCGCTCGCTCGTCGACTCGGCGCCTAGCGAATCGCATTCGTTTTCGGCGGACGTCGTAATTTCTACAATAATATTGTAATTCGCGCGTCCTCACCGCGTGTATTACTTATATCGCCTCATATACATGCCTCCCGGGAAACGCGCCGCGCGAAGAGAGAGAAAGAACGAAAGAGAGCCGTATCGATGGGCGCGGCGCGTTAAATACCGTGCGAATTTCCCAACGTAGCGCGAAAAGCCGTTTTTTAAGTGAGGAAATTATAAGCAATCTATATTATTTGTAACAATCTTAATTGCATGTTTTATTATTACAAAACCTTATTATTCCAATCTTTTTCTAATTTATAATTTTAATATAAATAGTTTATGTATATATAAATATATATATATATATATATTGTTTGAAAGAAGCACCAACCATGGTGTATATACATATAGTGCGAGTGACATCTGTACGAGAAGTACAGATGCTGTAAGTGAGAGCGGCGCTGCGCGAGCGCCCTTATAGTGAGAAGGACCGTTAGTCAGTTGCGGTTACTTGTATAGTATAGTCGTTGGTTAATAAAGCTCTTAAGTGCGAAGTTCAATACTTTGTCTTTTATTATTTCCACTCTGCTAAATATATTTACATCAGTTGTTCCAACAGGTTATGGGACCCGCCCACGTCCACTGAGCTTTTCAGTGTCTTTTTCGCGAGCTTTATTTTTAGTTTTATAAATTCGCGAAAATTGAAAAGTGAAAAACAGTTTTGTAAGCGAGTGCTTGTGAAAAGTTCTTTGTGTAATAGCAATAGGTTGAGCACATGTTGCTCCTTGTTGTAATACAAAAGAAAGCCATTCTATAGTATCTGAAGGAAGAGAAATTAATCCAACAGGAGATTTATTTTACTGAGTTTTGGAAATTTTCAAAGAGAGACTTCTGATTATTTTTGTTGAAATGGAATTCAATAAAAATACAACCACGAGTGTAAACGCTGTAAAGCGTAAGATAGATTTTGGTTTTTGTTCGAAATCAAAAGTATAAGGCTGAGTAGAATTTAATTTACTTATAATTAAATGAAGCACTAAAGTGCGTAGAATGTTGAAATATTCAAAATGAGAATTCAGATTGGAATACGTGAATTATAGTGTAATAACCACTATGATTCGAATTCAAAATCTAAAATAGCGATTTTGATGTTCTATAAATTGAAAAGTTATCCAAGCTAAGGTTAATTAATACTTTTTCGTTGGATAATTAAGTTAATTAATTATTGAAACTTTGAGAGAATAATATGCTTTGTACAAATTTTTAATATAATAGAATTGAATTTGAGAGAGACAAATTTTTGAAAAGTGCTAAAATTGAAATTTGTTTATTTAATAATTTAAACAAATGATAATTATTTATTATTAAAAATTGTTTTCAGATAATGTTAATTTGATTTTGATAATTGTTAATTATTAAAACTAAAGCGGCTTACGTAGAGATGTGTGAATGCAAAATCGCGCGAGAAAATTTTAATATTTTACCGCGAATTGAATATAAAGAATTCTTTGCAATAATATGTCACGCTAAATTTTTCGAATTCGTAGAGTTTAGTTTTAGAAGTTGAGAGCTAGAATTTAACCGAAAAGAGAAAGTGCGTGTGCACCGGAGTGCACGTGTGCGCGGTGCCGTGTAGTGAGAGGGGGGCGCGGCCGAACCCCGGGCGCGCGCGGTACAGCGGACGCGCGGATGCGCGGCGCGTGGAGGGGCTAGCGCGGCAGCGGCGGGCTCTCTCCCGGGCGCGCGGCCTAGTCCGGACCGAGTCCGAGCGTCAAAACCTACAAGGAGGCCTCCTACGAGGCTGGGGACGCGTTTTCCGTAACCGCCGTGCGATTTACACGTATGTCCATAAAAAAATCGCCGCAATGTAATTCTTATGGGAGCTATATCCGTATATACTGTCTATACGGGTATACATATACGGTATATGACTGTATAGGTATACGTGTGAGGTAATATACGTGCGCGTCCACTATATGTTCGTACATATATACTCTACAGATATATATATATATATATAGAGGTAGGGTACGCGCTTGATATAGGTGTGAGGTATAATACGTATGTATCGGCTATATGGTCGTGCATACATACTGCACGGATATATATATATATATATATATATATATATATATATATATATACATATATATATAGATACAGTGTATGTGTTCAATATGCGTATGTATCTGCTATATGGTCGTGCATACATACTGCACGGGTATATATATATATATATAGATACAGTGTATGCGTTCACTATGCGTGTGTATCTGCTATATGGTTGTGCACATATACTGCACGGGTATATATATATATATATATATATATATATATATATATATAGATGCAGTGTATGCATTCAATATACGTGTGAGACTATCCTGCAGTATATAGAGTCTAATCCGACGCTATAGCTAGGGGTGGCCCTGGGTACCGCCCAGGCCCGTGCCCTTACGCGAGGGGGCCCCGGGTTCCTGCCATTTATATATATATATATATATATATAAATCCGCCGGTTATAATTTCAAATAACCACGAGTAACAGGGAGTGAGTAGTACACCGTACTTGTACGGGGCAGCACTGCTGCGACCGCAATCCCCCTGCGTATGCTGGACAGTATACGATTTGGCTGGATTGTCAAGCGCAGTTGCTGCTGTGTTGCGCACTAGTCTGAAGGGCGTGCCTGCCGATCCATACCGCCTTGACAGAGGGGGTGCATACATTTCTGTATTCTCTCGACGTGAATGTGACTTGATAGAGCGAGACGTCGCTCTCCGGGGCTCTTAATACATACTTAAGGGTTTCGAGGACTTAGTGAGAAACACAGAAAAAATCGATATCGTACTTACGGAAACTGAACGCGTATAGTGAGAAAAGAGATCTCTACTTAAGGTGGTTTAGTCACGTCACAGAGCGTAAAATCTAGCTAATACTTACGTTTGATAAAAATCCTATAGGTAACGATGCCGCAGTGAGTGATACCTTAGGCAGGAAGGTATGGAAGGCAATTGAGAAGGTATGGAGGAGGCACGGCCACGAGAGATATTTCCAGGGGCAGAGGGTGAACCTCTATCGCTCCCAAGAGCGAACATTAAGCGCTGCGATTGTGTTTTCGGACACCAAGGTGGTGTGAATCGGGCACTTGTTGCAGCCGGAGGAGCTCGAGGACCTAGAACGAGCTTGGCCTACCGGCAACGTGCTGATCGAATTCTTTCCGGAGCAGACCATCGCTCCGAGGAAGGAGGCAGAAAATGATAACAAGCTCGAGGGAGTGCTTCGCGATATACAATCTGTCGCGAAGCAGACCTCCGAGCGAATGAATAAATGGCAGGAGACCATGAAAAGCATGGTGGAGCACAACTCCATGTTGCAGGAACGCCACCTCAGTATCCTGGCGAGATGGCTGTCATCCGACAGAATTGAAACAGCTGTCATGACACTGGCGGAGAAGCTGGTTCCAGCGATCCTGGAGGTTGCATCCGGTCATCATGCCCTACCATCGTCGAGTCGGCAGGAGCCGACAACGAACATCCCGCCATTGGAGCCGGACATCGAGTTTCTCGACAGCTCTCGAGGGTCCCGACAAGAAGAGGATCAGCCAGCCCGAGGGAAGCTGCCCAGATCGGTCAATGATAAGGACTTCAATCCGTATGAAGATGTGACGGATGAGATGATAAAGGTACTCGTCAATCATATGGACACCGGATCCACACCGCTATCCAAGGGGAAAGAAGTACAGCCGTCACTGGACCACCGTGACTACGAGTACAACCCAGGCGCAGCGTCAGAGGGAGACTTGAGACATAATGTAAGGCTATCAGACTCTGATAATAATAATAATAATATTGATACATCTGATTCTGTGGTAAATGTAAATAAGTCTCACGATAACCTGCATTGCTCGAGGACAGAGTCGAGCAATCTTCCAGCAAATGCTCTGCCTGACAACTTCAGTGCGAGCGCGGCTGACGATCGCATCGGTTCTGAAGGCGATAAATGCAGTGAAGTGACTGACAGATTAACGGATAAAATAGCTAATTCTGTAATTAATGAATCAGATGGTCACTTGCTTGAAAGAGTTTTGAATCAAATTTCTAATTGTTCAAATAAGGAGAAGCGTCTCCCGATAGAATGTTCCGTGAACTAGTAGGATCGTTACTATATCTGGCTAATTCTACAAGACCAGATATAACGTATGCAGTGAATATTCTAAGTAGACATCAGATAAGTCCTACACAGGAAGACTGGAAGATGGCTTCCCGTGTATGCAAATATCTGTCAGGGACAATTGACAAAGGTCTTGTGTACAAAGGCTTGTCTGATAGAATGACGGCCTTCTCGGACGCCAGCCTATCAGACTGTAAGAACGCCCTTACTACAAGCGGTCTCGTAGTACGACTGTTCGGCGATGCAATAGTGTGGAAAACAAAAAGACAGCGAAGCGTAGCTCTGTCCACGTGCCAATCCGAGTACGTAGCCATGAGCGATGCTTGTCAGGAAATTCTCGCCCTACATGACTCGATTAAGTTCGTGATGTCTAGAAGCTTAATGCCTGTTATACTGTACTGCGATAACTTGGCTGCCAAATCGTGTGCGAAAACTTAGAAATGCAATAGGGTCGGATGAAAAATTCTGTTATCTGCGTACCGACCAAGGCACAGAATTCACCAGCAGAGAAACAATACTAGGCTAGCAGAATTGGGCGCAGAATTGCAACTCGCGTGTCCTGATACTCCGGAACACAACGGCGTTGCAGAAAGGTTCAATAGGACGCTTGAAATGAAAGTACGCGTGATGATGTACGATTCAGGTCTGCCTCTGAGCAATTTGGATCTCGCGGTAGATGCAGCAGTTTACACTTACAATAGGAGTCCGTACAAAGCGTTAGACATGAACATACCACTGTTCAAACTGCGTAACAGCTTTAGCTTAGATCTAGAACAGCTTAGAAGATTCGGCAGTGTAGGCTTCTTCAAGAAACCGCGAAACTCAGACCACAAGTTCGGCTTACAAGGGATTCGAGGTGTAATTGTAGGTTATACTCAAACCGGCTATAAACTTCTTGTACCCGAAAAAAGGAAAATGTACGAAACTAGGCATCTCAAATCACTTGAACATATTGTCTACAGAGACATATTCGATAAAGAGAAGAACAAACTATTGTTTGCGAAAAATCAGGTAAAATCACTAGATTCAGAGGGAGAGGAGAATAGCGACTCTCAAACTGAACATAATCCGATAGCGAAACGCGGTAGGCCGAAGAAAATTAGATCAACGATAGACATTATGTACGTCAACGATGACAATGGGGTAGAGTTACGCGATGAAGCCAGGGACATACTCATAGCATCAATAAACAAAGATCCCGTAAATTATCGCGAAGCCGTTAGCTCACCGAATAATAAAAATTGGATAAAAGCGATAGAAAATGAAATCAAATCGTTAATAGATAAAAATGTATTCGAAACCGTAAGCAAAAGGGAGGTAATGGTCAACGATAGCAACCCGAATATCGTAGACTCGAGGTGGATGTTTAAAACTAAACTCAACGACGAAAACGAGACTAGGTATAAGGCTCAGCTAGTAATTAGGGGTTTCAAAGACAAGAACGAGTACTCGATCAGCGAAATCTATGCGCCAGTCTCTAGACTGCCATTAGTCCGAGCGTGCTTAGCTATAACGAATTATTACAAATGGGAAATTCGTCAACTCGATGTAGAGACCGCGTTCTTGTACGGAGAAGTCGAGGAGGATATATAAATGCATATACCAGAGGGAGTAAAATCAGATGAAAACGACCAAGAGCTCTGGAAATTAAAGCGTTCGCTATATGGCTTAAAAATCAGCCCGAAAAGATGGAATGTCAAATTTACTGAGACAATCAATAAATTTGGATACACATCAGATTCTATAGATTCGTGTCTATTTGTAAAAAGAACAGACGATGTCGTCTGTTATGTACTCTTGTATGTGGATGATATCCTCGTCTCCAGCAACGACAATAAGGAAATCAAAGATATCACAAGAAAACTGGGACTGAGGCCTGTAAGCAAAGCGATGACAATCTGGCTCTCATTAACACCTGAGAAATTCATAAGAGAGTCCGCTGTTAAACCGGCGAGCAAGTAAGAGCTTGCTGTACGACACTGAGACAGATTAGCCTGAGCAAACGGCATGGTGGTGAGAGGGAGTGTTGGAAAGAAGCACCAACCATGCTGTATATACATATAATGCGAGTGACATCTGTACGAGAAGTACAGATGCGGTAAGTGAGAGCGGTGCTGCGCGAGCGCCCTTATAGTGAGAAGGACCGTTAGTCAGTTGCGTATACTTGTATAGTACAGTCGTTGGTTAATAAAGCTCTTAAGTGCGAAGTTCAATCCTTTGTCTTTTATTATTTCCACTCTGCTAAATATATTTACATCAGTTGTTCCAACATATATATAATATAACTATATATAATTGATAGTTAGAATTATTTATAATTATTAAAATTCTATTTGTATGCGAATACTCATATTATTACAATTAAAGATTCTAGTTTATACAACTTTCACTGTTCGTATATTAAATTTTATATATGACTTAGCGGGATTTGTATTAATGTTGAATCTGCTACAAAAATGCATGATATTAATTTATTATAATATATATATGTATTTAAAACGTTAAATCTAATTCATTTAAATATAATAAGATACAGAAAAGTATTATAGTAAATAATGCTTAGTAACAAAGGTAAAGAAAGTGATGTAAAATTGAGATTTTCCTCTTTTTCATAGTTATTTTTGTTCATATAACTATTACTTAATTTTCATAATACCAATTCTCTATAATTGGATGTATTTTCTATATTAAAAATTTTCCAATGGTAAAATTTAAGGGTCTGATTTCTGTTATCTGTAGAGAGTAAGCTCAAAAAAGTTTACGACCATTCTTTGAAAAGTCATAAAGTTTGGCATCTGTGCCACTTTCTTGATCTTTGTTGTTCTAGTGCAAAGGAAGTTTCAGCGCGGGGGTGGTTGATTTTTCATAACGAACGTCGATTGTCGCGCGTTTTCTTTTATGCACCTCACTTCCAGGTGAAAGTTTTCAACAAGGGAAAACGATGCCCTAAGTAAACAATATGGTTTTGAACGAGTTTGAAAATATTTTTAAAACTCGTTCTAAATTTAAACGCGGATGTTACAGAGGGAAAAGCCAAAACAAGTGTATAGTTTATTGTTTTTTGGTAGTAAATAACCAATGATAATACTGATACTACTGTTACTAATAATAATAATAATTATAATAATAATACCAATAACAATAATCATTAAAATAATATTAACAATAATAATAATGATAATAATAATAAAAATAATAATCAGAATTGTTTTTTTATAGAGGAGGAGAAAAATCCTTTAGAAAAATCCACTAAAAAACTACCTACCCCCATGCTTCTCATTCTTTGAAAAGAGCTGCAGGCCGGAGTTGGCAGGCGTGGACCAAGGAGACCTCTTCTCCCTGGCGCTAATCCCTGTTCCGGGAACCGTCGTTAGATATTACTTCGGAGAGGGGACGAGGACATTCACATTCGGGGCGCCACCATAGTTGGAGGAATCCAAGGAAGGTCATTATTCTTCAGCCTGAGGACGTAGAAGAAATAAGTAGCCCGTAGAGGAAATAGGCAGTCCTTGCCCATGTCTCCTGGGTGGACAGCATCTGGGGATGATGCCTTCCGAGGTAACACTTCCAGCCTGCTCCCCCAATAGCTCCCTCTGCTGCTCTCACTGCCCGCACACAAAAAATATATGATGGGCATCGTCTTTTGCGGATCCATAGTATATACAACTGGGATCCACGACTTTGCCCATCTAGTGCAAGTACACGCGGAAGTACCCGTCGTTAGTCAGCATCTGTATGATATAGCAATTTATCTCCGTGCTACCGATCGATCCACGGGGCCACCTGACTTATAAGTCTGGCGGTCCATCTTCCGCGTGTATCTTACTCCCGCCTCCTCTGCCGGCAAGCCAGGGAACACTGCCTGGCTTGCTTCTTCGCTTCGGCTTGGCACCACTTCATCTGGTAAACTTCATCTGGCACCACTTCATCTGGTAAACATTAGGGAAGCCGCTTTCGACATCGTACGATACGAACACGGTACACGAAGAGTGCGTGTCCTCTGTACAACCGCCATGCGCCTGCGATACTATGCATACTGCAATGTATCAGCCCAGTTTTCAGCACCGTAAAGCATGATGGACTCAGCAGCTCGTAGTAGTAGCCGCCTAATGCAGGGACGTGATCCTCCTATGTTGACCATGAGCATGCAAATGGCGGCCGTCACTTGACGGATGCAGGTCAGAATCGGCACCTCTCCAATAAGTAATGGCTGCATGGTGGGGACGCGGTTTTTTCGTGGGAAACAGAATCTCAGTTTTGGGCTCTGCAAGTTGCAGTCGGTGATGACTCATTCAATGGTGAATTCTGCGCATGGTCTAATCAAGGCGTGTCTGTGTTAAAGTCATATTGCAAGCAATAATAACAGCTCCAATCTCATCCGAATACCTGATCAGCGAATAGCCTTTCGCCATATCTAGCCGAAGGATCCCGTCATAGGAAATATTTCATCGATCAAGATCCAGAATGGAGCCCTCTCTGAAAGCCGTATTGACTCTCGCAAAAGTCGCTGGATGTTAAAAGCGCCGCTTATAGACGGTGTCTCATCAGCTTTTCCAAGAGTTTCCCGGCGGTGGCTAGCATGCATCAGATTCTGTACGGCGACGGAGCAGTAGATGATCCTATAATCTTGCTTATCAGCATAAGTTTCGCCTCCTTCCAGCGGGGATAAAATATTTCCAGGCGGAGGCATGAGTTATACATGCCAAGCAAGAGTTCAAGATTACCACCGCTTTCAGCACTTTCGCCGGAAATCCGCCGGAAGAGTGCACTGTTCTCTCTAACTCCATCCTTGTAAACGGTGGTGCCTCAGGGCCTTCGGGAGCCAGGACCTCATTCCCTCGTTTGGGATGAGTGGGGACTAGGGTATGGACAATGTCGTTCATCACCTTCTCGCTCAAATGCATAATTTGCTGATTATGATTTAGTAACCCAATTCCCATGGATCGTTTTTCAGATCTTCGCCCATCTTTTTCCAGCATCCGTATTTACTAGCTTTGATGTTTCATTTTAGAATCTTTTTCGCCGTTAGTAGTTCGGCGATCCTAAAAACCGCATCGCGATCGTGCCCTTGAACCCTTTGGGCTATACGGCGCAGCCGTAGGCATTGCCGCCGCAGCTCCGCGACTTCATCCGTCTACCAATAAGTTGGACGACGAGCACGACCCGCGAATTTCCTCGGCATCGCTTGCTTGCAGGCTTGACGGAGCAGATGCATTATTGCTTCCATCACTGCGTTCGCACACTAGTAAAGCGTAGCGCGCCTTGGTAATTCAATCAGGAGGCGCTGTTCGCGTTCTACCGCCCGGAAGAAACCATCTGGCTGGTCGACGTTCAACCGTTGCCCTGAATGGCACGACATCACTAACGCGGATGGTGATGTATTAGTGATCGCTGACTGTATAGTCTTCGATCATCCGTCAGTCCTGCACGCGGGCGGCCAGAATGTTCGTCGCGAAGGATACATGAGGGATGCTCTATAGCCCAGTTTCCGAAAGGTCGACGTGGATCCGGTATTTAGGACAACCAGACCTTGTCTAGATTCCATGTCCATCACTCATCTTCCCCTAGAGTCCGGCAATTGTTCTCCCACTATAGAGCTTTGCTGTTAAAATCGCCAGCCACTACCGGCTCCCCCTCCATTTGTCTAACGTATCCTCAAGGTCATCAAGTTTCGACTGGCCGCCCCACATGGCCTCATTTGGAGTGAGATAGTAGCTGACATAATTTACGTTATTGTCCCTCATCCAGACGAAGCTGCATCCAGATTCATCTCACTCCACCTGAAAGCGACGCGCGTTGGAAATCCAAATCGCCGTGGTATCGAGGTCATCGTGATACCAGACCCCCGCATCTCCATCCCGATATTGTTCTCTGACGACGTGAGCGTCCTTTTCAAAACCAATCTGTTTAGGTTCGCCTGAAGGACTTTACATATTTTGGCGAGACATGGCTAGGGCTTTGTGAAACACCGCACAAGCTCCAGGACCAGCAATGTAGTTTAACGCTGTAGGCGTAATCCGCAGGCACAAGTAACACAGTGGAGGCATCCTACAGTCGGATGCCTTGTATCCCTGATACCCGCACCGCAACCAGGCCGTGGTCCTGGCTGGTCTTGGACCCGCTGGCGCTGGCCGTAAAGTACCTATCCGATGGCCACCGTTCCAGCTTCCAGTAGACGTTGACCAGCCTCCTCAGCGAGGGATACAATGACTATTCGGTTGCCGACTTTGTTCTTTCTCGTTAACCTCCCCTCGAGGAGGGCTGTTTTCACTTTTCACAGATAGCCTTGGTGGTCGGAACTCGGAGTACCGCATTTTGTCCGACGACCTCTTCCAGGTCGTTAGTGAAGCCCACCTGGCCTTCCGCTGAAGCCTTCTTACATTCAATGAGGACATCGCAGTTTAATGTTCGTCGAATGTCCTTGATCCTCAGCCTATGCTGTGAGGGATCGACTTTACTGCGGATTGGATCTGCATCAATTAATAAACGACGCAAGCGTCGTGAGTCCCCTTTACAGATCAGAAAGGAGCCCGCCCCCTTCCATTCAGCTCTTGTTTAAAGAACAGAGGCGTGGGTGGCAAATAATAATAATAGTAATAATAATAATTTTTGTTAGTCCTCCTGCTTATCTCCTTCTTGCTTACCGAACGGACAGCACTGCCAGCTCCACTGCTACTGACCGTACTAAAGATATTTGAGCTGTTAGGGCCCAAGTTGGAGCCCTTTGGGCCCTCTTCTGTTTCTCCGTGCTCCTCAACTCTTCTTTATTGTTGTGTTTTAAATCCATTCTTCTTTATGATGTTTTCGTCCCCCCACGCGTCCAGAATGACTCCCCAACACTTGCCTGAAGGAGTCATCCCAGCTTGGACCTTCATGTAAGACTCCTTTACGAAGCCAGGGGATATAGCACACCCCAACACGCTAGCCGTCCTTTACCTCCGTTATCATTTCCTTTGCCAGATGTTATGTTGTTTGATATGTCAGTGTTGTGAAATGTCTAACTGTAAGAGTGTGTTGTACAATTGTTGTAATGTTGTAAGTGTACTCCCCATTCGTTTATCCGGGCTTGAGACCGGTACCGCCAAAACATAGGGTCGCTATGAATGCGCGGTAGTAGCGTTAATAATAATAATAATAATAATAATAATAATAATAATAATAATAATAATAATAATTTTTTTGGGAGGAGGAGAAAAATCCTTTATGGATCCCGGAGACCGGTCCCCGGGTATGTAGGACTCACCTGTGAAGGGCATAGCCACTAAAAAACTACCTCCTCAGTGCATTCCCTTCGACTGCTTCCCACAGCCCTGAAAAGAGCTACGAGTCGGGGTCGATAGGCGTGCACCGAGGAGACCTCCTTACGATGGCGTAAGTGCAGCCCAGGAACCGTCTATGAGGACATTACTACTACGCCCCTGCGGGCTTACACGCATTCTTCAATTCTTCTTTTGTGGTCCAGGATGGCTTTGCAGAAATTGCAAATCCTGGACCACTTCTCATGACTCTCTAGCATCAGCCGAACGATATTATCAGGCCCACATGGTCCTATGTCTCTCCAGAGGCACTCCCTTTCAAGGCGAAACACCTCGCACTGAAAGAATGTGTCAAGTGCATCGTCTCGGGAAGCGCAACAGTGGGCACAGCTCGGATCCGGTACTTTCCCCATCTTGTGGAGATAGGATCGAAACCGACCGTGCCCCGATAAGAGCTGTGTGAGGTGGTAATTAACCTCTCCGTGCGACCTCTGGAGCCATGGCTTTAACTGATTGATCAGACGAGCCGTCCATCGGCCACGCGGATCCCTCTCCTAGCGCTTCTGCCATTCGGTTATCGTGACAGCTCTGGCCCGTGCAGCTGCCTCTATTCTGCCAAGAATATTCTTATTCTGGTGGACAGATTTCTTTTCTTGTGCCTGGAGATCAATGGGGGTAACACATGCGATTACCAGCACCGCCGACTCGGAGACCGTACGGTAGGAGCTCACGATGCGTAATGCCCTTCTACGCTGCACTGCCGCCATTCTTTTTCTATATTTTTGGGCCATCAGTGCATCGGCCCATACCTCCGCGCCGTATAGCATGATGGATTCAGCTGTCCTTATGGGCAGACGCCGTTTGCAGGATGCTGGACCACCGACATTGGCCATCAACCTGCTAAGTTGTGCTGTCACTCGGGCAGCTCTATCCGCCACTTTTTTTATTTGGTCCCAGAAGGTCAGCTTGGAATCAAGCGTCACCCCGAGGTACTTTACAGCTGCTTTGGTACTCACCGTTGTGTCTCCAACCTGCATAAGGCGTATCTTTGGGATACGTTTCTTAGTTAGGAGCACGATCTCCGTTTTCGCAGCCGCCAGTTCTAACCCATTGTTCTCCATCCATCTCTGTACTCGACGCATCACCTGGTTGAGTCACATCTGTGTAGCGTCATAATCCCTAGCGATGATAACAGCTGCTACATCATCTGCGTATCCAACCAGAAAGGTGTCCTCAGGCATCTGCATCCGGAGTATTCCGTCATATGAAACGTTCCACATGTCGGCTCCGAGTACAGACGACTGAGCCACCCCGGAACTAAGTTTTTTCCTTCTCCGACCGTCCGTTGTCTCGTAAACCAAGTATCGATCCTTAAGGTAGTCATCCAATATACGAAATATATAAGGTGGCATCCGAAAGTCTCGCTCCATGGCCCTCAAAACATTTGCCCATCCAACAGAGTTGAAGGCATTCCGAACGTCAAGGGTAGCCAGGAGGCAAACAGGTCGAGAGTGGTGATTACCCCTCTCTGTGCGCCTGGCCGCATCAACAACCTCGAGGATTGCGTCCACCGTCGCCCTGCCTCCCCGGAATCCGTACTGTCTGTCAGCCAAGCCGCCGGCAGCAGCAACAGCTCCCAGGAGTCGTGACTTCAGTAGACGCTCCATCAGCTTTCCAGCTGTATCTAACATACATAGAGGTCGATACGACGAGGGCGCCTCCGGCGGACCCTTGCCCTTGTCGATAAGCACAAGTTTCGCCACCTTCCAGCTAGAATAGAATAAACCAGCTGTCAAGCACGAATTGTACATCGACAGAATGAGTTCTGGATGCTCCTCCACTACTATTTTCAGCACCTCTCCTGGAATTCCGTCAAGTCCTGGAGCCCTCAATAATAATAATAATAATATTATTAATAATAATAATAATAATAATAATTTTTATAGAGAAGCAGAAAAATCCTTTATTGATCCGGGAGCCTGTGCCCGGGTATGTTAGAATCACCAACACAAAGGTATACCCACTAAAAATTACCTCCTCAATAATAATAATAACAATAACAACAATAATATTAATAAGACCTATATTCCACTAGACTGTATGTAGGATACAATTCACATACGCCCTCATGTACACACACACACACACACACACGCGCGCGCGTACGCACGCACACACAGATACACATGATATTATTTTTACACACGCGAAGGAAATTTTATACGTTCGTACAATGCGATTTTTAGACGTTAAAATTAATAAAATTAGTTAAAATTTTTAGACGTTAAAACGTGCGTTAAAATTCACCTGTGCGAACGATACTTATGAGGTCGTTGGTCGGGGCTTGGCGACTGCACAGATATGTTTGTTCAGAACATTCAGTTTTTCTGTGATATTACTGTGATATTTTCATAACATTCCTGTGAGAGTTTACCAATATTACAAAAATATTCCATCAATATATCTTAGAATATTCCTATGTTCCATTTATCTAGGAGATTACATTTTCCTGTGATATTGTTGCTAATTACAGCAATATTATCGCAATATCACAGCATCATAGGTCAATAATTGAATATACTAATAGACAAATATCTCGTTGTAATATTTGAAATTTTAATTACTGGTAACCATTTTCTATAAAAATTCAATATTAATCAGTCAGATTTCTACGACATTTTGAAATATGAAAGAAATATGACAATATAATATATTGCAGTAAATTATTTGTAAAATTATTATCAAAATTGCAATACTTGTCCGAAGTTTATAAATCATTACATATTTGATATGTAAATTAGAAAGGAATGTAAAGTAATATATTTATTTATTCAAACTAATAAAATTATTTCGCGTAGTTTAATATAATATTCTATAAAAGTATGAATTCATCTATCAACAAATAAAATTCTTCTTATTTTATTTGGATATATTTTATCCACATTAGATAACCAACATAGAATATTTATATATCAATATATAGTAATAAACATATATGGATATCTTATATAGAGTCTGTTCTGAAAGGCCTCCGATAAGTTGCCGATAAGTAGATATTCCAAGGCTGGAATGCATTTTCCTTTACTCCCTATGTAAATGTCATAAGCGGTTATGAAACTGCCAGTTTTTCGCCGTTGACGCACGAGGATAGATTGATAAGTTTCCGGCCTGATCAAGAGATGGCGCCACTAGGCATACCTTGAGGTGGCTTTCTATAGTATCATCCTTAGATAGCTTGTAGCTATAGTTTCAGTCCGATCACCATGTTAGTTTAGGTTTGAGAGCACGCTGAACAAGACGCCTCTGTGTTTTTCGTAAAAATGGAAAAGCTGGAAAATTGTGCTGTCATCAAATACTTTTATTTGAAGGGGTTCACGCCGAAGGAAATTAAAGAAGAGATAGACTCAACACTGGAGACATCCTCTCCATCATATTCAACCGTTAAGCAGTGGGTTTCCGAGTTTAAAAAGGGTCTTGTGAGTACCTCTGATGAGCCTCGTTCAGGACGCCCCATTGAGGTCACAATTCCCTATATGATCGAAAAAATCCATCGAATAGTGCTGAAAGACCGCAGATTAAAAGTGCGTGAGATAACTCAGACCTCTAAGATGTCATATGAACGTGTATAAAATATTTTGCACCAACATTTGTATATGGAAAAGCTCTGTGCAAGATGGGTGCCGCGTTTGCTCACAGTTAACCAAAAATTGATTCGAAAGAACATTTCTACCGCCAATTTGGCATTGTATAAACGTAATATAAGCAAATTTTGGCGTGGATTCGTAACCGTTGAAACTTGAGTCCACCACTACACTCCTGAAACCAAACAACAGTTTAAACAGAGGATTGGACCAGGGGAACCAACACCAAAGAAGGCAAAAACAATTTTTTCAGCGAACAAGGTTATGGCTACTGTTTTTTGGGATGTAAGAGGTATTATATACATTGATTACCTTGAAAAGGGTATAAGTATCATTGGTCAATACTACGTAGACTTCTTGCCACGTTTGAGCGTCGAAGTGAAAATTAAACGACCTCATTTGGAGAAGAAAAAAATCTTGTTTCATCACGATAACGCACCAGTGCACACGTCAATTGTTGCGATGGCTAAAATCAACGATCTGAAGTTTGAATTGATGCCGCACCCTCTCGACTCTCCAGACCGAGCCCCGAGTGAGTATTATCTGTTTCCTAACTTCAAAAAATGTCTTGGCGGTAAGAGATTGGCGGACAATGAAGAAGTAATCGAAGCTGTAAATGGGTATTTTGAGGAGCTTGACGAATCAGTTTATAGAGATGGCGTTACTAGACTAGAACACCGCTATGAGAAATGTATCAACCTTGGAGGAGATTATGTTGAGAAAGAAAAAATAATTCTTAAAAACGTTGTTTTTCTTGGTCAGGCCGGAAACTTATTATTCCACCCTCGTAATCAGTGGAAATAAACGGTCAGGTACGGTATTTTGACGGGTGACTTACTGAGATATCGTTCTGTTGAGTTTGCTTCATTAAGCAGCTGATCGCGCCCATTTTCACAAAGCCCCGTCGAACAGCTGTTCGCTGCTGATTGCGCCCATATACATGTATAAGCAAGTATTAATGTAAAAGTTTGCATGTGTATTGCACATTTGCATTTAAATAAAAGTCTTTTAAAGAAGGTTTCAACTCGATTTTTAATAATTTTATTACAAGACGAATGCATAATAATCAGTTTATTAATTATGAATTAGAATTATTTATATTTATGAATTTTACAAATTTATATATAATTATTTAGTGCGTATTACATATAATTATATATATTCATAATCTATTTAAATATATATAATGAATACATAAATATAAATAATTCTCTTAAATGTAAAAAGCAAAATATTTAAACCAAATATGCGTACAAAACCAATAAGTTATTATATTTTTTGTATTGATTTAATTTTATGAAATTAAATATCTAATTAATAAATAAAATGGATTATTAAGTATTTTTTTAGTTTAATATGAGAATTATCAAAAGGATCGAAAGAATCATAGGACAAGCACAAAAAAAATTTATCTTAGTTATTTTAAAGGATAACTATTAAATCTTTGTTGCAACTACAGCACATAAAATTATAGTTTCATACGTGGCAGTAAGTTCACGAGTCTGGGCAGGGATTGGAAAAAATTGTAATTATCTGAATCTAGTAGTGAAACAGAGTCAGTCAAACTATTAGTGTTAAAGAAATTAAATAAGCATGTTACTACCTGTCCGGATTACCGTAAAGTGAGGATCCGGAGAGTACTATCCCCCGACCATTTGCGAACCCAAATGTAAACAGCCATACCCATTGGTTAGGTATGTTACTGTTTTGATGCCAAACCAAGGTATAGTGCAGACTTCATTGTCGAAGCCAAACTAGATTCTCTTGAGTGTTTGATCAAGCAACACATATAACATATCAATTGTATCACTGTAAATTTGACTTTTAAATTTTTGTAATATAAAAGTTTGAATATATTGTTTTTTACAATAAATATTCTTTTGTATTCATTTATGAAACAAAACTGAATTATTTTCTCGCGAGTAAAGTATATCGCAACCGAAGTGAGCCTTCCAGAACGTTTACGTTCAAGAAAATATAAAACTGTAATCTGCTCACACTGAACAATCTTTATATTTTATTATTGTTTTCATTGATTGTTTTCATTATTATTGTTGAATATTCTTGCCAATTGAAACAAAGGTGGAGTTATAATACTTCGAGTATTAGAGTAAGTAAAATCTAAATTAGATTTTTTCTGTATCATCTCGATACTTTCATGGCTATCAGACGAACTACTTCGCTTGTTTGATCTCTTTTTTTTCTTTTTGTAATGTGTTTATTTTTCTTTAAATTTTCTGTATCTATATCTGATTCAATTCTAGCCAATTCTTGCTTTTGCTTAATATCTTGATATTTTTCTATCATAATATAAGTTGATAAAAATATTTATTAGCTTGTTTAAAAAATGTCGACTCAAGTATATTTTAATAATTTGAGTTTATTAAAAAATATAACTGCAGTTTTCCAAAGTTCCATTATTTCCGAGCAACCGATAGATATAATTTTCAAAATGGGAGAAATAACAAGCATAGGGTATATTTTCCTCTTAAAAACCTAATCCACAGCAGCCCAAGAACGTTGATGTGAGCAATGACAAATCCACTGCATTAGCGTGCGATGATAGATCGGACGTTCGGAAGATGAGGGAATCAACAGTTTAACCGATTCGAAAAATATATCTACCAAAGAAGATTAAGACCTGTAAGAAAATTTAGTACTATTATTATCATAAAGGCGCAAAATACAAATCATTATACGTGCTTATAATACAAAATTTATTTCTGAGGTCGCACTTGCAAAAGCGCTCGCATTATGATAATTAGTATATAATAATATGTAATGTGCATATATATATATATATATATATATATGCGTACATGCATACGTGATTTAAGACACGTATATACACATATATATGTTACCCCAAACGCTATACAAAGCAAAAGTAATATTATTATTATGAATTAATTTTTTATAAATCAGGAACTTCTTCGAATTTATACGACTAGCGGCGAATTTTACCGATTATTTTGCTATAAATCAGCATCAAATGAGACTCCGTTGTTTCACCCGAACTCTCCCTGGATCTGAAAACCTGTCAAATTCAATAAAACAAAGTGAAATGACACTACTCGTGAAAAACAATCATTTCTCTGATAAAACTAAAGAATGACGTATCCGTGTGTATTTAAATGTTCATTTAAACAATGAGTAATGTAATGGACTCCGATGAAAAATTCTGTTTTCTGCGCTGAAATCAAGTAATATAGTTCATTGGCCAAAAAACTGTTATTACTTTAACTAAGTTTGGAACTGAACTGCAGCTGGCTTCTCTTGAAAATCAAAAAACCCGCAGAAATGAACACAAGCCAGGTAAGACATAAGACTATGAAACTCAATATCTAAGTCGCAAGATGAATTTTCAAAAGACAAATAATTGATGAAGGAGCAATAAAATATAAAGCTAACTAAATAATTAGAGAGTTTAAGAACGCGAATAAGTAGGACTTACGCGAAACTTGTGTATATGTCCTCTGATTGGTACTTGTAAAATCATCTTACTCGATTGCTAATAACAACGAAGTATCTAGAGAAAGGCTAATGTTGTTATCGTCAGAGAAATTTATTACGAGTTTGTTAAAGTGCTCTGTTTTTGAACACATTCATCCGCTATCAACACTGATGGATACAAACCAAGTAGATAACAGAGATAGAAGACATGTAGAAGATGTTGAAAGGGAAACCGAAGACGTGTCTAATATATTATATCATCAGAGAGTGGATCTTTGTACAATACACGCGGTAAATGTGTTAAACAGATATCAAGTCAGAATTCCATACAGTCTGGATAGAAAATATTTGAGAGAGAGGTTTTGAATACTTAACTGAAACATTTGTATATAGATTTAGCTATTTAGTAATGACAAATAACATTGTAGTGTATTCGCGAATTTGTCTGATTGCAAAGATAGACTCGTCAGTTACGGCTATAATATATGACTGTATTTTCGGTATTTTAGCTCACTCACGAAGAGAATAGTGTGACACTATCAACTTTGGGGACTGAATTCATTGTAATCATGGACACCTGCTAAGTAAACACCTTTATTATTGCGTAGGTTGATTTTTCTATTAACCTAAAGAACTAAAAAACTAAACTTAATAGATGGAACAATGCAACTTTACAGGATTTCAAATGTACGATCATATCACACATATGTATACTAAATTGTCTCTACTTAGATATAAAGAGAAACCAAACTCCGGTATGATATGTTTATTCATTTCTATCATAAAATAAAATGAACCCAATTACGTTTATGGAAGAATACATTTTAGGTTCATAAATTGATATGGTAGTTAACAAATTACTATTCAAGATATGATTCCACATAAATTTAGGACAAATTGTTTACAATATTCATTTTTTGTAGCTATCATATACTTACAAAATAACTTTATACCGTACGTTCGCAATATTTATATTCGACTAGTATTTAAAAGCTACTTACATTGGTACTTTACTAGCAAAAATGAAATGTATTTGAGTATATTTTTCGTAGTACGCGATATTACGATATATTAGTAAATAAGTTTATACTATAAAGCTCCTGTTTTTATATTACTTTTAAGTTATTTCTTGTTTTATTTTAATATACATATTTTTATAATTTTTATGACCGATGTTTACTCAGAACATGAAATGGTTAGGCCGAACTTTCTCAGTCCATAGAATGAATAAAAATAATCATATACGTTTTTATGTTTGTTACAGAAAACTCTGGAATCTATGTGAAAGGGCTTCGAAGAATATAAGTTTATTATAATTCATTATTAAATTCAAATACTGTTTTTACATTTATTTATTTTACTGATGCAAAATTCATTCCCCAAATGCTTCCTTCGTCTTTAAACCGGTCCTGGGATTAAACAGTGTAGGATGTTCCGAAGTAATTTGAACAGTGTATGACGTCCAAATAGGAACTAGTTTTTAAAATAATGAATTTCATATTTTTCTATGCAATGAGCAGGCTGTACTAAGGTAAAGTACAGCACGAGGGTGCATAAACTATGAAAAATAATAAAACCGAATACGAAAAACCGCATGAACTAATACAAGAAAACGTGATTTAACGGAGATGACCGGTCATTCTCAGTTTACCGTGCAGATACACACACGCGCGCGCGCGCACACACACACACACACACACACACACAATCATACTCGCGACACTAGATGTTATAGTTAACGCATCGTGCAGACTTGGCCCGTGAGCTAAGAGAGAAACAGCGCAATCCGTACTTTCTCACTTTTCGGCTGACTTGACGACTCAATTCGCGAGCACAAAAGCAATATAATAATTATGCAAGAGGGGATATATTTCGCGCAGTGACAGAGAACCGAGGCAATCCTACATACGTGAAAGAAGCTAGCCGTCTTCCTTTCATGGGTACCCGCACGCTCATGCTCTTCCTCTTACGCCAGTACGCGAATATAATTAGAAACGGCGACAGTGGGGAATGAAAAAATCAACAATCCGCTGTACCTGTAAAAACTGTTTCGAAAACTAATCTTAGAGTATTTTCTGTTTTATTAAAAAAATGAATAATGTTTGAGAAAGTTTTTTAGGAGAATCTTTCACTATTTATTGTTGGCGTCTATGTATGTAACTACCTTATTGTATATAGTAACTTAATTTTCGTAAATTTATTATTTTACCTCATTTACTACAAAGTTGCAACAACCTAGTTTACCCATACTTTTAGAACCAACTTTTCGGACCAAATATTTATAACATGTTTAAGTGCATATTTTCATTCCTTCTGCTGTGGGGATTAATAGAAAGTATATATATAGCCTGTATCATACGTGAAAAACTTTGGGCATACTAACAGGCAAAATACGCGTTCTTTCATTCGCGGCGAATCATTTGCGTATTCGCTTTCTGTGTAGCAATACTATCTAGACATAAATAACCAGCATGAAGATGAGCACATACTCGCATCCTTAAATAGATCGTGGAAATTTATCCATTACGTCTCCAGCTACTGTTGATCAAGTACAGTCCGGATTTTTTCGAACATGCGACAATGAAGACAGTGCCGTTAAAATCTTCCATGTCAATAATTAACATCTAATGAAATCATAGATTTTCTTGAGATAACAGAAATAGTTATAGAGTTGATATTTACAAGAACTCATCAATTCTCAAACTCACAAACTTATCAATAAAATAAAATGATAAAATTTAAATGATAAAATTGACTAGAGAAATTAATTTTCAGTATTTAAAAGCATTGCTTGTTATAATCAAGAGACAAATTCATTATTTATATCTTAGATCCAAATTATATAGGTGGTTATAAGCCTCAAACCATTGGACACGGACATATATGACGATACTACTATTAATATGCAAATGGAATAGCTACCATAGGATTGTGCACATGTAGCTGCAATTATCGATTTTTTATGGCATACACAGTTTCTTTCTAAAAGACCAGTAGAAATTGATTTAAAAAAATGTTGTTGTCTTGTTAGTGTTTATATGAGCCGAGTAATTAAAATAGTCTTAAATAGTTTTAAATAGTTTTAAATTATTATAAAAATTATAAGACTAAGAAAAACTAAATAAAAAAATGTTGTTACCTTGTTAGTGTTCATCTGCGTAAGTACTGGCCCATGCAAACTGACTTATGAGGAATTCGCGACTCTTCACCGTCAGATTGAGATGGTTATCAATAGTCGATCCCTCAGAGCCATCTCAGGTAGCATAGATGACCTCGACACCCTGACCCCCGTGTACATTCTTATTTGAGGGCCGCTAACATCTGATCCTCATTCCAACAATAACAGAGTGTATCTTGATCACGCCAAACACTGGCGACTAGTTACTGGATTCTGTGATCACTTTTGGGCACGCTCGAGTCCTGAATATCTCAATACACTTCAACAACGCTAGAATTGGCAGCGCCCTCGTACAGAGATTGCTGTTGACGATGTTGTCATGGTCACTAACGCATTCAGTTTTCTTTGTATCCAGTCACGGACGATGGTTTTTAGACCGCGTCTTCGAAGTCTACCCTGAATCAGACTGCCATGTCCGTGTAATGAAGGTCAAAACAAAGAACGGCAAGTTTACGTGGTCTATTAGCAAGCTCGTATATCTACTAGTGTTTGACCAACCATAGGAACCCCGCTGATATTGTCGACCATTCTGGCTAGCAGTACTTCGCCCTCTTCTCTTTTGCTACTAATATTCTCTCTTCAGTTTCGCCTTGCTGTTTGAAACTAGTTGGTTTTTTTCATTTAATACTTCTTACGGTGCATCCCACTCCGCTCGACTCGTATGGGGACCAAACTTAAAAATTTTCGGGTCAGCTACCTGTGAGCGTAAAGGATGTAGTAAGTTTAACTGAAGTAACGTAATTCATTGGTATCCCACTCCTTTGTACTCTCGTTCTGTCTCTCTTTCCTCCACTTGCACTATTAACTTCCACTCACTTACAACTCTATCTCTCTCTCTCTCTTTTTTACTACCTACCTACCTACCTTTCAGAAGTATATATATAATTTTAATTCTTGACTTTGAATTTTTATTTGAAAAATTCTTTGAGCACATAAATTATGCTTATTGAAGATCTTCCAAACGTATGACAAAAATTAAGTTTGAATATTTTTGATTATTTGAAATAATGAGAAAAATTATTTTGAACATAGTAGTACTTTTTACAGGATTTATGCATATATAGGCATCACAACTCTTGCTTTTTTATAAATGACTGTTTCAATGTTTTGTACAGAAACTGTAAATATACTGAATAAAAAACTATGTACTAAAAGCAGCATTTTTATAGCAATTTATTTGCAAAGATCAATAAATATCTATATGAAAAATTTGAGTATTTACAGGATCTATCAAATTTTCATGAACAAGTTCATTTCTATAGTTATCAAACATATTTAGTTATAGTTAAAATACATGTATCGGCTTTTAATAGACAAAAAATTTCTTTGATATGGTATTAGCATATTTTATAACTAGTGTTTTGTCGTAACTATATGGATGGTGTCAACAAAACACTGGTTATAAGATATGGTAGCATCATATGAAACGAATTTGTTTTTTGCCTATAAAAAGCTGATGTTTGTATTTTGAATTTAAATTTGTACGTATATCTTTTTTAGGATCACATTAAAACCCAGTAATAATTCTATTTCCAACTTATCTCGTAGATAAGTTGACAAAAACTTAAAATACAAAAACTTTCGACAAACAATTCAAATAAAAGTTTAAGAACTAAGATAGATTTAAGAAATTGTAAGAGATGAGCGGTGGCTGCTTTGTCTTTATGAAAAGCCCCCTTCCATCTCCCCACCACAACCGAATTTTCCGTTGAAAATTTCGGCTGCGTCGCGGCCCCGGTATAAATACGGGCCCTAGAACACGCAAAAGCCAGACTACCGGCCGTGTTCGATCTGCGCATAGCTTAATAGAGTTTTCATTGTAAGCAATATATCGGTTAAAATAAAAATAAAAGTAAGTTAACCAAAAGCTTGTTTTTCGTCGTTTTTCTTTCGAATCCGCGAAGCACGCGCTCAACTTCAGGACGGGGGACGTTAGTCTTTGCAGGCAAGAAAATTGCCACTGGACCTTGCAGTCTCCGCTAAAGTTTAGCGCGGATAGCTAGTGAGGTGGACTGGAGGCCGAGGAAGCTCGCGCCCCTACTACCTCCTAGAGGATATCAGATCCGTTGCCACTCCTGATATCCAACAGGTCGTCTTGGAGCTGCCGCGAGTGTGGCCCTCACGAACGGCGAAATAACGGTACTGCGCCGCGAATGAACAATCTCGCTATCTGCCCCGTGCATCCCTGGCTTCAGCGCTAAAGCGTGGCCAAAAAACTAGGGGGCAACAAGCGGAAGTCAACGGCAGTAAATCTCCATTGTTACCTCCGTGTAACACCAACGCTGTTGGACGTTACATATGATATATTGTATTGTGCATATTTCATTCATCCTACAAATATTTACAGTACATATTTATTTTATATGTCTTATTTAATATATATATATATATATATATATATATATATATATGTAGACATATATATTTTACATAGTAATATATTTATAGAATTTAAGGTTTTTATATTCTATCATTACGTATATAATATTCTTATTTATGATAGACCTTATTTACTTCTATAATATATTTATTCGTTCCAACATAAATACACCCATTTTACTATATACATACGCATATATATCAATGTAGAAATACGTATATTATGTTTAGGTTTGTTTATGTTTACATGTGTTTTTTTATTATTTATACATATATATATATATATATATATATATATATATATATAATTATAATGTAATATACAATTATAATATGTATATATGTTATTTGTTACTCATATTTTTGTTAACCTTTTATTTAATAATAATTTATTCACAATGTATTTATTCATAACGAATTCTATTTTATATGGTATCTTCTTATTTAGAGTCAAAAGATGAGAGAACGTTCGTTGGAACCTCTCTAATCTGTCGACTCTGTCCGAAAATATGTCGGGGAGATAAGCATGCATTGTATAGATACAAATATAAGTAGTCCTGCCAGATACTGCACCTGAAAAAGCAGTGTGACGCAACTCGGCGCGGCGATGCCCTGCGGTATCTTATGGAAAATTTTTATTTTCCGTATGGGTCTAAACACTGTACCTCACCGTGCAGAGCCGGAACATCGAAGGTCACAGCACCGGCCTGGCTCGGCTTTCGACTTGCTTCGATCTTTCTTTTTCTTTTTTTTTTTAATTTAATGGCGACGTAACTGTTATAAGAAACTAGACAAATGCTCATAACAATTAATTTATTATTTAAACTTTTTTTCTCTCAATGATTTAGCATACTTTTCTTAACTTTTATAAATTTATCTTTGTAAGCCTAAATGGCTATTTTATTTAGTAAGAGGTGTGACCTTCTCTTTTTTGCCTAATAAAGAATAAAATTTTTTTATACATATTTTTAATGTCCAGGGTACGTTGGATAAAGGAACGTGCCTAGACCAATAGATGTATTTGAGGAAATAATTACATTCAGTTCTTTAATTACAAAAGTAAATCTAAACTATATTTATTAATTATATATAAATATCGTAATATTTTATTCCAACTTTACTGGTATTCCACCCTCATTCTCTATTAGGACGAAACAGACAAAATGTAAAGAGACTGTAAACATTGAAGTAAATGTAAATCAACTATAGGCATTTACATTCTTTGTCTTTACTTTTTAATATATGTCCGATTTGTTCCGATTTGTTATATACGAGTCCGATTTGTGCAGGTCAACGCAACGCGCACGCCGCTGCATCTTCTGCTCGGCTCCGTCTCCTGTTTCCTTACATCAACACTCGCGTCCGCGCCTGCTTCGCTTACCTGTTTGCTCATGATCAGTTGACAAGCCAACGATGAAAGGATATATCGTAACCTGTTGTATGAGGACACGGTCAAATAATTCATGTTCATAGTATTCTAGAAATGTTTTTTGATGAAATTCTTTTTTTTTTTAAACAAGAATAATGTTAGATTCTGCTATATATTTTCAACATATATATGTCAAGGTATTAGTAGAAATCAAAGAATCAATCTCTTATAAAGATTTCTTTAATCTTTAAGCAAGCATAGGGCTCTTCAAACTTTCATATCAGAAATGAATCTTCCATTTGTAATCTAAATGTAAATGTTTGAAAACGCTAATTAGAAAGTACAATTTAATATTATAATTGGACTTAGAATAATAAAAAAAGCTGTTGTTCGAATCTCCAAAGCTATGGAACAGTACTTAAAAATAATTTAATCCTTGATTTATATAATGATGTTGTTTATGTTAAAGGTTATTGCTATGATTTGATGTCAAAAATAATTTCGAAATGATTTAATAGTGTAAAAAAAGTTATAGTGGCTTCTAAATAATTTTATTTATCTCATGAAATAAAATTTATCAATAATTATTTACAGGTAGTTTAGTGCAAATAGTACTTGGTAGTACAAAAGGTTGACTAAAAGACTTATGAATTATATGAAAGTATTGATTTATTTGTACTGCAATCTCTCTTATTAGGTTTATTTATTAATTATGTTATGCTTAATTATTGTGTGCACACTGTGCGTATTAAATGTGTATGTACTTAAATAAATTGGATAATAAGTAGCCTCGCTTTTCCATTGTGATGAATATACAGAACGTCTATGAATTCATAAATATTTTTTCATTGGTCTTACAGTCCAATCAAATCAATCGAAAATAATACGTAACAATATCAATACATATCCAAATTAACATTAATACATCAATACACAAAAATAATAAAAATAAAAATTAAAATTAAAAATTATACTCACAGTCAGACTATCCTTGTATACAACCGAACTGTACAACCAATGAAAAAATATTTATTAATTTGTATATAAGCAGTCGACAAAAGTACAATTAAAGTACGTCAATGAATATTTACGATGTTAGACTAGATAGCAATGTTTAAAATAAATAATTATTACTGATTGTTAATTAATTATTCGTGGTCAAAGACGGATAATATTCTACGATAGATATATAAAATATATTTTCAGACGTAGAAAAAAAATATCTCCAAGGCACTGATGAAAAACAGAATAAAAATAAATAAATTTATTTGTATGAATCTAATTCGGTGCATCATTTAAACAGGCATTATGATATCGATATTTTTACTTCAATTGTTTTTTATTGGGATCTACAATAAGGGGAAATTATTTATTTCAAACATCAAGTATACTCTCCTTATATAGGCGTATTGCTTACGTAATAAGCTCCAAATTTAAGCAGTAATTACAGTTCGTTTTCCAATGCAAAAGTGATCTCCAAAAACCTACTATTACCAAAAGTAAAACAGCGAGTTTGATATATTCTTCGTATATTATGAACTTTAAAACATATAATTATAGTCGGTGTAGAGACTTAGACGTCTGAGCGCCACCCGTAGGTCGGATAGTGAAGCGCTCCCTCCACAGTATATACACGCGCATCGCGACCTCTCTCCTAGGACGTCTGCGGAGTTAATGTTCTCTCCTATTCATTTATATGAGAGATACACCACCCTAAACTACGCATATATACGCCAAAATCGCGATTTTCTGAAATTAACGCCGTTATTAAATATTAGTTCACGGGAATAAAATATATAAAAAAAAAAGAAAGAAAAGACTAACCAGTGAGGTAACAACGCCGAAAATACGCAACCTAATGGTGATTCCATTGGTATTCCTTCCTTCTTGACGTTCTCACTAATTGAGTTTCAATAATTTGTAAACTTGTGGAAAGCAAGCTTCAATAATAACAAACTTTAACTCACTACAAGTTTACAAAGATCAATGTTATTGAAACAGACACTGTAAGACTGGCGTTAACGCATATATATATATATATATATATATATATATATATATATATTAAATAAGAATAACCAAATAGGAAATTCTAAAATAAGGCCAGCAATAATCTGTATCTTCTTGGTCGAAAAACCGAAGATAAAGTAAGTAACTTATTTTAGTATACTATATTCAAAAAAAGTATACCTCATCTCTTATCTCTCTCTCTCTCTCTCTCTCTCTCTCCCTTATCCCCCTTTTTCCTTAATTAATGTTAGTTAATAACACGTACAAGTTAACTAACCCTGTACATGTTACAATATATATATATATATATATATATATATATATATATATATATATATGCAACTGCTGTCTAAAATTATTTTATTTTAAATTATTACGTTTCGATCCGAATCACGGCACCCCTTTCAAATACACAAAATTAATTGAACTACATTACAGATTTGTAAAAAGTATACAAATTTTAAAATCATTGATATTCCAAGGACAAATATCAATTACATGTATAGCTACTACGTATATACCATGAATAGAGTTAAAATTTAATATTATTTAGAAATCAGATACAATCTTGTCGTAATTTGATTGTGGCATACTGTCCGTTGGCAGAATGCTTATGCATATGTATAAAAATCATTTCAAAAAATAGTCGATTATATATATATATTGTAACGGTGCGCGTGTCCGCCTCGAGCACGAGGACGGCGGGCACGGCCGTTGCAAATCTGTGCCCGGCTGGGCTTAGCCCCGAAGGATTTCGGCGAGGGAGAGGGGCGGTCCGCGAAGGGCGAAATATCGCGTTGTGAGACTGCGCGTGGGACAGGGTGGCTAATGGAGCACACTTGATACTAATAAAAAAATAAAAATAATTAAAATTTAAACAAGTTTTAATAACGCAGTACAAAAGAAAAGAATACAACGCAGCGCCTATATATGAGGCGTGCGGGACGCAGGCCGAGGGTCGCCGAGGCGACGGCGCGCGGGGCGTTCGGGAAGAGAGAGAGAGAGAGAGAGAAAAGGGGCTGCCACTTACAGCGAGTCGGGGCTCGATGATCCCGCAGCGTGTCCTCGTCCGGCAGCAGCACCTTCCTTCACCGGGAGCGGCGGTGACGTCGCCGTCCAGAAACCCCGGGATAGGGCGGTTATTCCGCGGAGACGGGGTCTGGCGACAAGTTCGTCCGCGCGGGCCCGCCCTCAGTGCGAGTGCGCTACACGCACACACAATGCCGTGGCACAAACACGCGCGTTCGAGTGTACCCTCCCCGAAGAAGAGGTACGTAGCGAGGGGGGACACGTGGAGCACGAGGCGTGTTCCCGTAGACGATGACCAAGACGACACCGTAACAGCAAAGAAAACAAAGCACGTGGAGCGAAAAGCCGGCTAAAACGCGTGTTCAAAGCTCGCGGCCTTCTCTCTATCTAATCCTTCGCGCGCGTGGCCGTCTCTCCCCATTCCCCGCTCTCTCTCTCACTTACCTCTCCGCCGGTGGTTGTGCGTCGGCCTGCAACATATAAACATTTCTACATATAAATATACAGATAAATATGTACATGCTACAGCTGGAGAGAGAGCAACGGGACGGGGAAGGCAGGCGCACGCAGTGCTTGCGTTCCTCGTCACAATATATATATATATATATATATATATATATATATATATATATATATATATTAGTTTCAACACCCATTATTTTTATATGATAAATATTAAATAAATGATTAGTGTTTTTAATACCTCATATAGAGTAAATTTTTCTATTGTCTTTACAGTCAGTTATGTATTCTTTTAGTGGATATTTATTTATCGTGGTGATCGTGTCGCGCCAGGAGTGGTGTCCGCGCAGCGGAGGTTACGAAACCTATATTGGACTAGAGGATTGTAGGATTGCGTGTTACCTTCTCTCTCTCTCTCTCTCTCTCTCTCTCTCTTTCTTTTCTTCCTTTTATCATTCGTATTATTCAGAACCTAATATTCTTGTTAAAATTGTCACTGAATTCATCCTAAAATTATAGAGCTGAATTCTTTTCAGTGTGTAACTGAATACATAATTGGAAAATACCAATCTTACAAATCAAAAATAGTTGAATAAATATTGTGCATTGATATCCTTATACATATATATTAAATCTAGATTTCTTTTTGGAAAAAAGTAATCCATATATATACTAAACTATAATCCATGTTTATGATTCTGATTTTTGACTTGCAAATCTTTGTTATGATAGTTTGTGACAAGCTTTAGGTACCTGAACAACTAAACTAACGAAGAATTGAGGAATAGAGAAAAAAATCAAACAATTATTGTTGATGATATTTTTTTTATAAATACTATTAAATTTTCATATAAAGTGTGTGAAGTAATCATAGTCTGACACAAAAAATGAATTTAAATATAAAAAAATATGTTGTTCGAGTTCAGACACCTTTTTTTGACAGGTCAACTTTAAATGTCGATTCGTTATTTCCTGAAGTAATTATAGAAGATTTTGGTATGGTGGACAATTATATTCAGATAAATTTATAAATTAATTTGCTTTCCTGTATTTTAACAATATTCTGAACTCGATAAAGAAAGGAATTTGGGAAAATTCTCGACGCCATTTGCCGTCTCGATAGAGTCACGTCGTTCCGTATCACCGCCGACCGACTCGCTCGCGTAACACCTTGTTACGCAAGCCGTCCCGATGGCTATAGACCGTAATGAAGAGGAGCTGCTACGGCTGCAGAAGAAAGTAGGCCACCGAATGATCCTGTCACAGTTCGAACAAGAGCGTCTGCGTCGTATCGTTCTGCTTCAGACACAACCGAACAACGGATGACAGGCTATGGCAGGAGCCTCGCCAGGGATGCATCCGGCCTCCCCATCAGCGAAAAGCTCGACGATCATGCAAACCTGACATCGGACGAGAATAGGCAGCACGGAGGACGTGACCAGTCGGGAGTGGCGCACATACTGACTTCAAAACACGGGGACCGACCAAGAGTATCCGGATTAATATCTAGCAGACCTTGAAGAGTGTATATATTCAGCCCGCCTGACAGGCGTTTATCAACTTCACGGAATTAACACGTTTCGGCCTCGAGATACAGCGTACTATAGAGCTCCAAAACCGGTGGAACGCACTGCTAGCGAACGAGAAGATGAGACTCCGTAGCGCTTCTCCCACCGTCACTAAGATCAAGACGATGAAGGTCGCAGCTGTCATGCAGAACGAGCGGGATAGAAGGACCGAGTCGTCTGACAGCGAGGGATAAATAAAGAGACTCGGAGGAAACCTAAGAAGGCAAATGCAAAGGTCAGAGAGATAGTGGTCATACTGGGACCCGTAGAGACCCAGACCCAGAGTTATGCAGCAGTTACAAGACTCTCGCAATAAGCCACAGCAATGGCAAAGGAGTTGGAAAATACGACAACCGAGGACCAGGTCGCCTCAAGATTCGAGTCGTCAGCTTCTAGACAACAGCCGGTGGCAGAACCGTGGTCGCGAAGAGTCTCGGAGAAGGTCACCGCCGACGTACAACAGGGAGGACGTACGGTTCTATAGTTCTATTGTGCTTCTACTGTAGAGTAAGGGATAACATCCGAACACAAAACTCCCCATAAAAATCGTCCTGAGGCACTGGGATATTGTATACAATCACTTCTACATGAAAATACAATCTTTCCTCGTAGAAACTGTATTTTAAATTAAATAACGTGAATATTTTAATATTGGTGTTAAGTGAAATTAAAGCAAAATGTTAGTTTGCGAATTATATATTTTTAAAGCGGACGCTGGATATTACATATTTTTATGCATAAGGAACGTATTATATATATATATATATATATATATATATATATATATATATATATATATATAATCACAATTTCGAGTTTATTGGTAACAAACCCTATTTTGCCTTTGATTCAAACTAAAAAAGCAAAGCCTATGTCACTTTTCAAGTTAATGTAACGTATAAAAACAAAAACTAACTTGTCATCACAAATTATATTCAGAATGATTTGACATACACAACCATTATATAATAGCAGACGAAGAAAGAGAGAGAGAGAGAGAGAGAGAGAGAGATAAGAAAAAATAAAATTTACAAAAATCAAAAAATATCCGTAAGGTGTAGTGTCAGATTAACCTGAAAAACAAACAGAGTAACACTGACTAATATGTCACACCTTCTTCAAGATACGAATCACAAAGTTGGATATGAACATTCATCTGAGCTGGCCTAGTATTAATAGTTTAAGCGTACTACTTTGAGTTGATGTTTATGATTCAAGATGCCACCTAGTGGCCGATGGTGAAACTGACTGTTAAAATTGTTAACCTAATTTATTGATGAAAGTAACATGATTTTCAATAAAAAATATAGCCTATGTCCTTCCCAAGATAATATAGAAGCTATATATCAAATTTCAGAACAATCGGTTCAGTACTTTTTTGGTTATCCTGTACAAACAAAAATACGCTTTGTCTTGATAAATTAGTATGAAGTATGATATGATATGATATGATATGTTTATAATTTCTACATTTTTAATAAATTAACACAAAGACGAATGATCTAATACTTTATTAGAGAAAAATTTAAAAAGTACAGAGCTTAAAAATGCTCAAACAGTAATAATGTTAATTTTGATTTTGTTATATATCTTCATGTCAGAAACCGTAATGTTAATAACTATATCAATATCAAGATATATCATCTCAGACATTTCGAATAAAATTTGTTATACATATCACAGGTTGATAGAAGAGTAGATCATAATTACTAAAGAAATCACATTGTAAACCAACTTTTGGTAACAATAAGTTTCACATCCCATTTTGCAATAAAATATTTCTAAATTAAAAATGATTTTCTCTACAAAATGTATATTTTTTTGGGCATTTTTTAATTTAATTTTGTACTTTCATGCATAATTTAAATCGATCTAGAAATGTGCGATATATTTCTACGCTGGACCTTACTAGCGTTTACAATCAGGTTCCCCATCCGAAGGAATCACGACACCTCTTTGCATTTACTGTTTCGATAATGATGTGTTTTGAATGGAACTGGATGCGTACAGTGTCGCCGATGGGCCTGATACCGTTCAGTACTTAAGCGAAAATTGATCGGCCTTGAAATGAATCGAGTAGCCTTCACCTCGATGACATGGTTATGACTTCGGAGAGCTTTTACGAGCACCTCAAATAACTTGAGCATATCCTACGACGAATTTATGAATAGGCAGAAAAATAAATTCGCATTTGCAAAAGTTAGGTTTCTTAGCATTCTTGTGGATCGTGATGAATTTCGACTCGATCTGAATAAGATTATATCAATATTAACCTACGCTGACCTAACAACACGAAACAACTCCGTAGGTTTCTAGGTCTCGCGTGCAAGAACTGAAAGCTTTTGCAGTACTTTGTGACGCTTGCTGATCCTCTCACTCGACTGACCAAGAAGAATATGAAGTACAGTTGGGGAAAGGAACGGCAGCAAGCCTTTGAACACATTCGGGCCCTAGTTGTATCGCCACTTGTCCTCTTTCAACCGTCGGTGGAAAAAACGTTGAGTTTTAGAAATACAAAGATCATGTTATGAAGAAAGAACATGCCCTAGCTCATATGTATGAGGACGAGCCGCCCTGCGAAGTCGACTCCTATGGTGACAATCTGTAAGATCCTTGGTATTTACACCTTCATAAGAAAGTCGCGAGTGACCCTATCCACTATCCCTGATGTAAAGTTGTTTACAACGACTATATTATCGTCGCTCCGATCCTACTTTCGATGATCTAGTAGATGACCAGGATGCCTGGAAAATAGTTATGCCTGAAGGAGATCGTCTTAGCGTGCTTAGAGAATACTATGGAGAGCCCCAAACCGGTCATTTTAGTCGCGACATGACATATGATCTTATAGCACGAGTATACTATTGGCGATCATAATACGTATATTGCAGTTGTAATCCATATCATACTATATTAGAGTTGTAACCCAAATCATACTATATTGCAGTTGTAACAAAACGCAACCCAGTTCGTCCGTGACTGCACTAGTTGCCAATAATGGGTACTACAAGTTGTACTAGTTGGACTGATTGGCCATAGGACGATTAGCCATCTTTGATCAGTAGTAATTAGAAAAGTAATGGATCCACAATCCACTCGAGTATAGGACAATCTATTCGTTTTCTTGGATCTATTCACATACTGTCACTATCTTGCATCTTTAGGCCATCTTTGGAGTCGTCTCCATGTAGTCTAGACTATATATATATATATATATATATATATATATATATATATATATATAGTCTGCATATACAAATATAGTATATTGTTACAGGCCAGAGACGGAGACAAGAAGCCGGAGAAATAAGTATGACAGAGAGAGAGAGGGGGGGGGGCTAACACAATATGCGCGATTCGAGAGTTAACGCGAGGAAAGAGTCAACTCGGTGTGCCTCAAGACTCGACTGTGTACTACTGAGAGATATTTTTTAGGTTGCTTTGCTCACGAAAGTATCTCGCCGGTTTTTCCGCCTGTCGATGTCCGTCTTATTTTCATCTTTTCAGCTTATGATTTATCATCGCTGGTGCGTTTTGGCTTCGCCCCCTCCTGAAGGTCGTACTCGCCCATGAATCTGTTTCATTGTGTTCCGGACCGGAGAACGTGGAACACCCTCCCGCCCCGTCCCACTTTCTCTCTCTTTCTCTTTTTCTATATATATATATATATATATATATATATATATATATATATATATATATATATACATCTTTCGCATTCGCGTATGTGCCGCTAGCGCAGTTGAATCGGTCTGCGACACTTGTGCGTGCTGTACTGATTTCTCTTTTTTATATAAAAAATTTATTGTGCGTCTTATTTTTATCCGAAACAAATACAGTGTCATTTCTCCTGGTCTTCCACTCTCGATGCATCAATTGCGACTTTCGCTTCTCACCGAAACCACCCCTCTCTCTTGCCGAAATTTCTTCAGGGTTCGAGCCAGCCAGGCATCCTCTTCTGCAACCGCCGTATTCGCTATCCTCGAGTTACGGATGAATATGCGCACGGTTAGAATTTATATAGTTGAAAGTGCTTGCTTAGAGAGAGCACGTGGTAACAGATGCGTAACGCAATATAGTATATTCATATATTGTAAAGCACGGGAATATTCATATACCGTAATTCAATATTCATATAAAATATTCATATAATATGAAGCACAAACATCAACTTCTTGTGATTTTCAGCTTTTATCTTGTTGCCATCATAGAGAGAAATAATCAGCAGTAAATAAACATAAAAGATAATGGAATACTTATTTCCTTAGATATAGTATAATATATAATTTTACACAGTCATTATCGCATAAACATACTCATGTGCATCCACGCATATATTTTGATTAGTTGTGCTATTCGAAAAAAGTATCTTTACTTTATCTTTTTTTACATTTTAGTACAATAAACCTTATTTTCTTCACAGCTTTTAACAGAATCTGCCGAGTTTATTCTAACACTTTTTGTTACTAGAAGTAACGGAATACTTCTCAAAGTATTCCATTTTATAGTTTTTATCGGATCAATATCGGAAAAAATCGGAATGTTCTCTCGAATTCTAATAGACTTGTGATTAATATAGAAGTTATATAGATATATAACTTTATAAATATAATAGATATATAAAGCATTAAGAAAATATGCACGCGTTAGATAAAAAACTAAAACGAAACCTACTAAAATTAAACTAAAATAAAACCAAAGCTTCATTTACGATTAATATATTTTTCTGCATTTCAGGTGGCAGCGAGGTCAAATAGAGCGGTATCAAGATAGACTTTCGTATCGATCAAAAAGATTCCACATGGTAATAAATTCGCCAATACTTGATGAAAATATATGTAATTGCCAGAAAAAGAGATATTGTTATAAAAATAAACATAATTTATAATGTTATATCAATAGTGATTAGTGAAATGACCGTTACAACGATAAACACATACTCCATCAGTTCCTATATACTTAGTACATATGTAACTTTAAGTACATTTATCTTCGAGAAATACTACTGGACAAGAAATGTATATAAGAAAGAAGATGTATTTTGATACGGTCTATAACATTATTTAAAACTTTTTAAAATTTTTTGTATTTTCTCAGAGGAATTCGAAAGCACCATACGTTTTGTGGTTTGTTTATGGATTTCGATATGAAAATTTAATTTCTACCAAAAACAACTAACCCATTCGTTATAATGAACATCCTAAAAAACATAACATTTCAGAATTCCCTTGGCAGCGCTATCTCTGTTATGGTAATAATAATTTTAAAAATCGTAATTTTTTATAACTTTATTATTCTAAAATATTTTGTCAATCGTCAATCTTTATTATCACTGACAATTTGAAGAAAATTCCACGAGACACTAAATGTAATACAGTCGATTAATTAATTTATTTCTTTAAGATCATATAAATCAAGAAGATATTTTAATTCTGTTATTAATGCTATTATCTTTAAGAACATATTCTAAAAATCTTGTGCTTTTAATTAAGGTACTACTTTCTCAGAAAAAAAATTAATGCAAAGCGAAATTTTTTGTTTGAAATACATATTTAATTAACTTCTATCTGTGGAATATTTGAGAGTAAAACAAATATATATGCTTGATGGTTTATTTATCTTAATTATATATTTACAATTGTTGAATATATTCTATTTTATGTAACGGAAACAATTAAATGAATAAAATTATAAGAAAATTTACGTTTGTATTAAAAACATTAGCATTAGATCACAATAATCTTAATAACCACGTCCAACACCTGATCTAAACATACGAATTCAAAAGTCATACGAAAATCTGATAATTTTAAAATATTAATACTTTTACAAAATTATTTGATTGTTCTTATTCTTTTGGAACATTCTATTTAATCCTATTCGTATTAAAAAAATATCGAATATGGTGGGAGTCTCTGTTTAATCGAAAGTACAAAAATGAGTATTCACTGACTGTTCTTTAGGATGTTAATCCCAAAAATATATGTGCCCATTCAAATGAACTTTCTGATATTAATATTTTAATCTAGTTATTTTCATTGATTTAATAAAATACGAATTGTCACCTAGTTGTCGCTGGTCGAACTGACTGCTGAGTAAATTAAATGCACGCAGTACTACTGTATCTTTTTTTTGTTATTTAACGTCGCTCTATTTATGCTTCCAAATACCGGTGCTAATCAGCGACGGGGGTCTACGATATGTTTGTAAACAAAGCACATGTAAATTATTACAGTGGTGCCTATGTCAATCGGCCGAGACCGGGATTTGAACTTGGATCACCAAGTTACTAGTCCTTCGCTCTAGCGATAGAGCCATCGTAGGGCTCACTACTGTATCTTATACTATGTGTACGATCTGCGGATTCGAACTCATTTTATTATCTTCACCAAATTTTAATACACGACTTATAATGTAGCGCGCGGATAATTTTCTTGATTAAACTAAGATTATTGTCAACACAAAACCTAGTCTATATAACTCAGAAGTAAATACAGAATATATATTTCAAATTTCAGATCAATTGGTTCAGTAGTTTCTATGTTTAACGTGTCGAAAGAAAAAGCGCCGGCTTTGACTTTGATGACGACGTTGACGATTTTAATGAAAACAACATTTACAGGTTTGAGATGCAACAGAGTAATGATAAAGCAGTCGAAATGACTATGGATAATATACAATATAAAAACTATGGTAAATATTTATGAAAAATATGTGTGGAAAATATTCAATATCAAAGCTATACAAAATAGTCAATATAAAAATTAATTTGATAACTATATAATCAAAAAATCAGTTTCAACGCATTGTTATTAAAGCTCGTGACTCTCATGTGAACGCAGTAGCGATACTCAGACATCATATATAGATTGCCTTTGCCGGTTCTCGTATATACCAGCGTTCACAAGTGAGCTTCAAAATTTACTTATACATAATTCTGACAAACATAACTGTTTTGGGTTCACTTCTAGAAGAATAAATGTTTTGTTTAACTTTTGAATTCAATTCTTAATTTGTTTGCAAGATGTTGAGGATATAATTTTCGAGAAAAAAAATAAAAAACTATGATATATTTTATTATAAATTATGTTTCTATCTACTGGATTATAAATCAATATACATAAGATTCAGAAGAAATTTATATATTATTAATTTATAATCTATTTCCAAAAGATGTCTCTTTTTAACGGCCCTTCAGCTTATAAAAATGTCCCTGAATCTCGCATGTCAATTTATTCGAAATTTCACAATTCGTAAAACTTCTTTTGAAATATGACTACATGATTCTTAATTTGGGTCAATTTGGCTATTGAATTATAATACTCTATATTTATCAGCTTCAGTGGATTGTAGTTTACCTTGTCGTAACCTATTTTCTTAGAATAGATTATTTGGTAGTATAAGCCAAACATGTTTATAGTATTTTTGTTCGAATACTTTTTCTGAATATTAAAATATAGTCGTTCATTTGTATGTATAGGTCATCTCTATCGTCGTAATTAGAAGTCCAGCAGGTGATTGAATGAAAAACGTGAACAATCGATCTAAAGTGATTTAATAAAGATTTTTTTATATATTACTAATATTTTTTAATATATTTTATATAAATTAATATATTTTATTATATTTTTAATATAAACATATTGTGATAGAAACGAATAATAGTAATTCAGGTATCAATACGGTATCAATACGGTATTGGACTTTTCATTCATCATTTTATATTAATATGATTATATTTACTATGAAGATTACAATCAACCAATAAGATAAAGTACGAACTAAATCTTAGTAGAATATTAGACACTATATAATCCATACATAAAATATCATATTATTATTTGCAAACGACAAAAATATCAAATCGGAAAAATTAGTTACGTAGAATACTATTCAGACGCATGCGTGTCAACGTCAAGCGCATGCCCATGAATTCAATATTCGATGCAAACACGATAACTCTCTATAAGAGTTCATATACACAAACATTACAGTATTTTTAAATAGAAAAAACTATAACATAACGTTAAAAGTGGTTTTATGTACATGAACATACAGTTAACATATGTCATTTTTGCGTGCTGTAAGTTCTGAACCAGTTCTCAAACCAGACCCTTCTGAACTATGCATTCAGTATTTGCGTAACCTATATCAATATGATTAGGGCATCGAGGGCGCCAAAGTAGACACAAGATTAATTGAAGATAAACGTGCAATAGAGGGAGAAGAGAGAATGGGCTGTGAGCTTGGAAAGTTGACTTCTTCGGCAACTCAAGGTCTGGTTGTGAAGACAGACCGCGGAAGTCCAGCACCACCACAAGCTACAGACCCCAGATTACCACTAACAGCGCGACAAAAGTATTTGTTAACAGCTAGTTGGAAAGGAATTACAAAAGCAATGGAACAGACGGGGGTCTACATGTTTATTAAGTTCGTATTTATTCATGCAATATATATATATTTATATATTATGAATCAGCGTATAATTATTAGTCTTTATATTATTATATATATCATACATACGTTTGAATCGTACTGTATAAACTACTGAACACTATATTGAAAAAATTGAGACGAAACATTCCCTTAGAATTTGATATGATTTCTCATTCGAAGTATCATATACAAAAACATGGAAACAAACTGTTTCATTTACTCGAATTCTATTTGAAATAGTAACTCGTTGATATAGGATAAAAATATGTTTTAGATATTGTCATTGCTCGATTAAAATTTTTGAAATTAAAAAAAAATCATTATACTGACTCGAATCCTGATAATCTGTGTTTTAAAAATAATCCCAAAAAATACGAAAATTAATTTTTATATAGTTTTTTTTATTTCTTGTATGATCATTTGTTATTATTGTTTATTGTTTTCTAAATTATTGTTATCTAAATTTCTCCATTATTTTATTATGTTGAACTGAAAAATATTTTTTTTCACACAGAGAGAAAATAATACATTACGCAACAAGTTCAATAAAGTAGGTGATATTCATACGAGTCAATATTGTCGACTGAACTCGTATTGGATAATAATAATCGTACTTAGATTTCAATTCCAGATACAGTTCCACAGGGAGTTTGCATAAGTCAGGAAATACTATTACCACTATTTTTTAATAAATAATATCCAAATATTATAAATTATCAGAAAAGTAGAACTTTTGATAAATTATTTAAGTAATTATTAAATTTTTAAGTAGACTAAAAATTAAATCTTAATGTAAATGGATATTACATGGCCTTCGTGAATAAATCTAGAAAAATTTCATAAGTGTCTTTCACGATATTTAATTAGACCATCATGACAATAAAATGCCATTCAATGACAAAAATATATGAACAAATCAATTTTACCATAATCAATAATCAATTCCGCGGAAGTAGAGTAAGAACCTAGATATGGATGAAACATTAGAGAGAGAGAGAGAGAGAGAGAGAGAGAGAGAGAGAGAGAGAGAGAGAGAGACAGACAGACAGAGAAAAAGAAGATAAAACTATTTGTGACCTGTAACACCAGCACGCGTTATAGGTTAAATTATATAGACAAACATCGTTTATTGAGAAAAATCTTCATAAAAAATCAATTCAACATTGCATACATGTAAAAAATTTTTTATATTTGCGCCATGAGGGCCATCTGACACATTCCATTCTAATATGGATTTAATTTTAAAATACATAAAAAATGAATTATAAAATAAAGACGTAATCAAAAATTATTTAAAAAAATTTGTTTATTTGATATAAATTTTTATTTAAAAGCGAAATTAGAAAATATGATAATTCCCTCTTTTTAACGAATTTACATTTTTTAAACATTGAAAAGTTGTTACTACAACGATTTTTTAATGAAAAAAAAAACTTTATATTTATCAAAATTGAGAAAATAAAATATTGCTGTTGAAAATAAAAAATTATTGATTTCAAATCACAGTTATTCATATTAATTTTAAAAAAATATAAAAGTTATATTTTTAATTATAAATATTAAAATTTTAATTAGAACAATATATAAAAATTATAGATCAAATACAAGTACATCTTTTGTATTATGTAAAATAAATTGTTAAATTATAAGTTTCATTAGCATCCCCCATCTCGGGTTCGCCCAAGATAATTTAACCGATTTTTCTTCTCTTCTTCACTCTAAAAAGGTGATATTTTGCTGATTATTTTATACAATACATATACATATTACATATGGTTTCTACGGTGAAAATTGTATTTTCGAGTTCAATCGCTAGAAAAAATGTCCAAGTGTCTCGAGTGAACTTCTACGGAAAGTTTCATGTTAGAACGTTATACAGAGTTTCGTGTCAAGGAGGTAGAATACGATGTCCAGGTGTAGAATACGAAACTTCTCGTAGATGTCATCCCGTCATACCTAAAGTTTGTCTTTTACCATTCCAATATGAAACTCCCCGTAGACATCATCCAGAAATTTTATTTTGCTTTAAGTTCAGTTGGTACCACTACTAAAATATTCACGGTATTTAATTTAAAATACGGAAATATACTATATATATATATATATATATATATATATATATATATATATATATATATATATATAATACGACATCGACGGGGAAATCTTGTATTTTCGGGTACGGGCGGCTGAATATGATATCCCGGTGCTTCAGGATGATTTCTACTGGAAGTTTTGTGTTTGGATGGTAGAATACGATGTACAGGTATTTCCAAACAACTTCAACGGGGACTACTGTGTTTAATGGGTAGGAAACTATGTCTAGCTTTCTGGGGACATCTTCTACGCATACATGTTAGGACGGTAAAATACAATGTCTAGGTGCCTCGGGATATTTTTTACGGGATGTTAAGTGTTTGAACAGTAGAAGAAGATATTCAGATATGGCGGGACGACGTCTATGAAGAGAATCGTATTCTATCATTTGAACACCCAAACTTCTAGTCGAAATCATCCTGGGATATCTTGACATCGTATTCTACCTCCCGAACATAAAATTCTCTATAGCAGTCGTACCGAGACATATTCTATCGTTCGAACATAATACTCTTCGTAGAAATCGTCTCCGAGGTCTATTCTATATATATATATATATATATATATATATATATATCCGAACTATGTCACTCCGAAGATAATATAACGTGTAAAAACAAAAACATAATTTGTCTTCACAAATTAGTTTAGTATGATTTGGCATACAACCATCTTATAAAAGGAGACGGCGAAAGACAGAGAGAGAGAGAGAGAGATAGAGAGATAATGAATTGAGTTGAAATTTGATATAAATCAAGACACCTCCTACTGACCGCTGGTGAAACTGACTGCTAAGACCGTGAACTTAATTTATTGATGAAAGTCAATTGATTTTAATAAAAACATAGTCTGTGTTCTTCGGAAGAGAATATAGAATATATATGTCAAATTTCAGAGCCATCAGTTTAGTAGTTTGTTTGTTTATCGTGTACAAAAAACACATGTTTTGTCTTTATAAATTAGTATGATATGATATGATATGATATGATGATGTGATATGATATGATTTCTCTCGTTCACACATACACACACACACACACACACACACACACACACACACACACACACACACACACACACACATACACACACACAGCCAGACAGCCATCAGACACACAGATAGGCATCCACGCATTTAGTACAGACAGGCATACACACTTTATAAGTAATTTATCTTTAAATTTTGATGATTTTATAATTTGAATATTTTTAAATTCAATGATATAAAAGAAACAATTTTTATGATTAATAAAAAAAATTCCAATAAATAACTAGATTAGGAATTGTAAATAGATCATAAAATTTTTATAATTGAAAGATGTGATATGTACTTATATGCTCAAACAATAAATGTATTTTGGCATTTAAAATAATTCTTTTAATCAAAATCCTAATAACGCTTTAGTTATTTTATAGTTTAAGCTTAGGTTGTAATACAAAACAAGGGGCATCCTGAAAAGATAAAATAAAAGTATAAAATACTATGATTTACGGTTAAATAAAAAAAATCCAAACACTAAAGAATATAACTGCTATATTAATAACCATATTTCCGTTTAAGAGTGTCATGCATAAATAAAGTGTAGTACAGTGTGTCGCACTCTACCTATCCTAAAGTATGCTTACTTTGTTTAGGAAACCACATAAATAGTTTGTAAAATATCTAATGATTTCTACAGCAGAACCTTTTTCTATTCGTTTTTTTATGTTATTTAACGTCGCTCTATTTAGGCTTCCAAATATCGGTGCTAATCAGCGACGGAGGTCTATGATGTGTTTGTAAACAAAGCCGATTTAAATTATTAAAGCGGTGCTTGTGTCAATCGGCCGAGACCGGGATTAGAACTTATTTGAAGTTACTAGTCCTTCGCTCTATCGATCGAGTCTACGCCTACTTCTATTCTGTACTACTGTGTACAAATATGAGTAAAACTTTATTTATAGCTTTTAAAATCTTTATTTATTTTTCTAAATCAAATTCATCACCTTCAAAATAACCCCCTCTATCGGATGTAATACAACTATTCCAACGCTTTTTCCAATTTTCAAAACATTTTTTATACTCATATTCTGGAATGCCCATCAGTTCCTTCTTCGATTCGGCTTTTATTTCTTCAATCGAATCAAAACCATATCCCCCAAGTGGTCTTTTGAGTTTTCTGAACTGCCAGAAGTCATACGATGCTAAATCAGGCGAGTACGGTGGTTGTGGAACAATATTCACGTAAAATCAATGCAGTATGAGTTGGTGAATTATTGTGATGTAGAAACCAAGAGTTGTCTTACCAGAAATCTGGCCTTTTGAAACGAATAACTTTGCGCAAACAACGCACAAATTCATAATACACCACACCACAATAATCGAAGAAAGCAGTGAGTATAACCTTAATTTTTGAGCGACTTTCGCGTGATTTTTTTCGGTTTTCACTTTTCTTTGGCGCGATATTTGATCTGTTGTTTTTGGATCGTAAACGTAGACCCAAGTGTCACTTCCAGTTATTATGCGTTCCATTTTTGTCTGATATCCAAAAGCATCACTTCGCAAACCTTGCGAGACATGCGACGCTGTTTTTCCAAAAAATCGAGTGTTTTTGTCACCAATCAAGATTTCACTCTTTTCAGGCACAAAATATCTTTCGAAATGGTGTTTACTGACCCATTTGAAATTCCAACAATATCAGTAAGCGCTCTAGTAGTCAATGGACGATTTTGCAGAACCAATTGTTTGCTTTTGTCAACGTGTAGTCCATCAGTAGACGTCATTGGTCGTCTTTGACGTGGTTAGTTTTCAACGCGTTCTCGACCGTCTTTGAACAATTTCTGCTAATCAAAAATACTTGTTCTTGACATAGACTTTTCACCAAAGGCCTTTGCAACATTCTGAACGTTTCGGCGGCCGATATTTAATTTCGCGTACAAAATTTAATGCGACTTCATTGCTGAATAATTTTAGACATTATAAAAACTGAAAAGACAACTTTTCTTTGTTCGCAAAACACAAAAGTAACTATATGAAAAATGAAGATAATTGCGTGAAATTTGGCACAAACAACTCTGACAGTACTAACAACTTAAAAATAAAAACATTTGTCCAAATTGATAAACATGGGAATTTTGAATTGAAAAGTCTTACTCATATTTGTACACAGTAGTATGTATTCGCATTCACTTTAAATTAGTTATCTATGTGCTACTTTATAGTATATAAGTTTCTACACTTTTTCCCTAAAAGTGTGATTTTTTGTTGAATTAAAAAAAAGTTTGTATATTTAAATAGGTGTACCTTAAAGTAAGAAAATGGTCTAATCATATGCTCTTACTTAAATTTTGACTTCAATACAGCAAAAATTCAAATGATTCGATTCCTTCTTTTTAACAATATTTATTTGATTTATTTCATTTAATAAAAACAACGTAAGCATGCCTCAGAAACCGTATTCGCCTGACTCACTTATTACAGAATACCTATATTATACCTTATTACAGAATACTAAGAGTAAAAATAGATAAATTTCTAAGGAAGGTAAAAACATGAAAATATAAAAACATAAAAACATCTAAATACAGTAGACATAAGCACAATTAAAGTATTTTAAGATAAAACATGGATTAAATTATTTTATATTTATAATAAATTCTTCTTTACTGAATCCTTCCCACGATATGTATTAGAGAATTTTTAATTAAGTTTCCTAAAAGGTAACAATGGAAGCTTCGAAGTTTGCATTGGAATCGATTACAAAATTTTTTTGTTCTTTACAGATATTTAGTAAACTGTACTGATACGAAAAAAAGTGTATAATAAACTTGGATTAATTAAAATTGATTTTTTTTGGAAATTATTTGCTCAATTTCAAAATATTTTTATCTTAAATAATTTTCAATAAACTACTAGTTTTCAAAAAAAAAAAAAAAAAAATAAGTAAAGTTAAGATTACTTCTGAATACGTTATATTTTCAGACATATATTTCAGTTTCACCATTTTATGGTAAAGAAACACTCTTACTCATTATACAGGTAGAACGGCTCTGATATATTGTACTAATTTAAGACATTTACATATGAATTTATAATGTACATTTTAAATGAAAGAATAAATTATAGTGATTCTCTACGGTGTGATTTTATAAAACGCACCTGCATATATTGCTGATTATCTCTGCCCAAAACAAATTTTTGATATATATATATATATATATATATATATATATATATATATATATGTGTGTGTGTGTGTTAGAATTTAAGATTATAAATTCTGGAAGTAAATGTTAATTAGCAAAGAAGGGATTTGTGATAATAAGAACAAAAGAATTGGCTTAATACTTGAAAATAAAATTCAAAATAAAATAGTGAAAAAGTACATGTCATAAAAATGATTTATCACGATTCATTTTTCACTGATCAACAAATTATAATGTTTACACAAATGATGGCACCTCTTAAGTAAATTTTATTAGTAAATGCAAAACTACAAAATAAGTATTAGATCCAACACATCTGACTTTTCGTACTATTAATATCGCCAACTAAACGTGAAGGTCGGAAACTAAGTTTGACTTCTAATATATACAACAGCTGTATGAATTTATACATCATTAGAATGAAGTTTGTCTGTTGAAACACTATTTCTATATAATCATATTTTTTATTAATCATATGTAAATCTATGCATATATTTCTACAAATTAAGAACTCGATATTGTATTTTATATGGAATTATACATAAATAATGATTTATGATGTAGAAATAATATTGAATTTATTAGAAATCTAATATTAAGTCTATTGATCTAATATTAAATCAAATTAAATAAGATGCAACAAAACTTTTAAATTGTCTGTAGCCAAACGCATTGCTTTATTCGATTATCAATTAATGAAAAAATTATGACACATTAAAATCATATACTCAAAGAATTTTAATGAAATTTGAACATGAAAATTTTTGAAAATTGAGACACATTTGTTACACCTATAGAAATAAGTAATAATATTTTTAATACGTATATAAACAAAAATGAAATATATTGATGTCAATGTTTGCCTTTATAGGTAGATTGAGTTACTAAGTAAACCTAGTTTAGCGCATACTGTAGGAATTCTCAGTAGATTAATGCAAAAACCTACGATAAAACATTGGGTAGCTGAAGGTACTTTTTCGTATGGAATAACTCATATATAGTGTGTTCCAAAAATTTTAAGATTGGGGGTATAAAAAGCGCAATAAATTTACAAAATATTTTGAATAAACTTTTTATTCAAAATATTCTCCGTAAGAAGTAATACAATACACAAGTTGTTATGATATTCCAGTCTCTTCATGCCTTTTAAAAATTCGTTTTTTGCAATACTTTTTAATTTCGTTATCACAGCTTCTTATATCTAGAGGACCCATTTTTTTGGCCAAAAATTGAGTGATAATTACCACAGTATGTCCTGGTGCATTATCGTGCAAGAGGAACGAAATGTGCTAACATCTTCTTTTTTTCAAGTTGATCATTATAATAAGTTTAACGGTGGATTTTGGTATTCCAGTTCTTCAATCAATGTGCAACTAGAGTTATGGTTATCTTTTAAAATATTTATGACTTTGTGGATGTTATTATCATTCTTCGTAACACATGGGCACCCGCTTCTTTCGCTATCTTCAACCGACTCTCTACCTACCACAAAGAGATTCTACCATCGAAAAATAGTATGACGAGTCATAACAAATTCACGATAAGCCACTTTTAACATTTCCTTCATTTCCGTTGCAATTTTTCCAACTTTGAAGAAAAATTTAACTACAAGACGTTGTTCGATCTTTTTATTCATCTTATAACATATAACAATGACAGCAACCACTGTTTTACTCCAACATAAACTGCTGCTGAATAGCTGTATGTAATCCGATGAACTTAAATCTTTGTACAGAGGTAGAAGAAGATTGAAATAAGTAGTGGCCAAAGTTTTATGAGTATGACGCAAGTAGTACCGATGATATACCCGTAGATTTACAAATTTTGGAACACAGTGTATGCAATAAAAACACCACTACTTTTACCATTTGTGATGCAGAATGGGTAAATAACTCAATAAGTAGACGTACTATTAGTGACTGACCTATATTTGACAATCATAAAGCAGTTGCTTTGAGCTCTAACAAATAAATTATTCAGGCAATTTCGATAACTAATGTAGAATTTACAGCACCATTTGATAAAAGAATTAATATGTTTTTTTTTTATGTTATTTAACGTCGCTCTATTTATGCTTCCAAATACCGGTGCTAATCAGCGACCGAGGTCTACGATGTGTTTGTAAACAAAGCACATGTAAATTATTACAGCGGTACCTGTGTCAATCGGCCGAGACCGGGATTTGAACTCGGATCACCAAGATACTAGAACTACTCTAGCGATCGAACCATCGTAGGCATCATGTATTTAGTATATATATAATGCAATATGCATGGTTGGTGGTATATTCCAATACTCCCTCTCACCTCCGTGCCACACTCATTTACGCATACATTTGATCATAAGCATTTCCATGTTCAGTCAGCATTCTACTTTAAGTTTCTCTCGAGTTATGCAGCCTTTTTTTTATTAAAGGCGCTGCCCATGCTGACTATATAATTTCATATGCTAGGGGTTTCATCAATTCCAATTTTCTGGTTCGGAACCTGTAACACAAATAAGCATGTTAGTCTCCTAACATTAACCTCGAGCTCAGCTGTGCATGAAGCCGAGAGTTCAATGACTTAGTGAATATGTCAGCTAGTTGATTTTTAGCATATAATTATCATATAATTTCTTTTCCTCTGGTACTAATATTTTGTAACCGGCATGAGTGTAACCAACCATTATACCTCGAATACCTTGCAGGCCGAATGTATGGTCAGTGTTTCTTGGCTTTTTAAAGAAACCCAGGCTACCAAATCTTCGCAGTTGACCTACATCTAAGCTAAAACTACTTCGCAATTTTGTCAACGGAATATTCACATTTAGTGCCTTGTGAAGACTTCTATTATAAGTATACACGGCTGCTTCTACGGCTAAGTCTATATTACTCAAAGGTAAATTCGAGTTAAACATCATATTTCAAACATTCATTTCCAACATTCTATTGAATCGTTTCGCTACCCCGTTATGTTCAGGTGTATCAGGACACACCAGTTGCAATTCCGCGCCTAATTCAGCTAATTTAGCTACAGTTTCTCTGCTTGTAAATTCAGTTCCTTGATCCATTCGCAAATAGCAGAATTTTTCGTCTGTACCTACCGCGTTTCGAAGTTTTCTAATGCCAGCTTCTATGCAACTACCAGCTTCCGTTTTACTTCTGACTGGATACGCGCAAGCTACTCTAAAATAATCATTATCAATATAGTACTATTATAATATAGTACTACATTATAATACTACAATATAGTACTATTATAATATAGTACTACATTATAATACTACAATATAGTACTATTATAATATAATCAATATTAGTACTATTACAAACTTATGACCGCCTCGGTACCACGCCGGTTTTATTCGTCCCATGATGTCACCGTGAATAATTTGCAGATGCTTGTCAGCTCTAGTTTTGGTTTTACGAAACGATAATTTAACACTTTTAGTTAACAAAAGAACATCGCAGTTCTTTATTTCTGAGACGTCAGAGAGTTCTCTGTCGCTTATTAAATCTGGATTGATCATTACAAGCTGTTTAGGGTAATTTACTGACGGGTGTCCTAATCTAGTGTACCATAGCATGGCTTTAGACAACGACTTTGAAGTATTCCGGTCTCGGTTTTTATTTTCTACTTCGGGTTCCGCTGTATCGTCCGACATATTGTTAAATATAATTTCGCTTAATTTACTTGTCTCAACGGCGGGTTTTGACCCGACTTGTATATTTTCCAGCGGAGTTGTCAGCTGATTTTCATCTGATTTGTACGAACCTGTTTTACTCCGCGTGTTCATTGTTACACTTGAATTTTCGGTTATTAGAAAAAACGATAGAAGTGGCAGGAGTCTTCTCACTCGAACGATAAAGGTAAACTCTCTGACCTTGATAGTATCGCCCATGGCCATGCCTCCTCCATACCTTCTTGATCGCCCGCCATACCTTCTTTCCCAAGGCAGCACTTTCAGTGACTTCAGTACCTATAGGGTTTAAATATAATCGTAAATACTAGCTAGATTTATTTCAGCTGGTGTGACTAAAACCACAGTAATTAGAGATCTCTAAACACACACACTAATCGCCACACACTCAATTTCCTTAATTACGAATTCGATTTTACTTCTCGGAATAGAGCCGTGTCCTTAACGTCGAAGCTCCTAAGGAGGAATTAAGAGTTTTGAAACGCGTCGTCAGCGCGCACTCTTTAGTCACTTTAAACATCGAGAGGACAGAGGCAAAACGTCCCCCCTGTTCAACAGGTATGAAATTCAGACAGGGCCTTTAACCATGTGAACACAGGAGCATAGGCGCTCAGCGAACCAGCCAAATGTATAATGTCCAGCATACGTCGAGGGAGCGCGATCACCTATGCTGCTGCCCCGTATAGAATACGGTGCACATCTCCACCTTATCCACGGATTCTACAATCTGCACGCGCTGCTATACCGCGCACATGCACGTATTTTTACGTATCCCGCTTGAGGCACTGGACCCCTCTTCAGTCTATTTCTGGCTGGACCACGGGGCTCCTACACGTATAGGCACGGGCCTGAGCGGCACCCAGATCCCTCCCGCTACAGTCTTGGACTAGACTTTATACTAGGAATAAGTACACGCGCTTATATAGTATCGCCCGTATACTTTACATTGCATCTACACACACATATATATACCGTATGGAACATATATACGAAACTCTCCCATATAAAATACATTACGGCGATTTTTCTTATGGGAAGCAATATTATTTGCATGGTGGTTATGGAAAACGCGTGCCCAGCCTCGTAGGAAGCCTCCTTATATGATTTAACGCTCGGACTCCGTCCGGACCAGGCCGCGCGTCCGCCCGGTGCATACGCACTTTCTCTTTTCCGGCACAATGCACATCCGACCGTTAAAATCTTTTACCAAGAAATATTGATACTTTTATATTAAAAGTCAAAATCGACACAACGAACATTATATAGCGTATTCGCGAGAATTCTAATTTTTTTGCGGGCGACTCGACTTCCGCGAATCTCAACACTAAGTCACTTTTATAAATTTTATTGATTTTGAAATTTATTAATAATTAGTTATTAGCAAACAGCACTTATTTAATAATCAACAATTACATTAATGTTAAATTTAAATTAATTCTTAATTTTAATTTTTTACTCATAAGATTTATTATTTCAAAATTTAGAATTCAAATGTCCAATCTCAATTCTTTATTAAATTGAATTTACAATACATAATTTTCTAAACTTGAAATATTAATTGATTTCAAATCAGAAAACATGTTTCTTTATATCGTAAGATTCAATCAGTCGAAAATTCATGCGACGTATCATGAACCTTCATGTTTGAGAATCTATTTTACTTTAACTAAAATATTATGAATCACATAGCAGGACATCACGCGAGTGGGGGAAAGTAGGAAGGATTGAGAGCGAGAGAGAGCGAGTGGAAAGCTATATATATGTATATTAGGCGTACAAATAAGTTTCTGCCTTTTTGAAAAGATGGCGCCACCGATATGATAACATCGAAATTGTCAGCTCTAAAAAGTCGTATACTATATGTTAACATCTGGAAACAGTATAACCTTTTCATACCTCTGAATTTTGCTAGTATCACTTAGTTTTCATCCTGTTAAAATCTCACGATTAGAACCAACTAAGCGTCATTTGTGGTAATTATTAATTTACTTCTTTCATTTAAAGCAATCTGCAGTTGAAGCACGGAGGCTACTCATAGAAGCAGATTTTGATGTTAATTTGAGTAAGAGAAGTTATCGGAAGTAGTTCCAAAAATTTAAAAGTAGTGATTTTGATGTGGAGGACAAAACACTCAGTGGAAGGCCCAAACTGTATGGTCACACAGAATTGGAAGCTTCACTGGAGGAAGATCCGTGCCAAATGCAAGAAATACTTGGACAAGAGTTACGAGTGACTCAGCAAGCTATTTCACAAAGTCTCAAAAACCTGGGCATGGTCCGAAGTTACATATATAACCAAATACTATATATGATAAGGAAATTGGGTTCCTTACGAACTGAAGCTAAGAGACATCGAGCGTCACTTACTCGCCTGCGAAGTCCTGGGGTAAGCCCGGGCATGCCTCTACTTCGATGGCCAAGCCAAACATTCATGGCAAGAAGCGAATGCTGTGCATTAGGTGAGATCAGCTTGGAGTAGTATATTACGAACTACTCCAACATCAAACCGTCACCGGAGAACGTTACCAACAACAGCTGATGCAATTGAGGCGAGCATTAAAGATTAAACGTCCACAATATACCAAAAGACACGATAAAATCATTTTCCAGCATGACTACGCTCGGCCACCTGTTGCAAAATTCGTAAAGGAAACGTTAGAATTACAGAATTGGGATGTCCTACCCCACCTGCCGTATTCACAAGACATCGCTTCTTCAAACTACCACCTATTCAAACTACCACTATCCGGTCGATGACTCATGGTCTGGCTGAGCAGCACGTCACTTCTTACGAGGAATTGAAGAAATGGATCGATTCGTGGATCGCCTTAAAAGGCAAGCAATTTTTTAGATGATGTATCCACTTGCTGCCCAAAAGATGATCAGAAGTAGTAGAAAGTAATGGGCACTATTTGGAGTGACATTATTTGTATCCTTTTTTTTACAATAAATTCTTATTTCTTTATAAAAAACGGTGGAAAATTATTTGTACACCCAATATATATATACTCTAGTAATGGAATGCGACTTAATTCCAAAAGGTTTTTCAAACTTTAAATATAATTATAAATTTTGGGATTCCTTCGATATTAAAAAAAGTACAACATCATATGTGCTCTGCGATCAACATATTGGATTCAATTCGCGAAAATTTTTTGAAAGATTTAATATTATTAATATATGACATATGAAAATTAACAATATACTTATTAAATTATATGGAAGCTTTTGAGAAAATGAATTTGGATTAACTAAAATTTATTTTTTTTTGATAATTATTTGCTCAATTCAAAAATATTTTTATCTTAATTTATTTAAAGCTACTAGTTTATACACATAACTTCGACAATACTACCAACTTAAAAACAAAAACATTTACCTGAACCGATAAACCCGGGAAGGTTGAATCGAAAATCCTTACTCATATTTGTATACAGTAGTATGTGTTTATGCAAGTATTAGTGTGAACGTTTACATATGTATTACACATTTGAATTTACATCAAAGACTTTTTAAGGAAGATTTGAAATTAAATTTTATAGTTTTTATAATGAATAATCGAGTTTTTTTTGTCATATTTATCCTCGTCTGAAAATTAGTTTAAATGATTCGTTTCAATATCCTCTAAGGCGTAGCGATTGTCTGCTGCGCCAATTACTTTATTGTGGTAAAGCCAGGCAGCCAAAATTTGTGAAAATATTAAAAAATGATACAAGCCAAGTTTTATGGAATAATTTTGACTTAAGTTATAAATTTTCAAACAAAAGTTGTAGAATCTATTTAAATGAATTTTTTATGTTCGATTCATTTTTGCTGTAAAGCAAATAATTATCAAGATAAGCGCGATTAATAACGACCGTTTTGAGCTACTCGTATTATAATCAGTCCAAGTCACAGTCGATACGTCAATTTGCAGCTCAGATGATACATAGTACAAATACTTTTTAATTTTTAATTTTACTCATAAATTTATATTTTTAAAGCAAAAACATATAGAATGTAAAAAATTTATTTTAGGTAGATCTCCAAATTTTGTTTCAAACAATATTTAACAAACTTTCTATTATTTCATACTTTCAGGTCCCCCGCCTGACTAGACTAGAAGCGCGTACTACAACTGCCGTGTTATCCATAAATTGTCATTTATCATCGCAAAATTCGTTTTTCATCTTGTTCTATAATACATGTAAGTTCATCTATAATAATTTTTAAGATTGCAATAATCTGGAATATATCTCTTCTGAAGCAATGAAAAGTACGTTCGTCTAACAGAAACGTAAGTAAAGTGCACTCGAAAACGCGTTCTTGAACTGCAGATTAAAACCTGCAGCTTCAATTGCAAATTGGTGCAGTTATGTAATTTATTGTAAATAAACTTATATGCATTATAGAAGTAAATGAAAAAAGAATTTTGCGAGGATAAATGGCAACGGATGTAAAACTGCAGTTGTAGTACGCGCTCTCAGGGACCTAGAACACGATGGATATCTCACATGGTGCACTGTCATCGCATCTCCTAATACATTTTCCAGAATCTTATTGTCATTTGAATAATTTTTTAATGTTTAACTGTTATATTCATCTCTGACAGAATGTGATACGAGCGTACAAAATTTCTGTAATTTTGCAAGTAATTTTAAATGATTCTGTCGCAAGCATTATGACAGTATAGGAATCTATATTGATTATACATTAAAGAATCGTGTATATTATTGTAATAATTTATAAATTTTTCTGTAAAAAACTCTGTAATTTGTAAAGAAGTAAATTATATGTAGATATTGTAACACGGGAAATGCCTTACAATGCGTCTATCGAAATTAGACAGCCGTTACATGAAAATTCGCAGATATCTACCGTATCGATATAGGTGGGGTCTTTGTAACTTAACCATATTACCCGCGAGCCATACCGAGCGGAGATGGCTGGGGGGAGACATACTCTTCCCCGATACGCCGTTTCGAGAGGGCCGCGGCCGGTGTCGGGTCTAGAGGAATTTTCCTCTCTCTTCTCTATTGGAGCCCGAGCGAGCAACAGCTCTTCGTTATTGGAGCTATTTTTTGGCACAAGGTAGCCACACAGCGGGGCCGCAAAAAGCCAGCAACGGCAAGTAAGCGGTGAGGGTGACCTCCGTATCCCGTGCACAAGGACAACATCAAGTCCCGTGCGAGAGGCAAACCTGGGGACGGCAAATTCAGGTCGGGAATTGCCATCCCGAGACACCTGCCACGGCGTACGAACCATCGCCGCGGAGTGAGGGGTGAGTGGAGAGCAAGGGGGTAAGTGCTCCATCTCAGTTCTGTTCTCGAGTCGCGGAAATCTCGCTTCCTTTATTCAAAGATAATATTAGAATTATATATAATTATATATATATATATATATATATATATATATATATATATAACTTAATTTTTTAGAATCCCCTAAATTTTTCACGGCTCCTATATACAAACTAATTAATGTCTACGTATTTCAGGGATTCTATATTTTGTCGATATTTATCATTTTGCTTAGAATCATAATCAATAAACCCATTCAAACCGTAGCAAGAAGATTACAATTGAAAAATATATACAAGTATCTGAGAATTTTAACACGTATTCAGTGTACTATGTTCTCATGTATTCAATATCTAATATTCTAAAAGCATTTAAATTACACTTTGTATCGATCTTTGATAATAATATCATAGCCGAAACAACGTTATCGGAATAAATATTCTTTAAATTGTCAAACTATACAATTGTTTTCATTTCTAATTTACCTTATATTATTAAAATGGATTTTTTAAATACATGAATGAAGAACAAAGACAATACTTTAAAGATGAAATATCTTTCTAAATGTTTTAACTTGACTAATTCAATCACTTCTAAAATAAATTTGACTGCTACTGCAGGAATCGGAAATACACCGTGGGTCACGCGCTCAATGACTTGTGTTTCGAAACATCTAATAATTAAATATTTATTAATTGTTTAACAAACGAGTTTATAAATCGTCTGTGGGGCGATTAGTAGGGTAATAATAATACACAAATTGATTGCAAGATAAATAAAGACACACTTTATTATTACTAAAAATACTACAAGTAAAAAGGTGAACTTGATAGCCGTAACTCTGCTGTGTTGGTTGCTTGCGCAGGCCGGTCGGGAGACACGTCGTCTCGTGATCGAGGCTGCAGACCAGATGCCGAAAGTTTCCCGTAAAAACCATTTGTGGGCAAGTGAAAATTTGTTAATGACCTGGGACTAATAAATTTAAGGGTCGGCCAAGTATTTGTGTGCATCCTTGTCTCTTGATCAGCGAGCCATCTGTGCAGCGGTTTACTTTAAACCCTGCATCCCAGTGCAAGCGACATGGCCGCCATATGTCCTTAGCCGTAATAGCTTGATTGTTTAAATTACTAAAGAGGTGTTGTCTACCCTCCTTGTCGTTGGCATTATTTTCATTTTTGTTTGTCTTAGATTTTTTATTTGAATGGTTCACTACCGTAAAGTCGTTCATTTTCTCCGTATTTTTGTTATGAGATGACATTATGTTGTTCTTTTTCTCTATTAGTATTTTTCTTTTATTGGGTTTTGACATTGGGTCTCTGATTTCGCACTCATTTCCCTGAGCGCACTATCTACTCTCTCTCTCTCTCTCTCTCTCTCTCTTTCTCTACGGCCGCATCAATTTATACCAGTACATGGGAGGGGATACACCTCGCGTAGCGGGAGAGAGCCTCGTCGAGTATATCAGGCCTGCGTCTGCTGTCCCCCTCTAATACATACTCGTACATTACCGTTCTCTCTCTTACTCGACTCGCGCGAACTTGGAGAGGCATACCGTGGAAGGGTGACCCAAGAGTTCCTACATCAACGCGTGTACTCGAACTGTATATAACGGGTGTAATCGTGTGTAACCGTGTGTAAACGGGTGTAAGGCCCATATAATATAAGTAAATGCGCATATACATTTGTACGTACGTATGTTTGTATGTATATATATATGTGTATATATATGTGTGTGTATGTGTATGCATACATCTGTGCATGCATTCTACATGTACACACTGGGATGCGTATATATATATATATATATATATATATATATATATCCGAATTATCATAAGTAAAATAATTTAATATATCATTATAAATTAAATTGAATAAAATAAAATACCATCATAAATATTATATTAGAAATACGTGTTATAAACTAATATTATAATTATTATAATATACTAAGAATTATAATAAGAATATTATGATTATTAAAGATAATTATTGTTATACATTGTTATAATCATTATAAATTATTGTTATTATTATAAAAGCGGCTGCTCTTCCGATGTTAAACGAGCGGCGACGGAATGTACCGATAATATTATTATAAATTGGCCTGCAAAAGGCAAAATCGAGAGTTTGCCCTATGAACCGACTCCGATAATGTCGTTTCACACGACTTCCTCCCGGAGCTAATAACTTGTCCAGAGCTCGATAAATCCTGTCATTAAAAGGCTTTTCCGAATTATTAACTTGATCTGTGTTGCAAGGCACTCCCTAAGAGACGGACGGCTAATAATTTACCCGAAGCGAAGAGATTGTGATCAACTTGTTCTATGAAATTCCCCGCGTGGAAACTAACACCTGGTATTCGTACGGAAAATAGCGCCGAATCGATAACTTTGCGGAAATTAGCGCGCGTTTAGAAAAATATGTCCAATTAACTTTTATATTTAGCTTATAATAATTTTTTGCGTTACCTTTATCTTTATTTTATAGAATTCGTTATTTTATTTTTATTACAGAACCGTGCCAGAGCTTTGACATTTAGTGAGAATAATTTTTTTTATTATTAACAAAATATACTTTGTTGAATTATATTTATTTTCCTTATGCACCGTTCGTTCCCGAAAATATTTCCTCGCCTCTCAAACTATCCTGAAATATATCGCGTAAGCTATCTCGAGGTGGATGGGAGCGTTAGAACTTTAAATCCTATAAATTTAATCATGTATTTTATAAAAAATTTATATAAAATTCTTTTCAAAATTCAAAATACATTAATATAAAAAATATTATAGAATGAAATTAAAAATGAGTCCTCTCTGTAATGAAGGGAAATATAATAATGTATGTATTTATATTGTAAATCTTTTCATAGTAAAAGAAAAATATGTTCATATAGGAGAACAATAGTTTTATTAAATTTTATAATATATTCATAAAAAATAAATTATGCAATGTAATTATAACTCAAAATAAAGGAACATTAAAAGAAATGGCTAAGTTCATTTTATATGAATCCCTATAATTAACATATGTATAGTTTACACAAACTATATCCAAAATTCTGATAATGATTAATAAATAGTTTTACTGGAAATGCAGTTTAATAAAGTAATGAGATGATTTATAAATAACCGAGTTCATTTTTATATCATTCTGCATATCTGGGGCAAATTGTATAGTTAGCGGATGTTACTAAATTGCTAATAAAGGTAAAAGAAGCACACAAATAATCGATATTAAAATGAGTAAGCAATTGATATCAAATTATTATAAGCAAAAGACAATTTATATTTATTCTCACAATTCAACCTTGAAATGTGGTGAACTATTACCTGACGGATTCGTCTGTTGGATATTGAACAATCTTCACTTATCTTGTTAATTATAAAGGTTGAATAAAACATTTTTCCTGCAAACTAAAGAAAAAAGTTTATTTACTCGGGGAAAAAGCCTGAAATTAAAAGTACGACGGAGGTCACAGCAGAAAAGAGCGTCGAAGACGACGAAAGAAACGAGATCGACAAGTCGCCGCAGTCGAGAAGAATAGAACGTCTACCAATAGCCCGAAAGAAGAGCCGACTCGGGCAAAGATTGTGAATAGTCGACCGTCGAACAATAACGTGCGAGAGTTAAAGAAAAATCTAGGCGGCACGTAAGAACCGATCAGATGGACGAGAGAATACACACGCGACCGGCGAATAAGCCACAAATTAGACCAAGGGCGCAATTTGAGAATGCGTCCGACAGAAGACCTACGTCTACGCCAAAGGAGACAGCGTTTGCCGGCATATGCTATACTTGTCACGTACCGGGGCACCGAGCGGCAAAATGCCCGCGCCGACAATGCTTTACGTGTCACCAAGTTGGGCATAGTACAGCACAGTCCCGACGAATGTCATGGCTAAGGCAACAAATGATAGAAGGAGAAACTTGTCAAGTCTGCCAAGCGCGTGGTGTGATGTTGCAGATATATATGAACTCTGCGTCAGGACGCGCGCAGTGGGAAAACCAGAGTGTGGGCAGGCTGCGTAGTCCCCAGTCGCCCGCTCGAAGTCAGGAACTCGTTGCAAGTGCGCAAAGGAGTTGACTCTATCTTAAGCGCCAGAGCTCGCGAAGTTTACACGGCCCGTGAGTGTGAAGGCGTGGCTCAGCAACGGCTTTCTGTCAAGTGGACTAATAAGATGGTCGAACCACCTTCTGCAGTTCAGGAGGGGGGAGAGACTGTACATCATACAGTCGAAAACAAGAGTCAAGAGTCGAATTACTGGGAAGAAACAGGGCCATTGTGGAGAGATTGCCCGAGAGCCTTGAAGCCCGTGAAAACGAGGGAGCCGTGTCGACTAAACGAAAGTAGCGAGTATGAGGAGGACACTATGCCAGTAGAAATCGAGGAGCCGACTAGCCCCGCGCAGCCCGCGAGGGACAAGATAGCCGGAAATCGGACGGAGAACCGACGATAGATATAGATATGTATTCGAGGAGAAAGATACCGTACATTATTCGATTCAGAAGCTATGTGTACATTCTACGGACCTGTACTGATAGTCAGATATAGAGATCGGCTAGAGAGGTCGTGCAACCGTCATAGAAGCGATGGCAGACTGAGTAATCATAGCAGGAGAGATAAAGATACGAATGGATATCGAAGGCTATGAGGATTATGTGAGGGTAAGAGCACTTAACGTTCTCGATCACGATGTCATACTTGGCATGGATTTCTGTTATGCGTGGGATATCGAAGCCAAGTTAGGCCGTGGATTATGGCGTGCCCGAGAAGGAGAGTGGAGAGAATTTAACCGCGATGCTGACGATGAGAGAGCACAAATTATAGCCGAGTGTGCAGACATTTCAGCACTGAGTCCCGCAGAGCAACAAGAGATAGAGAGGCGAGTGGAGAAGATAATCCAGAGCCAACGTGAGAGCGGCATGATGAACCTTACCGAGCACCAGGTCCTCGTAGAGGACGAAACGCCGGTAAAGCACTATCCGAGGCACATGTCACCGAAAATGTGGCAGGTAGCGCAGGAAGAGGTCGAGAGAATGTACCGAGAAGGTATTATAGAAAAGTCCGCGAGTGACTGGTGTAGCGCGCCCGTGATCGTCAAGAAGTGAGACGGAAGTTATAGGTTCTACAAAGAACTTAGAGACCTAAACAAACGGAGGAAGAAGGATGCCTATCTGATACCGAGCATCGACGCAATTCTGGACAAGCTACGGAAAGCCCATTATATCTCGACCATCGACTTGAAACAGGCGTAGTTCCAAGTGCCGATGGCGGAAAGCAGTAAACGCTACACCGCCTTTGCCATACCAGGCTCGGGGCTGTGGCATTTTAAGAGAATGCTGTTCGGGCTAACGGACGCGCCCATTACATTTCAGCGACTCGCGGATGCGTTGTTCGGGCCCGAATACGAGCCTTGGGTGTTCGCGTACCTAGACGACATCATCGTCATGACCGAGAGCTTCGATGACCACATCATGTATCTGGAAGTAGTACTGCGGAAATTGGTTGATGTGGGACTGCAAATCAATCGGAAGAAGTGCGAGTTCGGTTGCACCAGCGTCGCGTACTTGGGCTACGTTCTAGACTTAGAGGGGCTACGAACGAACCCGGAGAAGGTCACGCCCGTCCTGAAATACCCAGCACCCAAGAATAAGCGGCAGCTCCGACGATTTCTAGGTACGGTAGGGTGGTATGCCCGTTTCATCGAAAATGATTTGCAGATCAAAGTGCCGCTGTGTAAGCTCCTGAAAAATAACCAAGTGTGAATATGGTGCGAGGATCAGGAGTAGGCATTGCTGACTTTGAAGACAGCCTTGACACGAGCGCCTGTGCTAGCGCGACCACACCTTGATGGTTACCATTTCAAGGCCATAACGGATCACATCGCTTTAACATGACTTCAGAACTTAAGCGAACCAACGGAACGCCTAGCGAGATGGACACTAGAGATGCAACAATGGAGCTTCAAAATATTTCATCGTAAAGGAGCCATGCACCACATACTAACGCCTTATCACGAGGAGTAGGTGAAGAGGGCAAGATTACTGCCTTCAAGAAAATTGACGAACTCTGGTACCTACAGAGAGTACAGGAGGTGCAAAGTAACCCCACCAAGTTTGTCAGCTGGAGGGTCGAGAATGGACTACTCTACAATCACCGTAAAGATCGGCTAGTCGATCCCATCCTCAGGAAGGATGGTGCCTCGTGGTGCCGATCAAAGTCCGGAGAAGAGTACTGGAGGACGCGCATAGCATAGCCTCGTCAGGAGATTTGGGAATCGAGAAGACTTAGGACAGAGTAGCCCGCGAGTACTCGGCAGCTCTCAAGAGTGCCAGAGATATAAAGTGTCGCAGACTGGTCCGGTATGCTTAATCGGTCAGAGAATCGTAGAACGCCCGTCGGCGGTCGTGGTAGCAGATATGATGGAGTTCCCCAAGAGTAAAGGACAATACCGCTATATCTTGGTGTTTCAAGACCTATTCATCCGATAGATTGAGATGAAGCCTCTGCGCACTGCAGACGGCAAGGCAGTCACACGAGCCTTAGAAGAGCTCATTCTCTTCCGGTGGGAAACTCCAGGTTATCTGCTGATAGACAACCGTAAAGAGTTTGACAACAAAGTACTAAAACAGATAACACGGTGACAGCAAGAAACGGTGAGTACCGATGGCAAACGACTGCGTAGTTGTGAGCCCGGGCCACGGACCGCGGTGCGACGGCGACGTATATGCGAACGGAAATACATGCGTGCGCGGACGAGACACGAGCACGAGGACGAGAGCATTGACCGAGGAGAAGAGCCGACGGCTCACTAATGAAGACCGCGAGCTAGCGTGTGTGTGGGAGTGTGAGAGAGAGATAGCTAGAGTGCGTGTGCCGCGGGACGGAGTGCGAGTGGGAGAGAATTGGATAGCGAAAACGGGAGTGCGAGAGAGAGAGAGATAGAGTGTGTGTGCACCGCGTATCCGAGGTGCGTGTGCGCCTCGAGCTCGAGATTGCATGTGCGCCGTGCATTACGAGCGTGCGTGAGAGTGAGAGAGAGAATACTGCGGAAAGTGTTGTGCAGTCGTGAGAATAAACGAAACTCTTCTATTGAGCGAGGCGTTATTATTGATTGCCGCCCCCCTTTTCTATTATTTTGGAGAGAGGACGGGTCGACATCAGCCAGAGGAACCAGCAGGTAGGTGCTGTATGCGTGATTAATATATTCTGTGGTGGCGGCCAGGGCAAGGGCCGCAACGTCACAATATATATATATATATATATATATATATATATATATATATATATATATATATACACAATTTACTTGACTCTAGCATTAAATGTAATTTATTGGGATTCTTTCAAATATGAATATTTTCAAGAGTTTCTCTTTTATATTTATTTTTAATACCTTGTTCCAAAATCTTTATCTTTTCAAAATCAAAAGAATGTAACAAGTTTAAAATATGCTCTTTTAGCGCGAAATTATGCTTCGTAAACTATATTGATGTTCATATATTTTTTGATTTAGGTATCTTTTCGTTTGTCCAATATAATATTTGTCACAGTCTTTACAATTTATTTTTGTATACCACTTCTGTTTTCAAACATTTATCATCCTTATCTTTACAATTATTAAACAGCTTTCTTATATCATTATTGTTTCTAAAGTAAACTTGAATATTATGCTTTTTGAATGCACTTCTAATTCTTTCCGATAAACCCCTTTAGATATAGTAATACTCCGATTTTATTATTATTCTCCCTCTTTTCCATATTACTTTCTCTAGTGCTATTATAAATGTGATCCACTCTCTTTGCAATCATTTTATCTATCAGGTCTATTGGATAATCATTGTTAATGAATATATTTGTAACTAATTTAAATTATCTTTTCTAAAATCTCTGTGTAATAATTTGATTGCTCTGTCGATGACTCTCTTTATAGTACCTATCTTGTTTCCGAATAGTGAGTTAGTTCAAATTTAACAGCCTAGCTGATCATGTAGGATTTCTGTACCAATTTAATTTTACTCTGTTAGTACTAACTCTAATAACATTGGCGTCCAAATACTTAATATATTGACTAATTCTAATTCCTTTGTATATTTAATTCTATCATGAATGGAATTAAAAATATCCACTATTTCTATACACCTATCTGGTACAATTGCAAAGATGTCATCAACATATGTTTTGTAGATAATTGGTTCAAAATTCAACTTATTTAATGCACTATTTTCTATTTTTTCGATAACCAAATTAGTAATCACCGATGATAAAGGTGATCTCATTGGACAGCCATATTTTGGAATAATAAAAATTATTTTGAAAAGAAAAAATTGTGTTATTGAAAACTAAATTTATTGCCTTTATAAATTCATCTTTTGTTAATGTTGTGTTTATGTTAATTTCTGACCATTTTTCTCCTATAATTTCTTTAAATAAATCGAATTGATCTCATTTATCCTTATTTTACACTAAAAAATGGAACTCTGACAAAAAAACGTTACATAAGTTTTTGTCATTTCTTTGCCCGAAGAATCGATGTCTGTATTTAGTTTTGTAAAATTACGACATTTTGGGTTATTTGTTTCAATCATTTGTTACAAACAACTGTAATCGACAAAAGAAAAAACACGAGTACTTTTATTTTTGGTTATGCAAAGGATGGTGCAGTTCGTTTTTTGATATCTCTGCCAGATTTTGCATGGTACTTGGCACGTTCAATGCCCTCTTCCCAGAGTACGATTGTTTATTTTTATTTTACACTAACAAATGGAACTCTGACAAAAAAATGTTACATAGGTTTTTGTCGTGTTCTTGCTCGTAGAATCGATATTCGCATTCAGTTTTGTAAAATTACGACATTTTAGGTTATTTTTTAAAATAATTTGTTATAAATAATTGTAATCAACAAAAGGAAAAAAGGTTTTTTTTTGGTTATGCAAAGGATGGCACAGTTCGATTCTCGATATCTCTGCCAGGTTTTTACTGGTTTTTAATGGGTTAACTTAAACATTAATTTAACTTAAAAAATAATTAACTTAAAAAAAAAATAATTTCAAAATATATTCGTGATTAGCTTTATATTTATTTCAATATTCGTAATTGAGAAATCCCATTCTATTTATTCATGAAATAATTAATATCATTTAATTTTTTGTGATTTTTTTGTGTGTAAACACATACCTATATGCGCATTTCAATCGAACGCCGAACGTCTAGCTGATAAGAATATTATAAAGTACAAATTTTTTATGGATCATTTATAATTTATCACGGTCGTAATTAATAATGAAGCATTCGATAAACCAGAGCAGGATTTTTCGTACAGTTGAATTTTGAGAAAATTCCGCAATATATTAAAAATCAGGCGCTGCAATCCATTTTAACTCCCGTAAGAGTTATGAAGCACTCTGAAGGACCAACTTGGTTATGCCTGATTAATGAAAAAACATATGATGACTGTAGGCGCTATCCCAGCCTTCTAAAGATTAAATGTAACAGATTGTATAATAATTGCATTACGCTTAAAGATGTTTCCGTTATGAATATCATAAATGATAGCTTAAACAAGAGTACTGTATATATAATAGGTAGATTTTTGGCCGTTAAAAGAATACTTTATAAGCTTGAATGTTATAGCGGTAATAATTTTAGTATAAATGTTAGGTGTATAAATAAGTTTCCGCCGTTTTGAAAAGATGGCGCCACCGATGAAATAACATCGAAATTGTCAGCGGTAAAAAGTCGTATATTATACGTGAACATCTGGAAACAGTATAACCTTTTAATACCTCTGAATTTTGCTAGTATCACTTAGTGTACATCGTGTTAATGTCAAGTTTTGACCCTAGTAAGCGCCATTTGTGGCAATTGTTAATTTACTTCTTCCATTCAAAGCAATCTACAGCTGAAGCACATCAGCTACTCATAGAGGCATATGGTGATGTTAATTTGACTGAAAGAAGTTATCGGGAGTGGTTCCAAAAATTTAAAAGTGATGATTTTGACGTGCAGGACAAAGCATGGTATGATCTAAAAGTAAAGAAATTGGGTTCCTTACGAACTGAAGCTAAGAGACATCGAGTGTCGCTTATTCGCTTCCGAATAATTGCTCAAAAGGCAAAATCGCAAAGGATTTCTACATCGAATCGTCATGCAAGGTGAAAAGTGGATTCACTATGAAAACCCAAAGCAAGGAAGTCATGGGGTAAGTCCGGGCATGCCTCTACTTCGATGGCCAAGCCACAAAAAAAAACAAAGGTCGCTCAGTTATGCTTTGTTGCACATAAATATTCCCGGCCGCACCTAGCTTTTGCTTTATCGGCCGGTTGTGCTCCAGAGTTTTACAGTATTGCTGATCTATTCAATGGTGCAGATCTGTACATCATTGGGACTTTTGTGGACCTACAGTTTATAGTGGTTTCCGAACCACTTTTATTGCACCTTGTAAATTCAGACTAGAGTTGGTTGCCAGTGTATAAGCTGGCTTTGCTTACTTGCTAATAATTTATTGCACTTTGTAGACCCGTGTATAGTGCTGGTCTACTTATTTAGGAAAAATAATATATTTATGTATATGATTATATTGCCTAATTATTTAGTTGCGGTTAGAATTTTATAGTTTTGGGAACCGGTGTATGGCGCCGCTTCACTATATTAGTGTATATGCCTTACGTTAGTATAAATTTTTGTATATTTGTATATGATCCTTTTAATGTTTTACGTTTCCACTGCCAGGTCCCTACCTACCTATTCAGGTTCCTCTATTATATCTGCTTCAAGCAGATATTCTATCGCTTCAAGAGACGCCTTTGTTTGAAGGAGCTCTTTGACTAGACTTTCGAAAGCATTATAATTTGCCTGGCTCAATAGAGCTCTAACCACAATAGAGGTGTTGTTTTCTCTCTGGAACCTGATCCTAATTTCATTGTATTTAGGACAGACAGTCAGGACGTGCTGTGGTGTTTCCACCTCTCCACATGTGCATGTATCGCTCTCTCTCAGATGAAAGCGAAAGAGATATGACTTAAAGTCCCCATGCCCAGTGAGGAACTGGATTAACCATCGCGACGGCCCTATCCAGTCTGCCTTTATCTTATATCTGATATTAGGTAGATAAGAATATGTCAGCCTACCTATTGTCGAGTTATTCAGATTTCCTGCCAGTAATCGAGATATCTATTAGATATCTCTCTCGCGGCACGACGTTGCTCCTCAGGTGACGCTACATTTTTACGATTCGCGTACAGTTCCGCTCTACGCCTACATTCTAGCACGATGGGAAGTTTTCCCGCTATCACTGCTAGGGCGTCTGTTGAGGTGGTTCTGTACACGCCGGTGACTCTAATGAGCGCGTGTCTTTGAGTACTTGCCAACTTGCGTTGATGTTCTACGCACATCAAATCGTGTCATCGTGCCGCTGCGTAAGTAGCAACAGGTGTGAACAGCCCGGTATAGATAGTACTAAGCGTCTTAAATTTAAGGCCCCATTCCCATCTTACCAGGCGTCCGATCCTGTTAAACAAGTCCACACATTTGGACTGTACCGCTTTCAAATGGCAACCGATTGTAAGATGTTCGCTGAAGTGGATTCCAAAGTATCGTATGCTTTCTAATCTCTTCACTCTCGAGTTGCCGATCTTAATCAGCGGGAGGACTTTCGAGTGAAGGTGACCTCTCAGAATCAACATTCCACATTTCTGAGAGGCCAGCCTCATTTTATTGAGGCGATACCAGGATTCCACTTCTTCAATGTAACTCCGGCCATTTCTTTCGATCTCCCTACGCGAGTCTCCCTCCACCAGGAGTGCGATGTCGTCTGCATACGCAATGACTTCGCACCCTAGTCTTGAGAGCTGCCAAAGGAGGGGATCTAGAACTAGGTTCCAGAGAGTTGAGCCCAGTACGGATCCCTGAGGGCATCCTTTACTGATCCCAAGTTGTATTTTCTCAAAGCCATCTCGCATGAGGACTCGACGGCCCTTCAGGTAATCTTTTATTAGTTTGTCGAGACTCCTGGGGCATGCCATGCTTTTCAATGCTGTTGGTACAGCGGGCCACCAGACATTGTCGAAGACGCCCTTAATGTCCAGAAAGATTGCTACAACATATTTTCTGCTCGATTCACTCACAGACTTACGCAACTGAACAATGGCGTCCTCAGTGGAACACCCTCTCCTGAAGCCGTAACTTGTTCAGTATGAGAGCCTCAAGGATTTTCCCGAGCAGTGGCAAGAGGCAAATGGGTCTGTAGGACGCAAGGCCCTCAGGTTCTTTGTCCTCACCCTTTCGGATTGTGATAACTTGACCATCTTTTCACTCATTAGGGAAGACCCAAAATCTCAAGCACGAGTTGTATATGTTGATCAGGTCCTGCCTGATGGTCGGCAGTGCTGTTCGAATAATGGCCAAGTCGAAGCTGTCTGAACCAGGGGCCTTACCCAGCTTCATCTTGGCCATGACCTGATCTAACTCGGTGAGATAAAATTCCACCGCGGCTCCCCTTGAGGGGAGTATGTTAGCCAAGGACCTCATATCTTTTTGCTCTTGCGTTTCATCCTGAAAATTGTCTGGAGTGAACAGAGTGTTTAGCACTGCCGTAGTAGTGCTCACCTAGTCCGTCGTATAGGTGTTATCATCTAGACGGACGTTGCAAGCAACTTCCATAATGGACAGCTCACCTACCTGTAGTCGGTAAGCTACACCCCAGGGGTTTTGATTACCCTTTACAGTGACAAAAATCTTGCCATTTAGTTTCTTTAGTATGTCTGAGTCTACGGACATACTCCTTTCTGGCCATTTTATATTCGTTCTTGAGGTGCTCCCGTCTAACGGGATCACGCTCATTCTGGAATACTCGTCGGGCTCGATTTGTAACTCTTTTCAACCTATCTAAGTCAGGGTTTCACCAGCGAACCTTCCTAACAGCTATCCTACTCCTCGGTATGGCAGCATGGCATGCTTTCCTCAAACTGGCTGTCAATGAGCGAACTCTCTCTATTGTCTACATTTTGGAGCCGGGCATATCTTTAGGGACCTGGTCCCATTCATCCACGAGTATATCGCTTTAACTTGTTTCCCTGATTTGCAGTAGCTGAACTTACAAGTGTGCTTGCTCTATTAAGGTGGAACGTGATCGTTTTATGATCACTCGAGGTCCAGTCCTCTCTGACGGCCCACTCTGTAATGAGTGTCTTGAGATTCGTGGTGACAAGAGTTACATCCACATTTCCTTCTCCAACTTCGTCGGAGACGGTAGCGATACTATCTGGCACATTGGCGATCCGGAGATTCCTCTGCGCTATAAGATTCTCAAGTTCTTCCCCTTTGCGGTCAGAGCGATCAGACCCACACAGGGGGGATCTGGCATTGGAATCAGCAGCTATTAGTACCATCCTTCCCCGAAGTGCGTGCAGCACCTTACTTAGGTGTGTAAGGTGTACCCCTATATCGTGGCTAAGCTGGAAGTATCCACTGACCACATACATCATTAAAAAACGCAACCTAACCTCCGCAACAACGAAGTGTGTATTTGTTAGGTGCATTAATTTAAGCATGGTCACTTCAGGTTGGAGAACTGCTATAGCTGCCCAGGGGATTTTCGCATCTACATATACCATCCGTGCACGCAGACCGAATTCCTCTATTCGGCCACTGCGCTGGTATGGCATCTGGAGAAGCAGAATGTCTACTCCTCTTTCCACACATTTTCATCTGATCTCTGGAGTGACCGTGCCTGCCCTTCTAGTATTTAACTGCGCAAAGCGCAGGCAGGTCCACTTCGACTATCTCGTGCATTACTAGCCATAATCCGTGGAGTTAACTAATCTTTCCATGGCAGCCTTGTATGCAGAACACTTAGTGTCCATTGAGCCATGGTTATGCGCCCTTTTCGTCTTTTTGCAATTGACGCATTTTGGCGCCGCATCTTTGTTTTTGCATTCTTTGCTGCCATGCCCTCCTAACTGCAGTGGGAGCAGCATTGTTCGCTTTTACAGTGTTTGGCTACGTGCCCGTAGCCTTGACACTTGTAACACCTAGTTACTCGAAGGTAATTTGCACTCGGCAAGATAACCACTCTATGCAGATCCGTTTCATTTGTAAGAGCTTACCCCGAATGTTTGGGGTAACTTCCACCACCCAGTTGCTTATTGAGTCGCTCGTCTTGCCCGTTTTGAAGCGGGGTTTGAAGAATTCAGAGAATTACTCAGCAATAGAGGCCAGATCATCGTTTTGTTCAAACACGGTCAAGGTCACCTCATCTGGTGACATATCTTTAGGCACGTCATAGACGATGAGCCTCGGCTTGCTTCTTGTAAGGGTCTTTATCTGAAAGAGCTCCATCAGACTCTTTCAGGTTTTGATTTTCTGCAACCCCGCTTCGGTTGCTGTTGTCACTAGGAGACCCTTCCTTGTCTCCCTCAGATTCTTGATCTGAATCTTAGATTGCCTAGGGTTGAAGGGGTTTGCAAGACCTCCTTTGCCCTACTTGTTGTGGAGATCTTTTCCACATGCCTAGGCTTTAATAAGACCACCTTGGCCGGTGGTCTTATCGTGCCTTTTGCAACCTGGGCCTTTGGGGGGACCAGTTTCCTTTGCTTTTCAGCGTTCTTTCCAGTGTCATTGGAGGCCACAGCTGCATAGGTCTGTGGTCCCTTCACCGTTATTTTTGCTGCTTGCTCGTGCAAGGCCTCCGACTTAGCCTCCACTCGAGCACATCTGATGGCCATTTCAGAAATGACCACCATTAACTCCTTGAGGCTTTTAAGCCACTCCTTTATCTTTTCATAGAGGTCTGCACTATGTGCTGGAACCTCTAGGCAGTCCATGGTCGATTTCGTGGGTGGACTGCCTTCAGGAAGCTGTGCAGGGCTATTTTTAGTACTGCCGTGGGCAGTACTAACTTCCTATGTTTTGCTGGGTACGCATTTTTCCAGAGTCTGCCCTGAGGAGGGGTTTTCAAGTTCCTTGTCTTGAGATTTCCTCTGAGTCAGCGGCCTTGACATGCCAGCAGCCTAGATGGTGTCCTTAGAGTCACCAGCCTTGGTTAGTCTTATTTGCGCCGTTTTGCCTGTTCTTAATTTGCACGTGTCTGTTCTAGTAGGCTCTCTCTCTGCAGTCTTGGCCTTCTCTTTAGACCACCTATTCGCCCTATCCTTCTCCCAATCCTTCTCCTCCTCTATTCTCTTTTTAGATTTGTTCATGTTTTCTTACGTCCACCTACTGAGGTCGCTAAGAGCATTCCGTTCGGTGGACTATGAGTATTTAATACGGGTGGTGTAAAATTTCACTGGCAGTTGTAGTGGCTCCCATCTTCTGCCGTGGAACCATACATCCCCTATCGCGACTGCCATACAATTTAGGATTAGGGGGGTTTTTATAGAGTAGTTCCTTCTCTCGGCGGGGCGATAAAGCCAAGCCCCCGGCCCATTAAAGCAGAACGTTCCAACAATATGACTGTCTGTGGTCGCTCAACCACTTTGCGGTAATTAGGAAGCAAGCGCCAATTTGCCCTTCTCCCAGCATCGGTAACTCCCGGGTGCACCAAACGCTTGGTGCTCGTTTGATCCTATCCTTAGAGACAATTGCTGTATTTTACCGACATCCCCCCATACATGCTCCATTCACTAAAGATGAAGGATACTTTACCCCGGCACATGAACGTGGACGTAAACAGTTGGTATTTTAGCGCCGAATGGCCAAGCCACACATTCATGGCAAGAAGCTAATGCTCTGCATATGGTGGTATCAGCTTGGAGTAATCTATTACGAACTACTCCAATACAATCAAACCGGCACTGGGGAACGTTACCAACAACAGCTGAAGTAATTGAATCGAGCATTGAAGATTAAACGTCCACAATATACCAAATAGCACGATAAAGTAATTTTCCAGCATGACAACGATCGGCCACATCTTGCAAAAATCGTAAAGGAAACGTTAGAAGCACTGAATTGGGACGTCCTACCCCACCCGCCGTATTCACTAGCCATGCTCCTTCAGCCTACCACTTATTCCGGTCGATGACTCATGATCCGGCTGAGCAGCACTTCACTTCTTCCGAGGAATTCAAGAAATGGGTTAATAGACGGGGAATCCACTTGCTATCCGGAAAGTGGTCAAAAGTAATAGAAAGTGATGGACAATATTTTGAATGACATTATTTGTACCTTTTTTTACTCGAAATTTTTATTTCTATATAAAAAAAATTTCGGCAACTTATTTGTACAGCCAATATTGAGAAAACCTCTAGATGAATATTTGTCCAAAAAATTTAGAAGAATTTAAATACAAATGAATTCGAACGAACATATTTAAAATTTCATGCAAAAAAGATTTTGTAATATTTCTCATATTACATAGTTTTGTGAATATGTCATTGTGAATTAAAATATATCTTCATATGCATAAATTTTTATTTTCTTCCTTCCTTTTCCTCTATATACATAGAAAAGAATGCTACTAATATCGATGCGTTAGAATAGTCTCGCTACAATAAGATCATGAATATTGTTACATTCAAATAGTCCCATTGAAATCAGTTTATAGAATAACCTAGTTCATCTCATCGTAGAATAGTCTTGTTCGAAGAATTTCGTCTATCCCATTCCATTATAATCGTTCCGTTAGTTTACTCCTATTCGAAAAAACTAATTAACATCACCATGTCACGAAAATTATAATAGTCTAGTTTCATAGACTTCATAGACTCGTGTGTCTTTTCATCATAGAATAATATCATTAGCATATATATCTGTTTAAGAAAAAAAAACAGTTAACCTCACCAGGTCATGAGAATTATAGTAGTCCAGTTTCACATATTTCACGGCTCCGCAGGTCACTCCCTTGCTGAAACTCCCTTATCAGGCTAGGCCATCCCAATTGGGACGGATTCTCGGAGAGCCTTACCCTCGGAACAAGTTCTGGCCCTCACGATAGAACATTGAATCTACCTATTCCGTCAACGCCATTAAGGTAATTTCTCCAACTAAATTACGTATATTATAATAATCAAAATTCTCTAATCATAATGTAAGAACATAAGAAAAATTGTGATCGTAAGTTGTGAATTTGTACTCAATTTGGTATATATCGAGGGAACAGATTCGCAGAAAAATCGTGTGTTGTATCAATTAAATATTTTATTTGTAGAACACATGTTATGTTGTATGAGTATTTATTTTTTCTTTATTTTTGTATATATAGATATAGATAATATTTAATTCAAATATTTTTTATGTTATTTAACGTCGCTCTATTTATGCTTCGAAATACGGGTGCTATTCAGCGACGGAGGTCTGCGATGTATTTGTAAAAAAGCACGTGTAAATTATTACAGTGGTGCTTGTGTCAATCGGCCGAAACCGAGATTTGAACTCGGATCACAAGGTTACTAGTCCTTCACTCTAGTGATCGAGCCATCGTAGGCCTAAAATAATTCAAATTAAATGTCTCTATGCATTTTGTTGTAAGTTAAATGCACTACAAGCATCGCACATTTGTATAAAGCTCCCTATAATCAAAAAGCAATAAATAATAGGCATTAATAGTGGCACACCAATTGGCCCATCACAATTTTTTATTTAATTGTAATTAAGAAAATTATTTTCTATTACATTTTATTATCCTCTCTTAATTAGTATAGGACCATTTTCTTTTCAGAATACTGAGAACTTATACTATTATTGAAGACGAAAATGTAATAGCATATTATACCATTCAAATTGTTATGAAATAATGAACAAAATATACGATGCCCACCAACAAATCACTCAGATAAAGTTCGTAAATTAGTAATTAATTTAGCAAAAGGCATGTTAAATCTTTAATAAAATTCGTTAACTTATTGAAGCAATTGAAGTAATCTAATTGTTTAGCGGAGTAAAAAGTTGTATTCAAAAATATTCCTTATGATATTAAATGTGCTTCTCTATCATTGGATATATTTGATATTTCTTTATTTCCTATCAGTGCTCGTTATTTAATTCCTGTTACATGATACATAATTATTTTATATACGTTTCTTAATATGTCTGGCGATATAGGCGGTGAAAATCACTAAAATATTTAATAAAAATGTCAAATTTAAATAATTCTACGATAGTTTCCGGATTTAGTAAAGCATTGAATTTTCATAAACAAAATTATAAATATACATGGTCGTTAATATTTAATTAAATAATTAATAACATTATTATCATGTTATTATTAATTAATAATATTATTATCATGTTATTATTAAATAATAACATTACATTCGTTAATTTTTTTGTTAGTATAATAATAATTTTTTTTCTACTGCACTAAAAATATTTGTAATCCCTTTTTCTATTTAAAAAAACCTGTATTTTTTTAGTAATTGATTTAAACTATAATATTGATATAAAAACTGCAATTTGGCAGATCATTATAAAGAAGCAGTAGATATTTTAAAAAGAGGATTAGATAAATTACTAAGCGATCCCTTTAGTTTACGAAGAAGTCAATCGTTAAGAAATAAAAAAGAATCGACAATTCTGTAGAAGAGTCGAAAATAAAAAAAGCAGTCAGAATCCGAATCTACTTCAATAGATAATAAAAATAGAAGTATAGTTTTAAAAATGCCTTTAGCTCTAGAAACTCTTAACATCATCGATAGTGAACTAAATAAGTCTGCTGAAAAGAGTAAGTAAATTATATTTGTCGGAACAAGGGCTAAAAAATTAACGCTTACATACGGTCATTTTATCACGACATCTTTCTGCGTCTACACGTGTCTTGATGATCACCTCCTCAAGTGGAATTTTACAAATTGTAATCGTAATTTTCATTATTTTCACAACAATAGGCAAATTATGATTGTTTATCGTTAGATGACGTCGATAAATCACGTAAAGCTAAACTGTTATATTACGAAAATTTGCTGTCAAATATTACGTCATAACATGCCCGAAATTATTAAATGGGCCAAATTAAGAAAATAAAAATACTTTAAATTATAGTGCGCGTAATATATATATTTGACGCTTCGTTTTGAGACCGTAAAATAGTACATTATACGTATTAACTTTATACTTTACTACTGAAAGTAAAATGTACAAAATAATTATATCATAGCCAAGTACAAAATTTAAATTTTACACGGTAGTAAATTATAACTTATTATGTTGAGGCCCTAAGAATAAGGCATAAAATTTTAATCTTACACTATTTATCTCGATTATACTCAAACATATATTAGGCGACGCATTCAGATGTACTTTATCAATTTCGTGGACAGAGGTCCCACTATAGTTCGAATCAAATTTTACACCCACGGTGTATAATATACTACTAAGTGTATTATTATAGACATTGCAGTAAGCTGTAGTATTGTTATTGAAAAATGGTCATATAATGCAGATGTGACTACAAACATTGAAAATATTCCTTGAAAAAGGGGGTTGAAACGGTGTTAGGTCATTTACAATGTATTATAATGAAAATTATTAATACCATACATTATAAAAAATTATTAAAGAACTAAAAGTAAATAACTTTATTTTAGATTTACAAAGGCAAATTTTACAACTGGGTACCTTATCTTAATCAATATTAATAAGCAAAATGTAATAGAAGGTACTTTAAATAAATTAGAGGCAAAGAATGATAAACACTGAAATGCTACTGAAATATTAGGCTTCAAATTCATCCGATGCTCCGTCTTGTTTTTTGTGATGTAGCAATAAATATTTCTATTTTCTTTTTGTATAAATCTATAGGCTGCTTTACCATGATGTTTTTAAATAAGTATATTCATGAAAAATATTTTAAATGACTATTATTTTATTTATTATTCTAAAACAATTTGAAATTATTAGATAAATTTTAATAAAACATTTCAAATGAAAATATATTTTGGTTCTAGAGTTGGAATGCAATTAGAAACCCGATTAAATTACCTTGAACCGAATGGATTTATAGCCAATTATTTTCAATATAAAGCAGTGCCAAGAAGGTCGAGAGGATGTCGAAGACGAACCTCGCTCTGGACGTCCTAGCACATCAACAATAGATGAAAACGTTCAAGCAGTGAAAGATATTGTGTTAAAAAATCGTTGGATCACTATCAGAGAAGTTGCCAAAAAAGCTGACAGATGCCATGCTATTTTTATGGATTTTTTGGGCATGAGACGTATGTCAGCGAAATTCGATCCAAAACTGCTTAATTTTAAAAGAGTTATAACTGATGATGAATCGAGGGTATATGGTTATGACGTCGATTCTAAAGCCCGCTCGTCCCAATGGAAGAGCCCAAAAAACCAAGACCGAAGAGAGCACGCCAAGTTCGATCAAATGTCAAGGTTTTGCCCACTGCTTTCTTTGATTACCATGGCGTAGAATATCAGGAATTCTTACAACAAGGTGGTACGGTCAGAAGTTATGTGTCGTTTGCGAGAGTAAAAAACGTCCGGATTTGTGAAAAATACTTCGTAGCTTTTGCATCACGATAATGCATCTGCTCATTCATCGTTGCTTGTAAGAGATTTTTGGCCAAAATCAATACCACAGTCATGTCTCGGCCTCCATATTCGCCAACTTTGACACTCAGTGATTTTTTCTTTTTCCAAAACTCAAAAGACCCATGAAAAGACATCGATTTTTAACGATTGGACAGATAAAAACTGCATGGCTGAAAGAACTCAAGGCTATACCAAAAAATGATTATCAGAAGTACTTCAAAAAAAAAAAACGTTGGCCCAAATGTATTATGTCTGAAGGGAGTTACTTTGAAGGAGACAACATAAGTACTGATTAATAAATAAATATTTTTTGAGAAAACTAAAAAGTCACCTTATTATTTGAACACTCCTTATATATATATATATATATATATATATATATATATATATATAATTTTAGATCCTCAGATAAACGGAAGATGTTAATTTGACAATCAACCGAAATTTATGCCAATTGTTGGGCTTTCATAACAATTGTATAATGATAATTGTTTAATTTGTACTTTTACCTTTATTTGATTTTATGTATATATATATATATATATATATATACATGTATGTGTGTGTGTGTGTGTTGTTTTTTTTTATTAGGTGTAGGCAGTCTGCACAAGTGGCCTTTCGAAACCAGCATTCCGCCGGAACTATCAGAGAATATTACTTCGGCGGGGCTGTTAGTTAGCCTATACGGCTCCTCTTCCTATGACTCCTCTTCATTATCCTACGTCCGTCATGCATACAAGGGGTTCGGTGTTCATCCTCTGCAAATTAAAAATAGAATCAGCTAGCCTAATTCATCCTGGGCCATTCGCCTAATTCTATCCGCATTTCTAAGTTTGGTCATCACCTCTTTTGCGAAACTGGCTACTGCCTTCCAGTTTTCAGGAGATAATAGGATTATTGATATAATGCTCTCTGGTTTTATATGTTGTGTTCTAAAACGAGGGCAGCTCACTAATATATGCTCAGCATCCTCAACCAATGTCGAACAGATGGGGCAGAAGTCATTATTATCTGTGGAAATATAACCTAAAACAACCATGTCCAGTCAGCAACTGGGTTAGGTGGAAATCTAGCTTCCAATGGAGTTTTCCTGAAAGTTTTGCAAACCTTGATTGTATCAGAATCGTTATTTCTGCACAATTATAAATTTAAAAATTTATCAATAATCTGTCGCAATGACAGCCATCGTCCACGTTTTTGTGCCTTTCAAATCTTTTAAATTCTGAAAGAATCAACGAGAAGGAATTGCGTAATCAAGCTTCTGAAAAGGAGGGTCGGCGTCTTTTTCAACACTTTTCGATAAGAGGGCCCGCTCTCGCTGGTCATGACTGCGTTAACACACAGAAAAATTTCTAGAGGTTTGTTAAATATTGAATTGTATTTTTTCTGTTTTTTTTTGACACTGCAAAGAAACTCTTAGTAAGATTTTAGACCTCAAAGAATATTTAAAATATTGAGTAATCTTTTGTCCAACCGCCTAATTACGCCTTTAAACGATAAGTGAATATTTGCCATAGAGAAAAAAAAGATAAGTAAGCAACAAGAATTATTGAAAAAAGAAACAGTCGACTCTGTGCCCACAAGTTAGTAAAACAAATGTCTTCATAAATACAACAGTTGATTTATTTATTTTCTTTGTTTTTCCCGTAAAACCCAGAATGCATTTCGGGGCGGTTCAAACTTGGATCTATCTTCCATTTCGTGGGTAAATAACTATCCCACTTCCTATTATTTTCTTTGACTATATTTTCATTAATAGTCCAATCAAATCAATCGAAAACAATACGCAACAATATTAATACATATCTACATTAACATTAATACATCAATACATAAAAATAATAAAAATAAAAATTAAATTAAAAATTATAATGACAGTCAGACTGCCCTTGTATACAGTCACCCCCGTAGACTAATCTGAAAATAAAATATTAGCTGAAAAATTACGTTAGCATCTTCAATTAGGTAAGGGTGTAGGGTACAGTCAGACTGCACTTTACTAACAAAATTTTTTCAGCTAATATTTTATTTTCAGATTAGTCTACGGGGGTGACTGTATACAAGGACAGTCTAACTGTCAAGATAATTTTTAATTTAATTTTTATTTTTATTATATTTGTGTATTGATTGATGTATTAATGTTTATGTAGATATGTATTGATATTGTTACGTATTGTTTTCGATTGATTTGATTGGACTGTAAGACCAATGAAAAATTTTATTAATTTGATAATGATAATGATTTTGTATTTAAGAAAATTATAAAAATTAATACCATGCAAATTCAAAATTTGTAATCAATTTAAGTGGTTTTATGTTTAGAATATTTCATAACTAATAAATTATTTATTGTTTCGAAAGATTCAATTTTATAGTAATTTCATAATTGTTCTTCTTATCTAAATTTTATTATTTTATATAAGTTTCCACGTTTTTATTTAATTTTATTATTAATTTTAACATTGTTTTAATTTCATAATGCAAGTGTTAGGTGTATAATATTTATGTATAATATTTGTGTATAATATTTATATAAAATTTGTGTATAATATTTATATAAATTATTTAATAAAATAGTTATAAATACATGTTCTATAAATTTTAATATGTTGAAGTTAGAAATATTTAATTAATTAGTATTTATACTGAATTTTATATTTTTTGTTTATTGATATATATAAAAACATACTTTAGTGTCCTTTTTAACGTAATTATATTTAAATATTACTCTGCGAAACGAAAATTTACTGTACTATAATTTCCTATTTAAGTCACCATGTGCTATAAAATATTTATTATTTTTTAGTATAGTATTAAAATTTAAAAAGTATTCTTTAGTAGTTGATTTATGTTATAAGGTAAAGAGCATTTTAATAAAAGTTATTATATAAAAATGTAATAAATGTTATTAGAGAATTAATTTTCTAACAGAAAAGAATGTAAAATATAAGCTATAGACTAAATAATAAAACACATAATGAAACATTACGATCAATTAAATTGAAATTTATTCTTCAAAAATTGTTTATGAATTTGATTTTGAAAAGCACTAACTTTGTATTCTATTTAAAATAAAGTAATGTATGTATGGGACAATTCCCATATCTTTTAATTTTTGGGAAGGAAGATTGTAAATTTTTTATTGATGTAAATTTCACAAGTCGGATTAGTTAAATTTTTTGTCGATTATAAGCTAATGCAATTATAGTATAAAGTAATTGAAAAATATCGCTATGACACTTGATGAAACATAATTAAATAATTAAAAGATATTCATGAGAGAAATATATAATTTCTTCAAAATTTATGATAAAAGATGAGGTTATATATTAGATTTTATTTATAAGAAGATGCAAGAAATAATTTTTAAAAAAAGTTAAGTTAAAATTAAAAACTAAAAGAATTACTAATTGTGCTTTTCGTTCAGTTTAGCCGTTGAATAAGCAAAAGTTGATATGTTATTTTCTAAAATAATAATTTTAAATCCTTCATACGGCAATAAAGAAAAAAATCTAATAAAATAATCCACGATAAACCTCTAGAAATATAGTTTATGATGCAACGGTATGAATCGCGCTGGCGAACTCTTTAGCGGATGGCTAGAGTCGGAATAGGAGTCAGGAAGCGCGGGATAAATAAAGGAAATTATAATTTATCTTAACTAATACTCTTTATTTGAACTTACTTAACTATTTACAGGAACGGCAATCTCGCCGTGTATTAGTGTTGGTGTACGCTCATAAGTGTCTTCGTGTCATGTACTTACATTTTATAGTATTCTTATACTCTTACGAACTACTTCGACGAGTGCCCAGCGGTATCTAGATTCAGACGCGAATACTTCAATCAACTTTAAAACTAATGGTCGACGCGTGCACAGAAATGCCTGTGCTTGGACATGGTCGCAGGAACAATTCTGATTCGGCGGCTGGCACAGCCAGGTTACAAGTAGGTGGGTGGCGGTAACGAAGCCTCCTTAGATATGCCTGAGGGAATATGAGATGTGCGTCCGTTAGGCTGGGAAGGAGCTGGTGTAGCCTGCGACGGTATCGGTCAACTGTGTATAATAGTATATGTACAAGTGCTAAGTTGAAATTCATGATTTTTATTATATCGATTTTTCTGTAAAAGTGATGCTTTTCGAGAAACATAGGTTTTAAGTCTGAAAAATGCGATCTTTGTATTATTTTTGTTGAGCAAATATTCTCTCTCTCTCTCTCTCTCTCTCTCTCTCTCTCTCTCTCTCTCTCTCTCTCTCTCTCTCTCTCTCTCTCTCTCTCTCTACATAATATTATATAGGGAGGATTAGAGGATTGTGTTATAGAATCTTATACTATATAATAGCGTATCAAACAAAAAACATTATTTGCTGCAGGTATAATAAGTACTCGTAGCTGTATATATTCTAGCAGCAGCTAGCAAGCAGCTCAACGTTTTTAAACCTGCGGCAACTTTAATGAAAATTGGCAAACATCAAAAATTGAGAAAATCTCTTACAGCGAAGAGCTGCCAAATTTCGAATTAGTCGAATAACCCGATTTTCATAAAAATATATAGATATATTTTGTAGGATTCTCATTAAAGATATGATAGTATAAATTGGCGATAATTCCATTGTATAATAAATCACATTAAACCCCAGTAAAACGTTCTTTTTCGAACTTATCTCGTGAAATACAAAAAAGTTCAACAAATGTTTCAAATAAAAGTTCAATATCATATCAAAATACATATATTTTAATCTATATATTTTTTCTTTATAAACCTTCTTTCTTAACAAAAATGGGCTTAACCGTAATATTCCTATTCGCTATTCTATATCCTCTGTTGGTTTGAATATATTTTTTTCGACTGTTGGTACAAAAAATTCAAAGAATAAGAGATGTATTTTGATGAGATCTATAACATTTGTTAACAATCATTTTTACAATTTTTTTTTAATTTTACAAGATAACCTAGAAAAATAAGATTTTTACAGAGCTTTTATCGTTTTCACGATAAAAATAGAATTTCCTCAAATTTTTACCACAGCATTTGTGGTAAGTATTCCATAAAATATAAATAAACAATTTTTCAACATAGGGGATTAATATAATATACAGTTACAATCTCATTTCTGTCAATTAAAAAAGGAAATAGATTTTCGTGTCAGTAATAAAATAATGATTAACAAAACAAATCATCTGCAAAAGATTCTATATAATTAAATTTTTTGTAAAAGTTTAAAAATAAAAACCTTCGGGCAGTAATTAGACGATGAATATTTAAGAAAATTATGAATATTGTAAAAAATTATTAATAGATAATGAAAAATAATTTAATAAAAGTGTTCTATGAAAGTCTTTTCGAAAATTGACACCGAAGTGAAAAAGTACAAGGTAGCCCAAAAATACAATATACCATATGACCAAATTTGACCCGTACTGGTGCATTTAAACTCCGCGCGTAAACTGAATCTGTAAAATTGTTTTTCCTATATTGGTACAACCTTTCTTGATGTCTGTGTGAAAATTGAGCACCATATCTCCATTAGTGTGTGTGTTTGTCTGTGTGTGTGAATTAGAAATGCATTTAAAAAGCATAATATTCAAGTTTACTTTAGAAACAATAATAATACTAGAAAGCTATTTAATAATTGTAAAGATAAGGATGAGAAATGTTTGAAAACAGAAGTGATATACAAAAAAAAATTACAAAGATTGTGACAAATATTATATTGGACAAACGACAAGTTACCTATATCAAAGAATATATGAACATCAATATAGCTTACGAAGCATGAATAATACGAGCATAGTTTAAACTTGTTACATTCTTTCAATTTTGAAAAAGTAAATATTTTGCAGCAAGGTATTAAAAATAAACATAAAAGAGAAACTTTTGAAAATATTCATATTTTGAAGAATCCCAATAATTTACATTTAATGCTAGAGTCAAGTAAATTAGACAACACTTATCATTCCTTATTAATATAAAATTTGTATTTCGCATTTAAATTAAGAAAGGGGGTCCTATAAATGTTATACTAATAAATTTAGAGTGGGGTGGAGTATATAAAGTAGCATGCTGGATTTTTTTAATTTAGTTTAGTTTCTGAATATGAACTGTAGCTGTTCGAAACGTCGAACACCAAGGTGATTCTAAATTTAATGTGGTTGGTGCAATCAGGTTGTCCTTTCATAGCATAGAATATTGATTTTATTATTTTTATTTTATTATTAATTTTACTTTATTTTTATTTTTAATTTTTAATATAATTTACTGTAGTAATAAGTTTTATTTCAGATTCCACGGGGTTGAACATAAACAAGGAGAGTCTGACTGTCATTATTTTAACTAATATATTATATTATAAAAACTGTAAGACCAATAAAAATATTTATTAATTTAATTCAGATCAGTCGACATAAGTAGAATTTTTAATTCTAATACATGTATTATCATTATATGTATCTCTATCAATGGTCTGTTAAGTTTGTAGCTTATTTTAAAATAAAATCTTTAAACAAATATACGAAACAAACAGATGAGTTTGATTTGATTACGATGGTTCGATGGCTAGAGGAAAGGACTAATTATTTGGTGATCCGAGTTTAAATTCCGGTCTCAGCCGATTGACACAAGCACCGCTATAATTCTTTAGATGTGCTCTGTTTACAAACACATCGTAGACCTCCGTCGCTGATTAGCAACGATATTTAGAAGTATAAATAGAGCGACGTTAAATAACATAAAAAAAACTGATTTACTTTTATTATTTAATGTATGGTTAGTTATACAATGTACATAATCATAAGTAAATATTTTATTTCTTTCGTTATTGCACTTATTCTAGCATTTAAGTTAAGAAAGGGAGAACCTATACATGTTATACTAATAAATTTAGAGTGGGAATGCGGTATATAAAGTAGCATGCTGGGTTGTTCAATTTAGTTTAGTTCCTGAGGATGAACGGTAGCGGTTTGAAACGTCGGACACTAAGGTGATTCTAAATTTAAGGTGGTGGGGGCAGTCAAGTTGTCCTTTACTAACATAGAATATTGCTTTTATTATTTTTATTTTATTTATTATTTTATTTTTATTTTTATTTTTATTTTAGGATTAATTTTATTTTATGTTTATTTTTAATTTTTAATATAATTTATTGTAGTAATAAGTTTTATTTCAGATTCTATGGGGTTGAACATAAACAAGAACAGTCTCACTTCATTATTTTATTTAATATATTATATTATAAAGACTGTAAGATCGATAAAAATAATTATTCATTTAATACATGAATATTATAAAATATTGATTTAACAGTTTTCTCAAGCTGTGAAACCATACATAGATAGTAAATAGTAATTATAAGACATTGACGCTGGTCGGGTATGTTTAACGCTTATTTACGATTATGAGTCGATAATAATTATTATGAATATTCTTATAAAACTTAATTAAATTAATATAGTTCGAAGTACTGCAATTATCAAGTTACCTGTTAAAAAAGCATAAAAAAAAGTTTCATGTTTGATTTAAAATGTTTAGTATTATATATTTAAGTATTTACATAGAAAATTAAAATATGTTTTTTTATTGACATTAATTCAAGGATCCGGTATGTTGCACACATGAGTAGTTTTAATGAAATATGTAGTTATGATGCTTACTCTGTCATTTATCATCTAATCTATATTATAAATATAAATTTAAATAATTATAATTCGAAAACTTTTCATAATTAGACCTTATGAAAGTATGAAAACATGCAAAATCCAAAGTTTTTTATAATTCACCTCCTTCGTTTTTCAAAATACTTATAACAAACTAAATATAATTATATTTTCAGATTATTTGAAGAAAATTCTGAGCTTTTGAATATGTTTACAAAATTCAGAGACTTAAAAACAAAGGAAGGACAATTGTCCAGCATGGAACTACTAGAACACGCACAAAAAGTCATGAATGCTCTTGATGAAGGAATTCAAGTTCTAGACAATATAGACACTTTTCTCTCGTTCCTTCATCAAGTGGGAGCAGTGCACATAAAGATACCCGGATTTAATCGTGAACATTTTTGGGTAAGCAAACAATATTTTAAATACTGTAGAAAAATTTTATAGAATTGAATGTATCTTTTTCTATTTAATTTTTGTTTCTAAAGCCGATGATCTTAAATGTTATAATTAACAAAATTGATCTAATTAGTATTCTCCATCTTTTTTGTAAAGAAAAATCTATTACAGTATGAGAATTTTCATTGAGGTAGAATTTGTAAAAAAAATTAACTATAATTTAATTTGTCGCGACGTTTTAATATCTGATTTATTAAACTTTTCAGAATTTCTTAAAATAGAGAAAAAAAGCACAAAGGTAATTTTTTTTAAAATTAATATAATTCTGTATGAGCAATAAATCCACCAATATATTAATTGAATTACAAATTAATGAAATAGAAATAACGAGCTTTAGTTAAACCGTTTTGATGTCTCAACTTCTACTAAAAAATAATAACAAGATAAAATGATTAACTTGTAGGAACTGTCGTTCATAGTATAAGCTTAGTATGAATGTCCTTGTGCAGTAAATAATTCAGCGCACGTGATATATATATATATATATATATATATATATATATATATATATATACACATACATACTAGCAATTCCCGTCCCGGCTTCGTCCAAGATAATAATTTCACCGATTTCTTAAACAGTTTAATAATATTTAAGTAAAAAGTTACAAAAGATTGTGCCCGGCTTGGCTAAGCCCCGGATAAATACGGTCAGGGAGAGGGGAGGTTCGCGATGGGCGAAATATCGCAAACAACAAGAGTGAGATGAGGAAGGCGAATGAAAGCGTAGTTAGTTAAAACAAACCAGGAAAGAATATAATTGACAAACACATGTAGAACAAACACATGTTCAACAACCGTCCTGAGAACGCAGACCAAGAGCCGTTGCGGAGACGGCGCGCGCGAAGGCGGGGAAGACAGAGAAAGAGAGAGCGCACAAAGAGCTGCCATTTACACAAATGTGCCGGGGTGGTACTAGAGCGCAGGCGACGGGAAGGCGGCAGTGTTAGGTTCTTGGAAGGCAGCAGGCGATTCTCGAAGATGCAGAAGAAGGCGATGTCCACACAGTCTCTGGCCTCGCTAAGAGACTGATGATCCGTTTAGAATGAAGGTCGGTCTCAGACTCACTCGGCTTGGCTACCCGGGTCACGTCGACACGGACAGAGAAAACGGCACGGCTTTAATAAAAAAAGGTTTAGGCACGGCGGTTGCCTAGCTCGCGTGACAAGGCGGTGGTGAAACACGCAATCTATTTTTAGAAATTGCTCTCGCGCACGGCGCCTGCTTCAGTGCCCCCTCTCTCACTCTCTCCCTCACTTACCTCTTCGCTAGTTAGTTAGTTCATCGGCCTGTAACAAATTCTTCAACATACACACACACACATATATATATATATATATATATATTGACTACTACTCAAGTGAGAGCATCGGGACATAGGACAGCAAACACATGTGACGTTTGCGATTCCAGTCACAATATATATATATATATATATATATATATATATATATATGCATATTGCATACGGCTTTTATTAGGAAAATTATTAATTACTAACGCATTCGAGCGGCAGGAATAGATGACCTCGAAAAAGTGTCTCGAGACGACGTTTACGGAGAGTATCACCAGTGACAATATGATGCACAAATGATTTATTTTTATAAATAAATGTATCAATCTGGTACATCAACATTTCGGACATGCAAAATCACCGTTCGGCGTCTCTCGACTTCAATTCGTACGGCACCTAGTTTCCAGTCTTTTGAATGAATTTTAATTCTTCTAGGTGCAGGGAAACGGCTTGTTGTCTGCGTTAGCGATAGGACGGCCGCGGCGGCAGGCGCTGGAAGTGAAGTAGGTGGCTGGTCGAAGATGGAGCCCCCGCAGTCTCAAGCTTCGCGGGGAAGCGGTTGATTCGCTCTGGATGGGAACCGAGTAGCAGGATCGCTCGTGCTTGGTCGCCCGGGTCACGTCGATACAGAGAAAAACTCATAAATTCTCTTTAATTCAGGCGCGGGTAAGGCGATAGCAGAACGCACGTTTCTTTTCTATTCGGGTTAGTTCTCGCTCTGCCGACAGCCGAAAAGTCGTTGTCTGCGCGCGCGGCGCCAGTTCCACCTCTCTTCTCTCGCTCGATACCATACGATAGATAGCTCCATTCAAATAACCGCATGCCCGGAATAGTAAAGGCAAACAGATGCGATGATTCCTTCCGAAGGCGGACCAAGTAGTATGCGCTGCTGCGGTCCAGTGTGGAGATATATCGCACATTTCTCAATTTCTGTAAAATTACGTCCTATGTAGATATACTACATTGACCGAATTAAAAAATAAATTTTCAATTTAAATTTTAGACTTTGTCTTCAAAGAATGTTGACCAATGATGTTAAGGGAAAGAAATGAAATGAAATTTATTTATTTGGATGTAATTTTACTGCTGTTCATAATGAAGTCTTGAATATAGAGAGAGCCGAGCTCGTGCGGCGCGCGTTCCTATATAGGGCTTCCCCACTCTCTCTCTCTCTCTCTCTCTCTCTCTCTCTCTCTCTCTCTCTCTCTCTCTCTCTCTCTCTCTCATAGGTTTAGTCGAGCGCGTCTTCAATCGGCCTATTAGGTGCTACTTTTCCTTGCAGCTGATTAACGCCGCACCCCACTTTACTATACTCATGGGGTTGCCTACAGCCTGACGGCTCGGGCGATCTAGCCAATGAGTATCACGATCCACCCCCTGCACAAATCAATTCGTTCTCCTTAACTTCAAAAGACGGTCTCATTCACTCTAAATAATTACAATTTTAGCATTTTGAAACGAATACAATACATAATCAAGTTACAGTACAATATTATAAATTTCACTGACAATATAAACAAATAATTTTCCAACTATTTTCTATCGCGGAATCGCACGTATAAATACTTTTTGCATAACTTTTTCTGTTAAACCTAAATATAATCGAAACATAAACAATAATCTCAATTTCTGTAAAATTACATCATGTAAGGGAGTGGATACGCACTGACCTTGGATACGGAGTTCAATTTGTGATAATCCACGCAGAATCGGTAGCTCTCGTCGCTCTTGCAAACTATTGCGGCGGTACTCGACCACTCACTGATTGATCTGCGAATTACGGATTAATCAAGCATTTTGCGTACTAACGCATGTATTTCCAGCTCTATCTTCTGAGAGACCAGATAGTAACGCTGCTTCATCAGCTATGCATCGTCGACGTCCATCGCGTGGTTGGTCAGATACGTGCAACCTAGAGGCTGATCAACAGGTGATAGTATCCAGTCGAGGAGTTCCTCGAGAACTCGACGTTGACAGTCGTCAATGTCAGCTAGGCTTATCGAGGCAAACGATTACGGCGAAGTAACGGAGATAGTGTAGAGTTGTAGCAGAATGAGATCCGCCGCACCCTCAGTCGATATAGTATTGTCGCGGGGGTGGATGACCGTATTGAAAGTGCGATATAAGTACACACTAAGCAAACAGTCATTTTCCAAGTCGAGAGTTAAGACGACGTCTAACGAAACGGCCATCTGGCCTATTATCGGCTCAATTTTTCCCGTGACGAGTCGAGCACCAGATCCGGGAAATTGTCGAACTAAACAACTGAGGGCAATGCAATCAGCAAAGCAAGATTATCCCAAGAGCTGTACGAGCAGTCTCTGCATTGAGCAATACATGTATGCGAAATTCGCCTATGCCCATCTGTATCCACCACCGCGTATACCGATCGGGGTCAACATTTGTGGTCGAGTCAGCGGAGTCCCGGTCGTGATGCTCCTCCTTTATGAACAGGAGATGATTTCATGTTGATTCTCAGAGGTAGGGACGAATTGGGCCTCCTTTACTCGCCCTTTTTCGCTTTTCTCATACACTCGCGACAACTGCGCAAGGTGTTGTCTGATCAACTACAACACCAGAACAGAAACCGTGAGCTCCTTGTCATCCGACCATGGCTCTTCGAACATATTCAGGATCGTCAACAAGCAAAACAAGTAGTCACGTATTGGCTCGCGTTTGGCCTGCAAGCGCTGTTTTGCTTAGCCGATCAGTTCGGCTTGAAAGAGCCTATCAACGCCGTAGCAGCTTCGTGCCGCTTGGCAGAACTCTTGTTACGAGTTCTAATCTTTCTGGGAAAGGTAGTACCAACACTAGGCGATGACGTCTAATAGCTCCATCATAGCATTGAGTATATTCCCATCTGTGAACGGCGTTACCCTGCAGCATTCTCCGATTCTCTGGAGGAATTCCTCTTTTTGAACCTTTGGTACCAGTGAAGCGAATTTTCCATTAGCGTACGGTCTTTCCAATGTCCATACGCTAGGCCATGACACTCAATAGCATCGATCGCATTGTATTCACTGGCGAACTGTTCACATCTCGATGGCCGATGCGATATCCCCCATTCCAAACCCTTCATATCCTAAAGAAGGTGTGACGTTAGTCGGTATTACCTTTTTTGTTCTTCAGGTTGACCTGTCACTACTCTCGCACCTTATAGATATCTTTTGATTTTTGTAAATTTTATGTTCTCATACGTGGGAAATTCTTTTTTCTCTCTCTCTCTCTCTCTCACTCTCTCTCTCTGTCTCTCTCTCTCTCCCTCTCTCCCTCTCAACCCCTTCTTTTATAAAATGATTTTGTATGCAAAATCATACTTAATACAGTTTGAGACGACAAATTATATTTTTGTTTTTATACATTACTAGCATCCTCCGTCTCGGCTTCGCCCGAGATTCCAAGTGAAGGATTGCTTTTAATATTAAAATTATAATGCTTCTGGATATATGATATTTTTTGTAACAGTTAGATTTTGTGGTAACAAAATATATTGATTTTCAGAATTACCAGTTCTAGAAAGTGCAATATATAATTGACCATGTGAAAAACAATCTGATCGTAAATCTATGTCGATATGCTTAAATATTTTTCCCTGGGCTGTATTAATTGTAATCGGAAAAGAAAGTTTTATTGGAAACTGCAATCTTTTAAACTGAAATGGTAAATCTGTTGGGATCATTGGGATTTGGGGTATCAGAGCCGTCTATGGATGTATATTCCTTAAATTTACCTCGAACTTTTTTAAAAATAATACTATTAATTTCAAAAGCAGACAGATTTTGAGGCGTAATTATCGATCTATCGCAAAGACACTCAAACGGTTTTTCTAATAGGCTATCAATTTGAGGATAAATGTGATAAATTAGGTCATTTACAGTATATAAAATTGTACCAATATTATAATTGATTGAAGAAATATAGCCGCGATTATTAAAAACAGTTCTATTTCCAATAGTTAATAACTTTAAAGGAAAGTCTGCATTTCCTCCCCCAAGGTGAACTCTCATATTAGTCGATAATCTGAGCGTTTGAACGTTTTCCATATTGGCGATGATTTCAGACATGCTTCAACAATATCTGCCCTTGTTCCTCTTGCAATGACAGGTAATGTTTGATGAAAATCTCCTGCAAAAACAACAGTTATTCGACCCATTAATTTACTGCAAGAGAGAATATCTTGAAGGCTTAGATTAAGGGCTTCAATATGAGCTCGATGACTCATTGTGCATTCATTCCATATTCTAAGCTTAGTTTCTTGTAAAAGTCTACCCAAAGGTCCATTTTTACGAATAGAACCAAATGATTGTTGTCTACACGAAACATTTAATGGCAACTTAAAAGTCGAATGTGCAGTTCTTCCACCATGGATAAGTGTAGCAGCAATACCTGATGAAGCCACCCCAATTGCAATATTTCCAGTTGACCTAATTTGAGCCAGAAGAAGATTTATCAAAAATGTTTTCCCAGTACTTCCAGGAGCATCTAACAAAAAAACAATAGGATTATTCTTATTTATACTGCTACAAATAATGTGAAATGCTTCAGATTGATCCGCTACTAATTTAGGAATATTTGTTTTTACATATTTTTTTAATTCATCACTATCAAAATTATGTGGCAACGTTTTATCATGAACATTTATGTTCTCGTGATTCTTACGTATAGGAGTTGGTAAACCAAAATCACATAAATATTTTCCACTAAGAGTGATCACAATATTTTCAATTTCAATAAGACCTTTATTAAATCTTTCATTTGAAAAATTTATTTCGAAATTGTTAATTTGCCGACGAATTTTATATAAAATATCTTGACAAAAATCCTTCTGGAACATTTCCCATAATACATGTGGTTCAGCTGGATGACAAAATTCTAATACAATTGCAAATAATTCTCTTAATGTAGACGAAGACTGGTATAATGAAGCATCGAATAAAGTATCCTTCTCCACGCTTCCTTCTAATAAATTTATTGCCTCGCCAAATATAATAGCTAGGTACTTCAGGATATAGCAATGTTTTAGCAAATTCATCTGAGCGACAAAGTTCAAAGAAAGCTATTAATGTAGTTTGCTGAGGACCATTAAGAACATTTTGCATATTTTCTTCAGTGAAGTAAGCACGTTGATGATTTTCTAAATGAACTGCTAAATGAATGACAGTTGGATATCGTACATGAATTGGAAAATCAAAAAATCTCCAGTAAGCCTCGGATGAACATATATATCGACCATTAAGATATTGATTTAATTTATCATTTTCATTTTCAACAGAAACTGTAGCTTGGTCTGACCCTTTGGTAATATATTTGCATATATATCTGATAGCTTGCACGGAATTACAAAACTCAACGTTTATATGCACACTGAAACAGCGCAATAGGAGTGGACAGTATGGAACAATCCATCTATTGTTTATATCAATTAAATTACCTCACATATGTAAAGCTGCTGATAAGCCGCCGTTTTCAGGACTTCTTCTGCGGTAACTGGGATAACCATCATCTGAAGTTTGAGTATCAGAAATAAATGCTCGAGGATATTTTTTGGAACATTTTCCATTCATCATGCATGGTAACGACCTATTCATATCCTCGCATGGACCATGACACATGTGTCTGCATACCATTTCATACAGTATTAGATCAATATTTTTGTCCGGAAGCTCTGCAGAAATTATAACATCGATCTCATCTGGTCGAATTTTAGTTTCTAACCACACCAAAATATGACTATGAGGTAATCCTCGTTTTTGCCATTCAATACTAAGTGAATAGCAATTAACTTTATTAAATACTTCCTTTTTAGTAATCAAGTCTATTAATTTCTTTAATTTTAAATGAAAAACTCTAGAAATAATATCATATCTATCTTTGGACGTTTGATTAGAAAATAGTTCCTGCTTTATTTCTGGCCATTCAGGGTTGCACGTAAAAGTTGTAAATAAATCTGGACGCCCATATTTACGCACATACGCCATAGCATCTTGTGATTTCTCATGCATATATCGTGGAGATCCAGTAACTGATGATGGGAGAATTATGCGTTGCCCTATATTTTTAGGATTTACATTAGCATCTTGCTCAAGAATATCTCGGAGATGTATAGAATCATCTGCTCGCAATTTTTGCTGATTGAAACGAATAAAAGCTAATCTTTCAGATATCATTTTAGCCATCATATCAACGCAATATTGATTCAATAAGGATTTATAATGATGCAGGAAGTTACCGTTATTGTTCCTTATCATAAATCTATATGCATAAAATTGCATACATGAAACTTTTCGCTGAGGATTATTATTTAGAGACATATTTAAACAATAACCATCTTTGCCTCTAGAAAATATAAGAGGATATTGCAGAGCATCGTAGGAACGATGTAATTCTGAAACTTTCTGCAATGGTCCATGCCCACAATGTAGAACAATATCTCTAAGTCCTTTATCATCATCAACCATTAAAATAGCTACTTTGTTAGTAGTTGGAGCATTATACCGACCTCTGTGTTGGTTGACAGGTACGCGATCGGCATGAATTATTAATTTTAAATCCTCTAGGTTCCTATTATGTTCTAAATTATATTTGAACTCTTTTATTAAATTATTATTTTATAATAAAAAATCTTGCAATATTTGTATTCACTCATGGTTTAAATTTGGAATAATATTATTTCGTAGAGAATTTTGATCAGCTTCCGATATGAAAAAAATTTGTAAAAATTTTTCTTTTTCACCAGAAGCAGGAAATAAACTTCCTATACGATGGTAAACTTGCCTCTGAATTTTAAATGTAGGCATAAAATTACCTTCTACAATTTCCTTGGCTCCAAATGAGGTCATTTGAAACAAACTATTATATTTCCTTATATTGGCAAGAATATTTTTTGACAAAGGATGTATTCCTAATATTAATCCGCGTAGAGGCTCTATCAGCTCAAGTTGAGGAAGTGAAATTTTGCCACCAGAACAGCACATTGAAGGTGCTTCACATTTCCTTTTTTTTGCTGAACAATGACTGCATATTGTGTTCATTACACCAATTCGTAAGTAGTTAATATGCAGGTAATCAAAAGCAGGATTGAATTCAAAAGCTGAGCGAAATTTTAAAGTTGCAGTCCTTAATTCGGCAATATTAGATGCAACTGTGTCTTGTTGTAAAAGTTCAAATTCAGTTTGTTGAGTAACAGTAGAAGCTCGACGCAGAGCTATGGTCTGTCTTTCTCGAACACGTCTAAAATTACTCTGATTAGTAGTCTCATGTAATCGTAATGTAGACTGTCGTCTAGCATGTCTAGTATTCTACTAAGAGAACTTTTCAACGATCTGGGCATGATATTTTGAATTAAAAAACAATTAATCAGCAAATTTATGTGAATTAGGCAAGAAGCACAAATTTCTAGAAAAATATTGACGTTGGCTTGGTAATATGTAGATTAAACTTCGCCAAACCTTTTATATGTGATCCAAGGACATGTTCGCCACCTATCGGTGAATACCAAAATTAAGCATTTAATAGAGCGAAACAACTTGCCGTGTACTCGAAATCGCTTAAAAGTATTGTCCGCGAACTTAATATTATCAAAATCACTCGAATTTGAATTTTCATCAGTGTTGATTATAAATGATATTTTTTTTACTTATTTAAACACTTTAATAGTTAGCAATTTGGTTTACTTCAAAGAAATGCAGTACAATATTCTAAAAAAATCCCTGGTTAAAATAGAATTTCGAATTTATTAGAATATATTAATTACGTCTGCGAGCAAAGCTTATATAAGATTTGGAACTTCCGACTTGTTGTTTGATCAAGGCAATCAAAGTTTTCAACAGCATTTATAAAAATATTAAACGATTATTTGACGTATTATTATATGTTATAGCCAACTTCATTATAGTAATAATCATTTCTAAAAAATTGCGCAGCATATTTCATCTTAATCCCAACAAAAACTAACTGTAACACATCCAATTAACTTATTTATTAATTTAATAAAGATCATATAAATAAATAAAATTTTTGAATACTGTTATTATTTCTGTTATCTTCAAGAATATGTGCACAAAAAATTCTGTATTCTTAAGTAACGTACAACTTATTTATACGAAACAAAATATTTCTCAAAACGAAATTGTTTGTCTGAAATACATATATAACTTCTATCTTTCAAATATTTGGAACCAAAAAAAAATGTATTTTTTATAGTTTATTTATATTAATTATAAATTTACATATTTTAAATAAAGTGCTTTGTTTCCTCTTTTTAAATATTTATTTAAAATAATAAAATATTTAATGAGTAACACTTGATTTTGTAATGCATATTTACTATTTAAGTATTTAGTACTAAAGCATATATTTAATATAAATATATATTTAACTATAACAATTTAATCAATATAATTGTAAGAAAATCTACGTTCGGTTTCAAAAATTAACTTCACCTAGTTGTACAGTTTGCCAAATGCATCAGAATTGAAAAATCTTGAAATCCATTTTTGAATGATAGAAAAAGTTATTGGAGTCACCAGTTTAATACAATTGAAAAAAACAACATTTAAAAACGAAATGTCATTTTTTGAAACGTAGCATTTTTTTCAAATAAAATTTTCTATTACACCCTGTACTGACAAAACCCATCGGATAATTTAAAAAAACCAAAGAAATAAGTTTGTTTTAGATTCGAAAAAAAAGAACTACACATTGATCAAACTAATGTAGTAGAAAATTTAATATATATAAAGAAAAAAGTATAAATTCATATAGAAGTAGTAGAATCGCTGATGGAATTAATGGCCAAAATAAATATATCAATTTTTATAAATATAAATTAACATTAAAATTTGAATTTGAAATTTTGTCATGATTTAAATAGGTTAAATAAATAATTGTTTTAAGGAAGTTGTACTTGTTGACGTATCAAAGAGGGGACCCAATAAAATGAACTTTAATTTGTTTGCTTAAATAATTAATAATTCACAAATGTATATTAGTAAAAAAAACAAAACACAATTTATATTGGATACCACTTCTAACAATTTATATGGAATTTTACATTTTTAGCTAATGAAATGGTATGTATATATGTTAATTTAAATAATTTTAATTATTTTTTTAAATTAATTTTTTTAAATAAAAATCGATAAGACCGCAACTCTACATATATACTGAAAACCCCTTATAATATTAAAATAATTTGATTTATGTTTGATAATTCAATAAGCAAGGGAAAAATCTGAAAATTGTAGACTTTAAACCCTTTTAAAAAATTATTTGGTTATTTTAATGCTTTTATTTGCACATTCTGTATAATTTATGTTTCAAAATAATTATACAATTTCCTTCTTGCACCGAAAAAAATTGAATATTCAAAAAAATATCAAATTATTCTTATAATTTGTTTTCACAAATTATTTTTAGTATGATTTGGCATACAACCATCTTGTAAAAGAAGAGAGAGAGAGAGAGAGAGAGCATTTAACACGTGAAAAATTCAAAAATACACAAAAATCAAAAGATATCCATAACATGTGAGAGTAGTGTCAGATTAACCTGAAGGACAAAAAAGGTAATACCGACTAACGTCACACCTTCTTTGGGATACGAATCCCAAAGTTGGATATGAACATTCACTTGAGCTGGCCTGGTATTAATACTTTAAGCCAACTACATTGAGTTGATGTTCGTGATTCAAGGAGCCACCTAGTGGCCGCTCGTGAAACTACCACTGAAATCAGGGACTGGTGAGGAGCCGTAGCGAGCTCGAAACGTTGGACAAGTCTTCAATTAGGTAAGGGTGTTGGGGACAGTCAGACTGCACTTTACTAACAAAGAATTTTTTCAGCTAATATTTTATTTTCAGATTAGTCTACGGGGGTAAATGTAAACAAGGACAGTCTGACTGTCATTATAATTTTAATTTAATTTTTAATTTAATTTTTATTTTTAATTTTTATTTTATTTTTATTTATTTATTTATTTTTTTTTTTATTTTTTTTTTTATTTTTTTTTTATTTTTATTTTTATTTTATTTTTGGATTGAATTGATTGGACAGTAAGACCAATAAAAAAATATTTATTAATTTAACAACATCACACTGTCTTTACTTGCCAGGAAAAAAAAGAAGAGTTTTCTGTGGCGTGTTGTGAATGGTGATGAAAAGCGGATCTACTATGACAATCTTAAGAGCAAAATGTAATGGGTGGACCCAAATGAATCGTCCACATCGACACCAAAACGGAACATCCACGACCACAAGTTAATGCTGTGCATTCGATGGGATCAACAGAGTGTCCTGTACTACGAGTTGCTAAAACCTAATGAAACCATCACTGTCGAGGTATACTGACTGATTGACAACAGAAATTGATAGAACATAAATAAGCAATCGCGAACAATAGGCGCAAAGTCATTCTCTTGCATAACAACACTACCACAGATTGCGAAAGCAGGGTTTTTTTGAGCCCTGTTGGAGCTCGAATAGGAAGTGTTACCGTACCCAGCGTACTCGCCAGACATAGCGCCTGTTGATTACCACCTGTTCCAAAAAGGGCGGTCTTTCCACAACTCGGGTCTAACATGCGCAATTCTTTTACAGAAGCGATCGGGCTCTTAATTATAGAATACAGCAACCACAGTAGTATTTTAAGGAACACACTTTTTGTGGATAATACCTTTAGAATTAAAAAAATCTTACACCATCAAAAAATAGTAGTATGAGAAATAAAACATTCACCATAAGCCATTTTTAATATTTGCTTTGTTTCCCATTCACTTTTACAAACTGTAAAGTAAAATTTAATTGCAACTACTTCGACACTTCCACGCAAACTACTACTGAACAGCTGTATGTTATTCGATGATTTGAAAGCTTTGTATCGAGGTAGAAGAAGGTTTGAGTAACTATTGGCCAAAGTTTTATGACGATGTTGCAAGTAGTACGGATGTTTTACTCGTAGCCTTATAACTTTTGGAGACACTATGTATATTATTTATATTTTAATGGCATATTTCAGTTCTACAACTAAAATTTTTATGTAATTCTACCGTTACCATTATGTATAATGAAATGTTCACCTTTATGATTATGTAATATATGTATGCCCTATGAGGAAGATTTCATTTATATTACTGAAAAAATTCAGACATATAATTAACAAATTGAAAAAACTATAATCATCATCATTTTATGTTTGATTTAAAATCCCTCAAAGAGTAAGCTCTAAAGAATATTAAAAAAGACAGATGCAAGCATAATAATGAACGCTTTAATTTTATGTGGAAAACCACTGTAAAAGCGATATACGTATTGCTTCCATCTGCTCTTACAGATAGTCTTACAACATTTGGGTATAGATTTATTTACGTAAAGAATGATTTGTATATGCTTAATGATATCTCCAAAGAGATGAAAACAATTAACGCATGCAAAGCGTTTGAGAACAATTTATTTTAGATACATATAAAAAATAAATTTATTTTATTTGCCGAATTGTCACAAACACTCGACAGCGCGGACAAATGTTACAATAGATCATCAGACATTTAGTTAAGTAGACAAAATAAGGACATTGATAAGTTTCGAACATTCGGTTTATGCATATAATAATAAATTCCACTTAGTCTTACGCAAGGTTACATAAGCGACAAATGAGGAACTGTTATAAGGAATTTATCGAAGGATGTGATGACGACGATCCTCGTCTTGAATCGCTATGATCGTGACAAATTGAATTATCGACATACTTTTGAGTAGTGCGCTTCTTATCTCCTTTGTCGAGTTTTCGTACTTTCTCCTTTCGCTTATTGACGAGCGTAGGTCTATGTATTAACATTTCATCCGATTTGTGTCACGGCCAAGTAGTGAGAAAGCACCAGTATTGTCCATCGTTCACTTGGTGCTTCAAGCATGGTTTCGCCGGAGTTGTCAATATTATTGTTTGTTATTTTGGAATTGCCGTACCTATAGTACAAATGTCTACTTGGTCACTTTATAAGGATGCTTAATATATTTAAATTCACAACATGCTGATAAATAGCATTTACATCTTTACATACTTCCTCTATGTTGCTTTCGTCTCTAAATGCCAAAATACGTAAGCAATGCACAGACTCACTATAGGACTTATTCAACTAAAACTAATAATTTGCTGTTAATCGGTAAAGCTCTCAATCACCTTCTTGTTTAATTATATCTTCTATATTTTTTACATTCGAGCATTAAATATATAAGACATTTATAATATTCGTCCGTTTCAATAAATTTGTAATCGTAAGTTCATAAATTAAGCCTTACATTCTATTTCGCACGCATATATCTCATATATTGACAATTTTATCAACATTAAACAATTTTATCTTGATACGCATACCTTTAATTCACACATCTAACAATAATTATTTACTTATACTAGACTTTTTTGTTACTATATCATTGGTTGTTAAAGGAAGGGGGTAAGGTTCATTCGGTATAAAACAGACATGTTTTTAAGAATTTTTTCTCGCGACACAGATACAGCGGAATTACCCAGTTAATTTGCATATAATAATGTATCATTTCAACAATATTTTTCTAAATTTTCATTGAAAAATATTGAAAATTAAGCGAATGACAGTGAATCTCCGGGGCTCCTCGAGAAAAAGTTGTTTTGCGGTGTACACGATTACGCATCACAGAATCATCGGAATCACAAAAACCAAAGTGCATTCTTCAAAGGAGATGTTTCCTCAGGTAACGCTGTCGAGTTTTTTTTTTAATTTTAGAATTTTTGGTAGCCCTAAGAAGCCAAAATACGATTTTTGCTATAAAAAATCAGGTTATTTGTTATTATAAAATTAAGAATTAATAAAAATAACCAAAAAACTCGACGACGTTACTTGATGAATTATATAAAGATGTACTGTGAAAAATTTCAAACCGATCGGTTCAGTAAATTTTGTATGAGGATGTACACCGATTTCAAAAATGGCAGTTTTCAGGAAACGGCTTAAAAGTTTTGTAAACTAAAAAATTCACAATAAAACTTTATAATTCTTTTAGGTTCATATAGAATCGTCAATACCGGGTCCATATAGCAAAACGCTTTCATCTACATGGTCTAAAGCATCTTTTTGTATTTATCTACGTAAAGCTCTTCCTTCTTTACTGCCATGTGACGCTTGTTCCTCTGCTCTATTTATTCGCAACTCGTCAACTTGTCGCGCCCGTTCGTGGGACCTTGACCCTGTACTGATTTGCATCTTTTTCATAATGGCCAGTAGAGCAAAAGAACCTTCATTGAAAGTACATGCAGCTACAATAGCTGCAATTTCAACAATTGTAGAAGTACAAGTACTCACTGACTCATTATTATTTTGCGTGAAAGCTCGAAGACATCGCTACAAGTTCGTCTTTACTCAAGTCCTCATAAATGAGTCTAACAGCTCTAAGAACTTCAGTAGGAAGTGTTATATAGCTGTGTTTAAAAGAGTTTAAAGCATCTGAAGCTGCAGCTTTTTGCCATTCGTACGAAGAGTGAAGCAGAATTACGAATATGTAAAAGTCCTACTTGGAGCAATGAATGTTTAAATACTCACAACTTTGTCAATTTTGTTCTGACTAACTTGAAATTTCAACACAATATTCTCGAGATATAAAGCATTCATTTAAAAAAATAAAAAAAAATGGGCAAAAAAAGTTTAAATACCTTACCCGCCTTAAATTACAATTGTTTAGTACTGTTTATGTACATTTAGATAAATTATAAGTAATATAAAAACGCTTATGGAGAGATATAACATAACCATTACTCCGCTACCCCTGGCGTCAACCCCAAGCAAGAAGTGAAAAGAACCCCTCTCTCTTTCTAGCGGAAGGAGGGTGTACTAAAATTCGATCGCATGTAGATAATTAGAGATATTTTTATGAGTTTTTAATTGCTTTTATTGCTTTTTTCATTGCTCTTATTGCGAAGAACTTGGACAGCCACTTTTCACAAGCCTCTTCTTTGGAGTCCAACTTTACGCCACCAAAGGCGTTCGACATGGGCAAGAACAGGTGGTAATCACTTGGCGCTATGTTCGGGCTACATGCTGGATGCGATAAAACTTGCCCTCAGCAGTCCCGTAACATCTGACGAGTCATCAACAAAGTGTGTGGTCTGTCATTGTCCTGGTGGATCACTACACCCTTCCTGTTGACCAATTGTGGACACTTCTGGTCGATAGTCTGCTTCACGCGGTCTAGTTGTTCACACTAGATGGTAGAATTAAGCGTCTGGCATATGGGAGCAGCTCATAGTAGATCATTCACTTCCAATTCCACCAAACACGCAGCAAAACCTTCCTGGCCGTCAATCCCGGCTTGGCCACTATTTGGGACCGTCTACCGACCTTCCACCATGACGGTTTTCACTTAATATTATCATATGTGATCCATTTTTTGTCATCAGTCACCATCCACTTCAAAAATCGGTCGAGTACGTTCCGTTTCAGCAGCACATCACAGGCGTTGATACGGTCCAGATTTTTTTGCGTCAAATCATGCGGCATCTAAACATCAAGCCTTTTCTGTATTCAGTATTCTGAAGATAAAATGGTTTGTTGACTAACTCTCATCTCCTGGGCGATGTGACGAAATGCCACATGCCGGTCTAACTCGATAAATTCCATGATTTGATCGGTATTCGTCGTCACAGGTCTTCCGCCGGCTGGCTTATCCATGGTCTCGTTTTTACCGGCTCTGAATCGTCGAAACATTCCTCTGCGGTTCGAAGTGATAGCGTGCCATCCCCCAAAACATTATTAGTCTCACAGAACGTTTCTCTAGCGGATTTGCCTTTGACGAAGGAAAACTTTAAAATAGCGGGAATTTCTGCGTTAGCAAACTCCCTGTTTACACGTCTATAACTTTTAAAAGCAATATCCAAACTAATCATGCATAGCGTCGTTACTAATCACGCATCGGATGAATGCGTGATGGGAGATGCTAGTATATTCTATATATAATAATAATAATTTATAGTGATATATATATATATATATATATATATATATTGTAATGGGCGTTTACATGTTTACGTGCCGCAATCATCTTGTGTCGTCCGGGTGATATAACTTTGAAAAGAGTAAAGGAGCAGATAGGGAGATGGATATGCTCAGGGAAAAATAAACGAGAACACGATAACTTGCAGATACGGGAAGGGATGGGGGACAACACGAGGTTACACCGGGACAATACTGGACGGCACTATCAAGTGTACGGGCGTGACGTCATCGACGGCGAGGGCGGGAGCTGCACTCTATTTAAGCTACGTTATTAACTTATTTGCTTGGCGGACGATCTCCGGTGCATTTGCACGAGATGGGAGATGATGGACAAGCGGCAGTCATCCTTCGTTTGATTCTCTCTCTGCATGGAGGTGGTCGTGTCGACAGAGAAGACCTTTCTGTGTTCGGGGATAGTGAACATTGACACAAAAGCGGTGGCTGTTGTCTGATATATCTACATATCTGAAATAATAATAAGGCAATGGTAGATTCTAGTTAGTAAACTATCAAAACATTTCTTTATAATATTAGGAGTGTGAATAAGTCTTTCCCGTTTTTTTGTAAGAGATGGCGCCACCAATACTGTGCGAGTATTCAATGGTTACATATGTCATAATCAAAGCTTATTCATATGTCAACAATTCCATACTAACACATTAGTTAAAATTTTTTCGCATCATAAATTTTTGATATCGTGAAAATGTCGAAATTTGAGCAGAGTCGACGTCATTTGCGGGAAGTTTCACTTTATTGGTTCAATTTGAAGAAATCTGCTGCCGAGACGCATCGATTGCTTCAGGAGGCTTATGGAGAAGGTTGTGTCAATGATTCAAGTGTTCGCGGATGGTTTCGACGCTTCAAAAGCGGTGATTTCGACGTGGAAGACAAGGAGCGTTCCGGGCGGCCGCAAATCTTTGAAGATCGAGAATTGGCGACTTTGCTTGATGAAGATTCTTGTCAAACGCAAGAAGAACTTGCTGAAGCATTGGGAGTTGACCGAACAACCATTTCCAAGCGTTTGAAAGCCATGGGAATGATCCAAAAGCAAGGAAATTGGGTGCCGTACGAACTGAAGCTGAGAGACGTCGAACGGCGTTTTTTCACTTGCGAACAGCTGCTTCAGCGACATAAAAGAAAGGGTTTTCTGCATCGTATCGTGACTGGCGATGAAAAGTGGATACGTTACGATAATCCGAAGCGAAGAAAATCATGGGGACTACCCGGCCATGCATCATCATCGACGGCCAAGCCAAATATTCATGGCGCCAAGCTCATGCTCTGTATATGGTGGGACCAGCTAGGTGTGGTTTACTATGAGCTTCTGAAACCGAATGAAAGGATCACAGGCGAGGTCTATCGACGACAATTGATGCGTTTGAGCCGCGCACTGCGAGAAAAACGGCCACAATACTCCGACAGGCACGACAAAGTTATTTTGCAACATGACAATGCTCGCCCACATGTTGCACCGCCGGTGAAAACATACTTAGAAACGCTCAAATGGGAAGTCCTACCCCACCCGCCGTATAGTTCAGACGTTGCTCCGTCTGATTACCATCTCTTCAGATCGATGACGCATGGCCTGGCTGACCAGCACTTCCATTCCTACGAGGAAGCCAAAAAATGGGTGGATGACTGGATAGAGGCCAAACCGGTCGAATTTTTTCGCAACGGGATTCGTATGTTGCCAGAAAGATGGGAAAAAGTTGTAGCTAGCGTTGGCCAATACTTTCAATAATTCATTTGTAACCATTTTTTCACAATAAAGGCTCAAAATTTGAAAAGAAATGGGAAAGACTTATTCACATACCTGATATAATACAATAACTGAAAATTGGAAATATAGCTAATATACTAACCTAATGTACATTAACTAAGAAACTTAAAGTCTCTGTTATGGCTATTTATTAATCTGAGAATTCATTAAGTAATACTAAGAAACAAGGGCATTCAAAAATATTATAAAATTTTTTTCATATAGAAAAATTACATAAAAAATTTCAAATTAAATATTAAAAATATTACCCGATTAATTGACTAAATTATTAGTTCATTTGTCATGTTCTATTATATAATGAAATAGTCGGATGACCTGCTGCGAGATTTTACATAGATTCTGGCATTCAATTCATTAAATAATAATTATTTAAAAAAGAAATGAAATATTTAAAAATAAGAACGTTTAACCAAAGGAAAGTAGTTAGTCGAGTTTGATGATTTCTTAGCATTGTAAGAACTTTAAAAACAGCTTCTTATGTACTTACGAGGTCAGACAATTAAGTAATGCGACAAAATTAAAAAATCGAGTTTATTTAAAAATTAAGGTACATCGCTGCGATCCAACTATGAAAACTTACCCAAAAATGGGATCCAACGATTTGTACAGAAGTGTTCTTCTATAGGCGTCTATCTTCTTTGGTAATATTATAAGAAGAGGATCACGATCACTTAACGGCACAATGAAAAATGAAACATGAAACAAAGACATTGCGATCAACACGATAAAGTGTAAGGACTACAAATACAGTGAAAATATCAACACGCAGAGCTGGAGCAAGGGTGGCATAATAAAAAAAACTGAGTTTACAAAATACAAAAATACAAATACCTAGAGCAGAACTTACAACACCAAATATATTTGAAATAAACTCGCCATAAATAAACTTGAAACAAAAATAATACCACAGTTCCAACTAAACATAGCGCCAAGTGATTACTACCTGTTCCTGTCCATTTCGAACACCCTTGGTGATGTAAAGTTGAACTTAAAATAGGCTTGTGAAAAGTGGCTGTCCGAGTTCTTCGCAAATAAGGAGAGGGGTTTCTAGATGTAAACAGATTATCGAATAAAACGCCGCATATTTGAAGTAAATCGGACCACTGTAATACTTTTTATAAAGCATTGAATGAAGAGCAAAAAAGCGGAAGGGAGATATTTAACAACCTAATATTATACTAATCTCACGCATTCTATATATATATATATATATATACATATGCACTTTATTGAGTCTAGGAGGATTATCGGTAATGAACGAGGCCTACTATCTATAACGAGTTATTTGAACGTTGCTCGGTGCATGCTACTTCGTGGCACCGGCTCAACCCACCTCGGCTCCTCGTCGCTCAATCTACCACCAGGTTCTTTTTGCAAACACTACAACACGTAAGAGCCCGAGAACCCAGGATGACAGATTTGTTCGGCGCTAGGAGTGAGACCGCTGAGCTTTAACGGAATGCGACGCACCCACGGTCAAGTCATTTGAGGAATAGTAAGGCCACTGGTTGTTAATGGAGCGCCACGCAACGAGGATCAAGTTTCACTAGGATTAGGTCGGGATAGTAGAGATAAAGCCTGCTGGTCTTTAATGGAGCCCCCGCCACGTAACCAGGATCGCGACTCAACTACCGTCGAGAGAACTGCTTTTGGGGCGGACAAGCCGCTATTTTCAGAAAAATTAGTCGATCGAGTGTTTATGCCACCGTTCAACTAATTTCGTATCGAGCCGCCGAAAAACAATAATAATAATTTTGCAATAATATAATAATAATAATCGCATTATAATTATAATAATTCTAATGCTAATTTTTGATCTTGTCCTTGAGCACGCTCGTATTATTATAATAATTTCGGCGCCATCTTACAATTGTAATACGTCATTTAGTTCTCTCGGATATTTATTTAAAATAATAATAATAATTTATTATAAGAAATAATAATAATAATAATAATAATTTTTTTGTTATAGAGGAGGAGAAAAATACTCACTAAAAATCTACCTCCTCGGTGTATTCCCTGGACTGTTTCCCGCAGCTCTGAATAGAGGTGCAAGCCGGAGTCGGCAGGCGTGCACCGAGGAGACCTCCTCTCCCTGGCTCAACTCCTAACCCCGGAAACCGCCGTTAGGCATTACTTCGGGAAGGGAACCAGGATGTTCACCTTTGGGCGCCACCATATCCCAGCAAAATAGAAGAATCTAGGGAAGGTCCGCCTTCTTCCGTCTGAGGATATCCTCGACGAAATAGGCAGCCCTTCCCCATATCTCCTGGCTGGAGAGCATCAGGGGACGATGCCTTCCGGGTTAACCCTTTCAGCATATTCCCTCAGTAATGCCTTCTGCTGCTCCCATGGCCCGCACACAAAAAATGTATGATGGGCATCCTCTTTTACAGATTCACAGTATATATAACCTGGATCCGCGACTTTGCCCATCTTGTGCAAGTATGCACGGAAGTACCCATGGCCGGTCAGCATCTGGGTGAGATAGTAATTTAACTCTCCATGCTGCCGATCGATCCACGGGGACACCTGACTTATAAGTCTGGCGGGCCACCTTCCGCGCGTATCTTGCTCCCACCTTGCGAACGCTCTCTGGCTTGCTGCTTCCCTTCGGCTTGGCGAAGTGTCCTGTTCATCTGGTGGACGAACTTTCGCTCCTGGGCCAGGAGGTCTAACGGAATCACCCCGGCGACCACTAGGGAGGCGGTCTCCGAGACCGTGCGATACGAACACGCTACACGAAGCCCGCATTTTCTCTGTGTAGCCGCCATGCGCCTGCGATAATTTTCCCGATATTGCAGTGCATCGGTCCAGACTTCAGCACCGTAAAGCACGACGGATTCAGCAGCTCGCAGTAGCAGCCGCCTGATGCAGGGGCGTGGTCCTCCTACGTTGTCCATGACCCTGCAAAGGCAAGCCGCCACTACCGCCGCCTTGTCCGCAGACCTCCGAATATGTTTCCAGAAGGTGGTTTCGTATCTAGCATCACCCCCAGGTACTTGACAGATGCCTTGGTAAGGACCGACATCTCCCCAATAATTAGCGGCTGCGCTCTGGGGACGCGCCTCTTCGTAAGAAGAAGGCGAATTCTGCGCATGGTCTGATCAAGGCACGTGTGTGCCAGCGTCATATTGCGCGCAATAATAACAGCTGCCACTTCATCCGCATACCCGATCAGCGAGCAGTCTTCCGGCATGTCCAACCGAACGATCCCGTCATAGGAAATATTCCATAGATCGGGATCCAGGATGGACCCTTGGGCCGCGCCACACGTTAGCTCTTTTCGCTTAGAGCCCTCTGCCGTTTCGTACAGAATGAATATGTCCTTCAAATAATTTCCGATGATCTGGAGTAGGTACTTAGGTACATTGAAGTCCTTCTCCAGTGCCCTCAGCACGTCTGACCACCTAACCGAGTTGAAGGCGTTTTTGACATCGAGTGTCACCAGAAGACGCACAGGTCGGGAGAAGTGATTCCCCCGCTCCGTAGCTCCGGCCGCCTCCACTACCTCCTGAATAGCATCTATGGTTGACCGCTCTCTCCGAAAGTCATACTGCCTCTCGGAAACGTCACCAGATGTAAAATGCGCCACCTGTAGGCGGGGTCTCATCAGCTTTTCCAGGAGTTTCCCGGCGGTATCTAGCACGCAGAAGGGTCTGTACGCAGACGGAGCACTAGATGATCCTTGTCCTTGCTTATCAGTACAAGTCTCGCCTCCTTCCAGCAGTGATCCGAAGGCACGAGTTGTACATGCCAAGCAAGAGTTCAGGATGGCTCTGTACCACCGCTTTCAACACTTCTGCCGAAAGTCCGTCAGGTCCTGGTGCTTTTTGTTCTTTAAAGAGCGCACTACTCTCTCTAGCTCCGCCCTTGTGAAAGGTGGTGCCTCAGGACCCTCGGGAACCAGGAGCTCATCCCTTCATTTGAGATGAGTAGTAAATAGGGCATGGAGCTTTTTCCAGCATCCGCGTTTACTAGCTTTGATGGCTCGCTTTAGAGTCTTATTGGCCGTTAGATTTTGGGCGATCCTAAGAGCGGCATCACGATCGAGCCCTTTGGGCTATGCGGCGCAGCCGCAGGCATTACCGCCGCAGCTCCGCCATTTCGTCCGTTCACCAATAAGTCAGACGGCGAGCACGACCCGCGAATTTCCTTGGTATCGCTTGCTTACAGGCTTGGCGGATCAGATGCATTGTACCTTCCGTTACCGCTTTCGCGCGCTCGCAAAACGTTGTGCTCCTTAGTAATTCAATCAGGAGGTACTGTCCACGTTCTAGTGCCTGGGAAAACTTCTCGTGATCCATCCTCGCAACAATCCATCTGGCTGGGCGACGTTCAACTGTCACCCTGACTGGCGTGGTATCACCAACGCGGAAGGTGATGTATTGGTGATCACTGGCTGTATAGTCTTCGATCACCCACCAGTCCCGCACTCGTGCGGCCAGAATCTAGTCTGCATGCCATGTCCCTCACTCGTCTTCACCTAGAATTCGGCAAGGGTTCCCTCCACTTTAGAGCTTTACTGTTCAAATCCCCAGCCACTAGCAGCTGCCCCTCTATTTCTCTTACCACATCCTCAAGGGTATCCAGTTTAGACTGGAAACCCCCGATGGCCTCATTCGGGGTGAGATAGCAACTGACGTAATTTACGTTGTTGCCCCTCACCTAGACAAAGCCGCGGCCAGATCCATGGCGCTCCAACCGAAAGCGGTGCGGGTTAAAAATCCAAATCGCCGCAGTACCGAGGTCGTTGCGATACCAGACCCCCGCATCTCCATCTCAATATTGTTCGCTGACGATGGTGATTTCAGCGTCCTTCTCAAGACAGATCTGCGGAAGGAGGTCGCTCACCGTCCGACTCCTATTCAGGTTCGCCTGCAGGACTTTAACCATTTTAGCGAGACCTGGCAAGGGCTTTGCGGAATACCGCACAAGCCCCAGACCCCGCAACGTGATTTAACGCTGCGGACGTGGTCCCCGGGCAGACTGTGGAGGCGTTCTACAGTCAGACGCCATGTGTCCCTGCTGCCCGCACCGGACGCAGGCGGTGCTCCTGTCTAGGCCATCGCAACCCGAATAATAATAATAATAATAATAATAATAATAATAATAATAATAATAATAATGGTGATTATTATAACAATTTATAATATAAAAATTAGATAATAATTATATTAGTATTTAATTCTTTCGGATTCTGGATAATTATAATAATAATATAATGACAATTATTATAATAAATTACGATACATACAATTATATAAATAATAATCAATCATATATTTCTCTCGGCTTAATGTTTAACTATTATAATAACAATAATGTTAAATAATGTTAAATTGTTAATATTCAATTATCTCAGGTTTCTCTATAATATTTGGTTGTAATAATAATAGTTATGATAATTATTAGAACACATTAGAATAATAATAATCATTATGTAAATAGTATTTAATTATATACTTTCCTCCTTTAGGACATTCGCACACGTTTAATTATTCATGTATTCATTATAATATTTATTTGTTATTTTATATCAAATAATATAAAAGTATCAAAAATAGGACCTTCATATTATTTAATAAAAATGGGGTGTTCGAAATGCAACTAGTGTCTTTACTGTCTTCCGTGTTCGTAGGCGCGGGGACCGTGGGACATCTTTTCCACACTGGCTGCAGCTCTCTCTCGCGATACTCGCGAGTCCCCCTCAGCTATCCCGTGATCTATGTTTGCGAGGTCGGTATATTACATATTCGCGCTCACATTGTTTTGATTGTTACGCGTTTGACCGCTAATCGGGATCATTGCTCAATTATTTCAATTTTAAACTTTAATTATTTGTAATTAAAATTTTGCGTATATTAGGCTGTATATACAATACAGCCTGATTTTCGCCTAGTTTTAACGAAAATGCAGCTTAATAAAGTAATAAAATCATTGAATTGAAGCCAAATTCATTAGCACATCATCTTGTACATCCGGAATATATGGAATATCTTGTCAATTTTAATTTTAAGAAGTGTTAATAAAAGTATAAGAAGCAGACGAATAATAGATATTAAAATGAGTATGCACTTGATATTAAATTATAATAAGCAGAACATAAACAAAATATAAGCATGAAATTTACATAATAGAAATATTATAAATGCACAAGATATATTGCTGCAATGTATTGAAGTATATTACAAAAATATTACAAATTGAACATTTCACTTACATTAATATTAAATCCAACATTACACCACCAAGGGCGTTCGACATGGACAGGAACAGGTGGTAATCACTTGGCGCTATCGCTTAATTGTCCTGGTTATCGCTTGATATTGTCCTATGTGATCCATTCTTTGTCGTCAGTCGCCATCTGCTTAAAAAATGGGTCGAACTCGTTCCGCTTCAGTAGTACATAGCAGACGTTGATTAGGTCCAGAAGGTTTTTTTGCGTCAAATCATGCGGCACTCAAACAGCAAGCTTTTTTATATCCAGCCTTCTGCAAATGGTTTAAAATGGTTTGGTGCCTAACTATCATCTCCTGAGAGATGTCACGAGATGCCACATGCCGATCTAACTCGATAAATTCCATGATTTGATCGGTATTCGTCGTCACAGGACTTTCGCCGGCGTGCTTATCCATATTGTCATTTTCATTGGCCATGAATCGTCGAAACCATTCCTCTGCGATTCGAAGTAACAGCGTGCCATCCTCCAAAACACCATCCAAACGTTTCTCTAGCGGATTTTCCTTTGACGAAGGAAAACTTTAAAATAGCGCGAATTTCGGCGTTAGTGAACTCCATGTTTAAACGTCTATAACTTTTAAAAGCAATATCTAAACTAATCTTGCATAGCGTCGTTTTGTGCGTTATGTTAAGACCTTCAAATGATGTATAGTATTGCCAGATATGAGCTCTGTAGCGATTTGTACATAGCCGCGAAATCCATAAGACACAAAGGCGAAAGGGAGGTATTTGACAACCCAATATTTGGAATATTACTAGTAATACACAGTCCAGTCTTTAGGTGGAGCTGAAATTTTGGCCTTCACAAATAACAAATCACCTACAGTATATAAGAGTACATGGAATACTAATACATGTATCGCTTTTATAACGGTTTTCCGCATAAGATCTAAGCGTTCTTTTTTGCTTTTATCTGTTTTTTTAACATCGCTTTAAAATTCCTCTTTGAGGAATCCTAAATGAAACTTAATTTGATTAATATTATATCATTTTAGCGCTGAGGATGGAATTTTCTTGGCCTAGTCTTCACCTCGCCAGGGATATAACATTCTGCTAGGCGGAGTCGCTATTATGTAGCTTCGCATGAGCTCGCCTTAAAACGGATCACGATTCACGTAGCACGCGCTCTCCCTCGCTTACGCGGCGTGCTAACTACATTTGATTTCATCGCATCGCCCGCGGGTGTCTTATTTTGCACGCTCTTTTCAAGGTTATCATTTCGGATTGCCTTATGTTCACCTGCGGTGTTACAATGCTATCACGCTCGTTTGCCTCGACATTATAATCAAACTCATTTAAGTCATGTTCTTCGCCCGAAGGCTCTTCCGTGCTGCACCCATCATTTGCTTCGAGGTCGTTGTTTTGACTACAGGGCTTAAGATCGGCGACGTTCTGCTTAGCGGTATCTCTTCCCGTAGAATCAGACAAAATATCAACATTTGTGCCCAGTTCTCCACTTAATAGAAGTTATTTCTTGAGACGCTGTAACATGCGTGCGTGCGCTTCCAAAGCAGTCGAAGATGTAACTGCAAACTGGTATAATATCATAGTAGACTAATGTCTCGGTGGTGGGAACAATCAGATTGCACTTTACTAACATAAATTTTTTCAACTAATATTTTATTTTTAGATTAGTCTGCGAGGGTTATTGTATACAAGGACAGTCTGACTGACATTATAATTTTTAATTTTTATTTTTATTACTTTTATATATTGATGTATTAATATTAAGATAAATATATATTGATATTATTACGAATTATTTTTGATTTATTTAATTGGACTGTAAGACCAATGAAAATATTTATTAATTCCTAATGTCTCAACTCACAATGTCGATGAAAAACCAAAAAAATTACGATTAAGGAAAGTATCTTGAATAATATTTACAGTTTTTCCCTGAATAATAAAAAATTTTTATATTTTTTCAATTGGAATTTTCTAATATTTAGAATTAAGATTTTTATTTATTTAAAATTCCATTCCCTTGCTGAAAGTTTGGCGTATTTTTATGTGTTATTTATCATAGAGAAAATGATACAATTTCTAAAGACATTTTAATTTGTACAAATCCTTCTAAAATACTTATTCATATTATACAATAACTATAATAGATTTAGAATAATAATGATATAAAATAATTACATGTCTAAAAATTTTTGTTGTAATACTTGATATATCTCATACTATTTTCAATTACGTGCGTGTCGAGTTATCAAGCGTCATCTGTCAGTTTGCCAGACATTCTACTTCCGACATCACACTATACGACCGCGTTTGTAATTAAATAACTCCTCAAAATTACCATTGACATTGAATGTTCAAAATATCATTAGATTCATTACGAAATAATTAATACGCGTCTCATACATAAAAAGAGTCAATCCATTTTTGAGAGAGTTACGTATTAATAAAATTGTAGGATTGAATAAATGAAAAGACAAAGATATATTAGTATAATAATGAGCCTTATTAAACACGTCTGATCTGAACGAACTACCAGTACCAAGTGTCCGCATAGCGAGGCGGCGCACAGCCGCCGAGCGGAGCGCTCTCAAGTTACATTACTTACACATATGAAATATACCGAGAAGTGCGAAGGGCTAACGTCATTTGTTCCAACACTCTCTCTCGGTAGCACTGTCGCACTTACATTGTCTGTCTTACATGTGCAAGTAGCTGAAATAATCTTTATTAATTTTATTTAAATTACATACACACTTAGTCATTAATTGGGATTCAACCGAGTAGCAAGTAAATGAAATGAGCGAACATATACAAATATAATAGTAAATTTGATAATAAATAATAATTCAATTAGCAGGACGCCTTGATTATTGTGTGTATGTATAGCTGCTGTATCCTTATTGAAAATATGTGAAATTTGACTATTGGAGTCAGTTAAGAATATGGATGAATGTGATTTGGTAATAAATTGTTTGTATCAAGATATTAAATTAGTCCTTTTTATTGATCTCTACATTCGAGCGTTTATCTCATTCCTCCATTTCGCTCCAATTTTCCTCACCGTCATCTGTAAATATATATGAACAGTTAGCAATTAAATATGCGATTAGTTAGCCTGACTTGTGATTCTAATTTTAGCCCCTTTATGAAAATGTCGGCTAGCTGATCGGCGGTTTTAATCCATCTGACTTCTATTAATTTGCGCGCTACGCATTCTTTAATATAGTGTTCTTTTCTATCGATCATGTGTCTTAATTTACTATTCCCGTCGGTTTTAGTACAGGCTTGAGCGGCCTGATTATCGCAATATAAAGTTATTGGAAACATCTCTAGTCGCAGGATAGTTTTGAGTGAATTATGCAAAGCTATAACCTCCTGACACGCGTTGCTCATGGCTACATATTCTGCCTGACAGGTGGGCAGAGCTACATTTAGATGTTTTTGAGTCTTCTAGCCGATTGTATCTCCATACAGTTTAATTATAAAACCGCAAGTTGTTAAGGAACCCTTGCAGTCAGACAAACTGGCATCCGAATACACGTTTAATTCGTTATCTAGTTCTCTATACATTAGACCTAAGCTTTGTATCCCTGCTAAGTACCTGAATACTCGAGTGACCATTCGCCATTCAAATTCTGTCGGATTGATTTGCTGACGACTTAACACGTTAACTGCATACGAAATGTCCGGCCGCGTTGCATTCGCCAGGTAAAGCAAAGAGCCTATCGTTTTTCTATACAATGTGTTAGATATTTCTTTAAAATTGTTCTCTATTTCTTCCCTGTCTTTGCGGTCTACATTTGTTGCATCGTTAGGTGTGATTGGTGTATCTACCGATTTAGTATTAATGAATCCGAACTTATCCATCATATTTCTTATAAACTTCTCCTGTGATAATTTCATTGTGTTTGTATTTCTGTCGCGTTCGATACTAATTCCTAGGAACTCTTTTGCTTCGTCGAATATTTTGATTATAAATTCTCTACCTAATTTGTTTATGGTTTCAGTTTATCTCTGCGTTGTCGTTACTCATTACAAGTATATCGTCGACGTAATAGCAGTAATATTACTATTTTGTTTCGATGTGTTTTAATAAACAAACACGGATCTAAGTCGTTGTTATTGAATCCTAATTTATTCGCAATTTCGGTAAATTTAATGTTCCACCTTTTCGGGCTGACCTTTAATCCGTATAATGATCGTTTTAATTTTAGCATGTTATTTCGATTTCGCTTTTTGCAATCTGTTAAACCTTCTGAGAATTTTAGGTATATGTCATCCTCTATATCTCCGTATAAGAAAGCGGTTTCAACATCTAGTTGTCTAAGAATTAGCTTGAATTTATTGGCTATAGCTAAAAATGCTCTGACTAACGATAGTCTCGATACAGGCGCGTACGTTTCTCTAATGTCGTATAGATTTTTGTCTCGAAATCCTCGGATTACTAATCTCGCTTTAAATGTAATTTTCCCATCGTTTGCAATTTTCTTTTTGACTACCCACCGCGAGTCTAATATGTTCGGTTTCGGTTGTTCTTTATACATATCGCATTTAGTTATTTCTACGAATACGCTTTTCTCAGCTAACGAATTAATTTCCTGTTGAATCGCGTTTTTCCAGAATTCACTGTCTGGCAAGTTTATTGTTTCGCTATAAGTTTGAGGGTCTCCGTTTATTCGAGCTAGTAGTGCGTGATATTTTATATCTACCTTGTTATCCTCCGTATCTAACGAGTAAGCTGTTTGGCTTTCTGTCTTTCTGGTCATGCTTCGCGTAATTCTTGACTCTATTTGTTTGTTAGATTTTGTACTGTCTTGATGGCTGTCTGTCTTGTTGTCATGTGTAAAATGATCTCTGTATGTTTGACTTTCTATAAATCTAACGTCCCTAGACTCGTATGTTTTCCTATCCTCTGGTACATAGATGTTATACCCATTGTTGTTGTATCCAACTAAATATCCCTTAATACCTGTAGTGCTGAATTTATTCTCAGTTCCTCTTTGTTTTCTGAATATCGCGACGCACCCGAATCGTCTCCATTTTATCGGATCTAATTTATATCTTTCTGAGAGTACTTTTAGCGGTATTCTATAGTTAACCGATTTATGTGGTGTTCTGTTGTATATGTAATTAGCAGTACGAACTGCTGAGTCCCAGTGTGTTGGTGGCATGCCTACATCATGCATTATCGTTCTGATTTTATTTTCTAACGTTCGACTAAATCTCTCTGCTACTCCGTTGTGCTTTCGTGTATCGGGGCACGTAAGCTGTAGCTCAGCTCCTAACTTGTCTAGTATGTTTGCTGTATCTGAGCTCGTGAACTCGGTGCCTTTGTCGCACCTAAGATAGCATACTTTTTCATCAATACCGAGAATATTTCTCAGTCTCTTCACTCCTCTCTCTAAATACTCTCCGGTATTGCTTTTGTGACGCATCGCGTATGCTAGCGCGGTTCTACTATAGTTGTCTACCATAATTAAAATGAATTTATATCCATGTGGATACGACGGTGGATTGATTGGACCCATCGTGTCTGCATGGATTATTTCTAGTGGTTTAACTGCTCGTTGTCGCGTACTGCTAAACGGTAATCTAGTGCTTTTGCTGATGAGACAGACTTCACAATCAGATATCTCGCTCAAGTCCGTTGATTTGGAATTGTTCAAGATATCCGGATTGTGTTTGAAGAATTCTATCATATATTTGGCAGACGCGTGTCCTAAACGTAAATGCCATATTATCTGTTTGCTTAGTTTGTTATCGTCTTTTCCTGTTTCTACTGCGCTACTCTTGCTCCTAGTCGTTACACCCTGATCGACTTCTATATCAGCTGTTTCTGCTGACTGCGCTGCGCCTAGATTTCGTTTAGTCTCAATCGTGAACACCCAGACCGGAGATTCATATACACCAGATAATAGAACTTTTTCGTTCTCGGATCCAGGATATCTATCTTTTCGTCGTTTAGATAAATTTCTAAACCTTGCTCCACGAGCTTTCTTAACGAGAAGAGATTTTTCGAAAGGTTGCTTGAATATAATATATTTTCCATTTTCAAAGATTTGCCTAAATCGTTTTCGATATTCATATCCCCCTTTCCTTCTATCTGCAAGTCTGATCTTTTATTCGCGCATTTAATTCTCGATTTAAAGTTAGTATCTAGATTGTTGAACGATATCTTACTATTGCTGATATGCTCGGTAGCACCGGAGTTAGCAATAAATTTCAATATATTGTTATTTTTAATTTTTCTTATAGTATGTTTATTGAATGTGTTTAATATGAAATGATCAGTTTCCTTACCTGTGGGGGTTTCTTCCTCCTGTATAGCGCCAAGACTAAACGGATTTTTAATTTTTAGTGACATTCTTTTGTGTCTCAATCGTTTGAGTTTATGATCAGATCTCATCAGGGTCTTTCTTTTTTCAGACTCCCCGTTGGGCCTCTTAGCCCTGCAATCTTTGGCAATGTGATTGCCTGCTTTACAGCAATTATAGCAGAATATTTTGCCTTGGTTCGGGCAGTTCGCACTCATGTGCCCCTTCTGCCCGCATCCATAACACCTTCTTTTATCAGTGTCAAAAGACACTCTCGCACCCGTATCGCGTCTCGGAGCTCCTTGTGTATATACGCGTCTTTTCGGCCTCGTGTCTCTAGGCTCTGTACGCCCTCGTGTAAAGGGCGAGGACGACCAACTCGCTCCTACATTGAGAGAGCTCCCTTGAGCCTCTCTCACAAACTTCACCGCTTCCACCTGCAATATCAAATTTTTGAGTTTCTCCAACTCCATTTCTACACCCAGTGTGCCTTCATGAAGGCAGTCTGCTAAGATAGTTTCTGGGAGTGAACCAGCGATTGCATTATAGAAAATGTCGCGCTTTTCGCCGCTTGATAATTTGTTTAATCTCGGCGTGTTCTCAAAGGTTCTGATTTTATCCTCGAATCGATTCCAAAAATCAGCTGCTCTTTCCTTGATCGGATTATATTTTAATCTATATAAATCCTTCCTAGCCGTGACCCGCGTGACTCTACATTCAAGACGTTTGAATTCTTCTAACTTTTGTATTATTTTACGCGGTGACTTTATTTCTACTATGCGTTGATAATATATTAAATCTATGTGATTGATAATTATTTCGCGTACTTTATGTTTATCGTCTGTTATCTTTTATCTTCATCTGTACTAATAACATAGTCTAACCTTTTAGTTCTCAACTCTGTTGTGAAATAATCTTTAAAGATTTCAAATCGCGAATCAATTGTTAATTTATACTTTCTACTTACTCCGCTATCTTTGTTTACTACACTCTCGAGACGTTCCGCGAGTAATTCTATTTTGCCTTCACTTGACTTTTCCTTTAATTTATTTTCTAATAGTTTGTTGACTATCAGCTCGATATTCGACGCGATGTTTCTCTTGTCGCGTGACACTAATTATTTTTCAATCTCAGTACTATGGTTCAACTCCCCGCTCGTGTTCTGACATACATTGTCAGTTTCAATCACATCCTCATGGATCGATACATCGTTTCTCGCATCGTTATCAGACACACAGTCTGCTGACATTTTATTTAAGACAGTTTTATTATATATTTTATCATTATTCAAGTTATTAATAGGTAAATCATGAAAATGTATGGAATCAGATCTAATATAATTAGAATCAATATTTTTATTACAATTATTATTATTAATTTTGAATCTTACCTCATCCCAGCTTTCATCTTCATGACTTACTACTCTGCCCTCAACAATAGTGGGGACAGGGCGGGTTGCACCGTATGCAAAAGGATTACCTTCCGGCCATGCCTCCTAGCTTAAGCCTGTATTCTCTTGCTCCTTAGAGCTTTCAATATCAAGAGCAACATCTTTGCGAATCTCTTCGCACTAACTCTCGTGAACCGCATCTTTGATAATCTGTATGCTTTTAATACGAGGCAATTCCCTCTCTCTTACCTCCTGATCTTTTATAGTGTGCAGGTTCAGAACATGCATTTTTACCGCCTCTATCAGTTGCAGAGATAAGTTCTGTATCATTTCTTGATTCAGTTCTCTATGTTGGCGAAAGAACTCGGCTCTTTCCTTTGCAGCCTCAATTTTGGCTTCTGAGAGCCTCGCTTCGTTTTTCCGCTCTAAGTCTTCTAGAGCTTTTCGCAACTCGACTCTTGAGACAGGGAACTTATTAGTACCTTCTGGTATTTCGAGTTTTAATGTTTTAACTCTATGAGGCCACTCGCGAACGAGGACCTCTCTTTCCGTGGCTGTGAGGAGATGTCCTATTTGAATAATCTTATCTTCCGTAGCCAACGATACATATACTTTTCTATCGTTCGTGATTAGGTACAGCCTCTTCTCAGTCCAAACACGGATTAAGGCTTCCGCTATGGTCCCTTTCGTCTCCTCGCCGCCTATACAAATAATAATAAGCTTACTTTAATAAGAGGTAGCTTGCAATTATTATTTCTCGCGCCTCGGTGATTGATATTGACTAGGGCGCTTGAACTAGAGCTCCTTTACTTAGGAACAGGCCACACCAAAGAAGTATTTGACGCAGAAGTCTACCTTACACACTGCTCCACAAATCTGGCTTATTATAGTGCGCACTCTATCCGCGTGCCCGCTTAAAGACAGGCAAAGCTGTCAGTAAGCCCTGAAAAACTTTCTTATGTACAGGCCTGTACGTCTTTTTCAAATAGCAACGCCGGACTCTATAACGGCTATTCGAACTTAATTACCAAGAATCAACAAGGAAGTATTGCCAACCCAGGGTAAGAGGACCGTATCGTGAAGCCCCGGATACATATCGGAATCAACGCCCGCTTATGTATCAAAACCCTACGTACACCAAGAGCAAAAATGTACGCTCTTTCTTTGCGTCCGCATTAGCGACTTCACTCTTGCAATATCAATCACCGCGACCATGGTCGCCTAATGCCGAAAGCAGACGACCAAGGCCACTGCGTTTCTAATGCGCGGCTAACACCCCGACGTGCGTAAAACACCGAAATTCTTACAACTGCGTAGCTTAAGGTGTCCTGAGCTCGATTAGAACCGGTGTTCTTAATCAGAGTCTCTACGGATCCAAAGTTGCTATGATTCGAACAAATAGCCAAGCATTACATTAAACGTGCACTACATGCCTATACGCAGGGAACGCGCTAATGTACGCGCGCAAGCATGCAAGTGTAATCAGCACCAGCATGCATGCACGCGCACATTACCCAAACGCATATGCAAGAGTTTGCAATCGTGCCTTTTTCATAGATTTTATTCATCGTGCCGCCGGACCGTACCACCATTGGCGAATTCAATTGGCACACTAAAACCATGCTGTTTTAGTTCCGACAAGCTTGCTATTAAATTAACAAAACCGTTTTTCAGAGGAGAAAATCTAAGTGGCGCACGCCAGGTTCGAAAGCAATCACGCCGGGTCCGAGATGCCGCGGGATTCGTGCGCGAGCCAAGTCGTGGCTATAGCTTCACGGTTTCGCTCTCTCTCGATCCCCTCCGCGCGCATCTCATACTCTCTCTCTCTCTCTCTCTCTCTCTCTCTCTCTCTCTCTTGCACGGCGCGCATGGATTGACTGCGCCCCACTCCAGTCGCCGCGCACGCGCGTTTCATTTCGACGCTGACCACGGCAGGGTATACATGGATACCGCCACCGGACGAGCGGATCGCGCGCACTGCACACTCGGACCTCTCTCTCTCTCTCTCTCTCTCTCTCTTTCTCTCTCTTTCTCTTTTTCTCGTGACGCACAAGCACTGGGGCGGCATACAGGAGTATGTATACCGCGCACAACAGTGTTGGCTATACTCACACATACATGCTGTGCACACAGGCATACACATGCTTCGGTCCGAGCGGCTCTACGGTGTGACTCAACGTATGTATACATATATATATATAGGATACGCACGCGTGCAGTATTGTATGCACGCGTTTCACAAACACTGCTCTTCATCCGCATAACACACATACTTATTCTCACATTCTCTCAGCTCGTTCGTGCGGATTCGTTCACGCGCGCCGACTGCCTTTACTTAAACCTCTATATGTTTATATTTTCATATATGCGGGTTTATATGTATACGCATACTGAGAGTATGCGCATACATTTGCGTGTCTGTATGCACCACTGCAGGAATATGCAGCAGCACATATATACGCATTACTACCTCTACTTATTTGTGCACGCGCGCTTTTTCTAATTTTTCCACGAAATTCAAACTTTGATTATTTAAACAATTTATTGTTTATAACTATTTACTTGACTCTAATTATCTTATTACTATCATATCTTACTCGTGCTCATCACAACACTGCCTACTTCCTTTAAATTTACAAGTGCCTAACAATAAACAAATGATTCAACATTTTTAATTTATTTAATTATATAATTAATTATATAAACAAATTCATTTATCGCATTATCTAACTAATTTGACATCTGATAAGTAAATGATTTGGTATTTCAATTTATTTAAGTTATTCAAGTTATTATTTATTCAATTTATTTCAATTTATTTATTTATTCACTGGAATTTATAAACAAATTCACTTCTTACTTTATTTAATTAACATAGCACATATAAACAAATGATTTAACATTTTAATTTATTTACATATATAATGAACTATATAAGCAAGTTCAACTCTCCTATTATTTAATTAGCTTAACTTTTAATAAATAAATGATTCAACATTTTAATTTATTTAACTATATATAATTAAATATATAAACAAATTCATTTTTCTGTTAACTTAACTTTAGTTAAGTTATTAATTAGCGCGTACATTTATCTTAGTTTTCCGAGCGCGCGTATTCTTTCTTTCTCTCTCTCTCTCACTCAGCAGCATTTACACAAGTATGCTTTCTCTCACTCACTCCGCCCCGCGCGGATATATATCTACTTTCTCTCTCTATTCAATAGGCTAGTCGTCGGTCGCGCTCTCTCTCTCTCTCACTCCAACGCGCTTAGCTGGGCAAGCGCGCTGTCTCACTCACTCTCTCGCGCTTTCAGTCGCGAGCGCTCTCTCTCTCACTCCAGTGCTCTTGACTAGGCAAGCACACTGTTCAATCATACTAGCACACAGCACACATATACGGGAGTTCTTAGAGTGTGGCTGTATCACGCACACTGCCTAGCTGCCTACATGCTTCTCTGTACCGCGCTTGAATTTGCAACTATCCTTCTTTTGTTTATTTATCAACAATCTATTAATTACAATTAATTACTAACTTTTGCCTTTAACTATGACTTTGCCATTTCATGTGTGTATTCAAATTGCCACACGCGCATTCTGCAAAGTTACATTTTTCATGTTGAAAGGTTTAAATAATTTGACAATATTTAATTAAATTAACATTAGCAATATATGCAACATTGCTAAGTGATGTTCATCATTATTAACATAGTTATACATAAGTACATAAGTGGTACTCTTGTAATCTATGCTGATGTATATATACTTATATTTGTTTAAATTTAATTTATTAATTATTTAAAATTTATCTGCAAATTCTTAAAGTGTCAAGTATATGTATTAACATATATTATTGTTTGTCGTAGCATGTGGTTTTGTCTCGCGCAAGTATACATGCGCGCTACAATCCGTGCTACGGTCAAGCCGCAGTACAGTTCGGCCTCATACACTCTCACACACACATCATCGCTTCTCTCATTTTCTGACCATTCTGCGCGCGAACAAGTGGCACGTGCGCGACTGCCGTCGCGGCGGCGCCGCTTCGGCTTTCGAATTTCTTAGAATCGGTTATTTTTTTGATCGAGAGGGTTTTACCTCCCCTTCTTTTCATTGTAACGGACTTTTCGCGCGCTTTCTCTTTTCCCTTCTAATTCTTTTTGTTCTATTAAATTTACTGAATTTAGTATGAAATTTTACAGAGATAATTGTAATAATTGCACTTCTCTTTTTCCAAAATTTACTTTAAATTATATGCGTTTCGTGCTTCTAAATTACTTTCTTTCGATTTCAAATTTTAATATCGCACTCCCGATTCTCACACAACTTTCTCTCATTCTTTACACACTCTTTACTATTTTTCTAGTCTAATCTTACTTTTCTCACACATTCTTTTCACACCTTAATTTTATTACTTACTCTTCATTTAGTTAGAATTTATAATTTTACTCATCCTTCCTTCCTTCTATTATTTGTTAATATAGTTAACAAATATTTATTATAGTTTTGGTTAATTCTAAAACTCTCAATTACGAGTTATATTTGAAATCTAATATTTCACTTTCACACAATTCGTTTTAGAAAGGCCTTTATCACTCCCGCACTCACTACCGAGAGATTGCACTTCTTTTTCCCGAGAGAGCACGTGCAGAAAAGGTCTACGCGTCTTTACTTTATTAACTTTTAAAATAACAAAAATACTATTTAAAATTTAATAAAAGAAATACTAATGCAGTGGAAGCGTGCTGGGCCCATAGCCTGTAGGATTGAATAAATGAAAAGACAAAGATATATTAGTATAATGATGAGCTTTATTAAACACGTCTGATCTGAACGAACTACCAGTACAAAGTGTCCGCATAGCGAGGCGGCGCATAGCCGCCGAGCGGAGCGCTCTCAAGTTACATTATTTACACATATGAAATATACCGAGAAGTGCGAAGGGCTAACGTCATTTGTTCCAACAAAAATAAATAGGATTTCCGGATACAATTTATATATTTAACAAAAATAAATACAATTTCTAATGTTCCAAAGGCTCATACCCAAAACAGACTCTATTATTCTTTTGTAATTCTTTCAAATTACTTACGTATCTTATGCTGTTTTCTTCATTAAATTGGATATACAAGTAAGTTTCCAGCTTTTTTTCTCGAACAATGTGAGGTTTTATTACGAAAATATGATTAAATATCCTTCATTTCAAGTATCGTCTATCTGAATCTATAACTGTTATCCATCTTTCTAACAATTAATGAATTCCAAACTAAAAAAAATTCTCGACTTTCGAACTCACGAACGGTCCAATTTTTGATTCGCTCTATTGAATTGAAGCATATTCCCATAACAACATTCTACATTGATCAAAACAAAGGTCAGTCAGAAAATAACAAGTCTGGACTCTAAGAAAGCAGAATTTTCCATCCACTATTTTCCAAATAGTTTTGAACAGCAGCCGCAATATATGGCCGAGCGTTATCGTGTTGAAAAATGGCGGAATCATGATTGGTCTCATATTTTGGTTGTTTTTCTGGTAATGTGCACTTTTTGATGGTTTAACTACTCGCAGACAGTTCTTTATCTACGACACCATTTTGATGCTGCAATATCCACAGCATGACCTTGTTGGCGTGAATATTTCGTTTCGGCATCGATTGGGCGGGTTCGCCAGGCATTGTAAATGATTTGCGGCGTTTGCGGTGATCATAATAATTTTATTTTTCATCACCAGTGACAATACGATGCAAAAATGATTTATTTTTATATCGCTCCAGTAAAATTTCGGACATACAAAATCGACGTTTGGGGTCTCTCGGCTTCAATTCGTGCGCGACTCAGTTTCCAAGCTTTTAATTGAATCCCAATGTTTTTATACTTAGAGAAACGACTTGTTGCTTGACGACCCATCTGACGTGGATCCTCATCCAACAAAGCATCCATTCCTCGGCTTCAAAAATTTTGGCCTTCTGGAGCGATCCTTGTTTTTAACTTCAAAATTACCATTTTTCAACCGTTTGAACGACGCTCGATACGTTGATTCACAAATATACTTCGCTCCAAAAGTTTCCGAGAGTAAATGGTAGGTCTTAGCCGCACTTTTCCTCATATTAAATAATAGAAACAGCGATTTCTGCAAATGACGATTATTTGGCTGAAAACTTGCCATGATTTTGCTTGATAAAAAAAAAAAGAAAACCGAAAAATATATGAAAAAATTTGACCCGGATTGGCGCACTTAAACTCCGCGCATAACTGAATCGGTAAAAATTTTTTTCCTGTTGGTACAACCTTTCTTGATGTTCGTGTGAAATTTGAGCGCCATATTTCCATTAGTGTGTGTTTGCCAGCTGTTTGTTTACAACGCAAAAAGTTTGTCTGGCGATATTGACTATGGAAAAAAAGTTGATCGACAAGTTTGCTTGAAATTTTGTGTTTCTAATGGAATTACGGCTACGGAATCGTTGAAAATGTTGTAGAAGGGTTTTGGGGAATCTACTTTATTGCGACGCGTACTTGAGTGGCACAAAGTATTCAGTGAAGATCGTTAATTCGTTGACAACTTGCCTTATGCAAGTCGCCCATCCACCTCTATTAACGACGATAAGATCGAAAAAGTTGAGGAAATAGTGTTTTAAAATCGTCGTGTCGGCATCAGAGAGATAGCAGAGGCTCTCAACATCTCTTATGGATCGACTCCACATATTTTGGTTAATGTTTTGCATATCAAGCCTGTCAATGCGAGTTTCGTTCCAAAATATCTGAATCTTTTGGAAAAACAACGTTGAGTAGAGGTCGCAAAAGTGATGCTTCAAAACTTAGCTGAGGACTTTACATTTATCAAACGCATCAATACTGATGATGAGATATGGGTTTATGAATATGACGTCGAAACTGTCTAACAATCAGCGAATGACACTCGAAAAATGAGCCAAAATCGAAAAAATCATGTCAAAGTCGGTCGAAAATCAAGGTGATCCTCATCGTTTTTTTTATTACCATAGGGTGGTTCACCATGAATTCGTTCCAGGAGGTCCAACGGTCAATAAGGAGTACTACTTGACCGTTTTGAGGTGTCTAATTAAAGCAATTCATCATAAACCATCTTATTTGTGGGCAGACAATTCATGTTTTTTTTCACCACGGTAATGCGCCGGCACATTCCAGCATGATTATGTTTGATTTTTTGGCCAAACACCAAAATGAAAGTAGTCGCTCAGCCACGGTATTCGCCAGATTTGGCTTCCTGTGAATTTTTCCTCTTTCTGAAACTTAAACATATGCTTCGGGGAACGCATCATGAGTCCATTGAAGCCATAAAAAGTAATTCGCTAAAGGAACGGAAGGCAATCCCGACTGAAGCTTAAAACAGGTATATGAAAAATTGGATTAAGCGTTGGTATGCTTGTATTGGCTTAAAAGGAACCTATTTTGAAGGCGATAATAAAGATTTGTATTAAAAAACGAAAAATGTTGTTTTTTTGGTCAGTCCGGGTCAAATTTAATCACATGGCCTCAAAGTTGTTGATAAATATACATCCTATAAATATTACACATGGGTTCCGACATTTCTGCCCGGGATCCACTGGTAACGTCATCTTTTAAGAAACGCTGGAAACTTACTTGTACACCTAAAATATTGAGTTTACAAATGAAACGATTACTGAGAGAATGTATAAAATTTATAATAGTAAAAATAGAAAAACTGTAAGAGTTGAAATTAATAAGGGTGCGTTTATTATTTTACTATATGTTACAGGGTTATCTGAAAGAATTAGAAGATATTTTTTGAAAAAATATAATATTCAAGTATTCTTTACAAATAGTACTAAATTAAGTAGATTAATTAATAATTGAAAACATTAGGATAGTCGTTACTTAATAGCAGGAGTATATTATAAAATTAATTGTATTGATTGTAATGAATGCTATATTTTGCAAAGGGGTAGATATTTAAAAAAAAGAATTTATGAACATTAAGATAGTTTACCGAGTTCGAATATTACGTCTGGTTTAAAAGAATATTGTTAAAAACTTTTGCATTTTCTTTTATTTTAAATTGAACAGTGTATTAAAAATAAATACAAAAGGTAGCACCTCAAAAGTATTCACATTCTAAAGAATCGAAATAATGTACTTTAATATTAGAGTCAAGTAAATTAGATAAAGTTTGTCATCCCTTAATATCTTGAATTGTGTATTGAATGTATTAGATTAACATTAATATGAAAGAGAATATGTTGTAGATTTTTAGTAATGGGATAGAGTTATATAAGTTGGATTATAAGGTTTTAGTTTAGTTCCTTATGAGAAGTCGAAGTGAGCTGGAAACGTTAGACCAAGTAGAAGAAGATTTAGCAGATAAGTTGGTTTGAAGACAGTCAGATTGTTCTTTACTAATATTCAGTTTTAATTTTAATGTTGAAGAATACTATGTTTTTCTTTCAGGTTAATCTATGGGGTATATATATATATATATATATATATATATATATATATATATATTATACATTGTAACATGTACAGGATAAGATAAACTGTACGTGTTAATACTTAATACTAATCAGGAAAAAGGAGGAAAAAAGAGAAAAAGAGAGAGAGAGAGAGAGAGAGAGAGAGAGGGAGAGAGAGAGATAGAGGATTAGATATAATATATTAAGGTATAATATAATTAAATATAATATGATATTTTCATTGATCGTTTTTACACACTAACGAGCTGTGCAAAAAGTTTATATTTTTACTTACCTTTTCGGTGAAATTACAAAAAATATATATCCGCGCAAGTGTTGACCGAGTGATTTAATTCTAATTGAGAGCAATTCGTAATTGTTTAATTGAAATCTTTAATTTGGTAAAATACCGATAAAGCTCAGTTAGTGAGAAGAAGAAAATGAAGGAGGGAAGATTAATTCATTCGACGTTGGGTTGTTCTTCTTTCGGCGTCTATTATCCAAGGGTTAGTGCTTTGATCTTCACAAATATAAAAACATTCTATTCACGTGAATTATTTCTTTTCTTTCGTATTAATAATAAACTATAGAAACTGCATGTGTATGAGAGAGTTGGGGTGATGCCACTACCCTATATATGTATAGGAGAGAAAACTAACTCCGCAGTTGGTTTATTAGATAGATCGCAGTACACGTGTATGGTCTGCGGAGGGAGTGCTTCCCTATCCGTCCGTCAGGCAGCGTTCCAATACTTAATTCTTTACAACACTCTATTATCCATTTTCCCTCGTATTCCTGTGTGTATGAGCAGGCGTTAGATGAATGTGCGTGCAATATAGGTAAGGTCAAAATATATAATCCGTTTTAATTATTTATGACTAATAAATTTTTTTTTTTATTAAAATTTGTTTTGTAAATTGATTATTATATTTTTTATATAGATCCCGTTATAATAACCCATTTTTTAAATTTAAGCAAATACTTTATACATATACCATTAGTAGACCATTTATTGAGACTAAGAAATTTATATATTTAAAATACTGAAATGTTTATTTAGATACAGTAAATATTTTTTGATGCATGAAAAATAAAATTTTGTTTTAAGATATTCGGTTCTTAATTCGAAAAATATTTATTTGCTTTAAATAAATATTTAAAAAAAATATTTGTAATTTTGTATAATTGAAACAAAATATAAAATTGAACTGTAGTATCTTAACTTATCAGACCGTCATTTTCGTAATCTATCTATCATCTATCTATCATCGTAATCTACAACTATGTAAACGTATGATATATGCTATATTGCAATAAAGAAGAATTATATGTACATTTTTTTCTTATGCATTATATAATATATATATAAATATACATACAATATTATATTAGTATTGTAGGCTGCGCAACGCATTTTAATTTGAAACGCAAAATCTCAGCCGTTCAAACTTTATATATATAATTATAAAGGTTAAGAATCTCATTATAAAGGTAGCAACCGGTAAAGGCATGCGTTAATATGCGAACTGCGATGAAAAGGCTACATCAAACGAAAATGGATACATCTAACGAAAAAATTTTGGAAACATTTTTATTTTTCACTAACCAAATATGAAAATTAATGATATGGTTATGAAATGCAATTTAATGCTTTTAAGAAAATGAAATTGATTTAGCCACTTAAATCAATTCTTTTTAGACAATTTATAATATTTTTTTAAATTAAAAATATCCTTTCAACTAAATCAGTTAATACATTTAAATATATATTTTTCTTAACGAAAAACAGTTGTTTATATTAAGAAAATTCTTCGTTCTTTCAATTCGCAGAAATGTGTTTATTGAAAATTATCAAATTTTGTTTTAGTGTACTTCAATTTACAAAAAGTATTTCAAACAAAAGTTGTAGATCTTATCAACATACATTTTTTGTACTATGTGCTGAATTTCTACAAACAGCATTTCTCAAGAAAAATGTTTCGAATGTAGCTATATTTCGTATAAACGTAGAATTATTCCGCGGATCCCGAAATGAAAATGTTGAACTTTCCTCCAAAAATATATAGTTTTATCGAATAATTATATAGAACATAAAAATATGTATTTTAATGAGCTGTATGAGTTTTTTTCTAAGATAAATTCAGAAAACCATGATTTTTATGGAGTTTTCATCAATTTGGGAATACATATTTAATTTCGATCTAACGTTATTATGATGTTAAGAATGCGCGCTCCAAAAAATATATGTATGCAAATTTTCAAAAAAATAGTGACAGGACTTATTCAATACAGTCACATCATTGCCGATGCTTCGCAGAAACCAAGCAAGATTAAATTTTTGATGATTTTTGGAGAAATATTCTCAGAGGATGAAATTATCTATAGGAATATAGATTTATAGATAGAGATTTTTACATAGATAATATTTAACTGTTTAATAAATTGATTACATTACTATTTTGAGTAAAGCCGAGACGGCAGATGCTTATATATATATATATATATATATATATATATATATATATATATATATATATATATATATATATTAACAGTTATAACATTCTAATACATTTCGATGGTTTTACGATGAATTTAAAAAAAATATTTTTTAATAGTGCATGCTTGCAGTATGATCGCTGCGATGTAATTTTTGATAATCTAGCCTTGCTCAAAGGCTGTTGCGATCATCGGCAGTCTAAATGCATACTCGCAGCAAGCTTGATCCAATAAAAATTGCTATGTAAGTCTATAACACAGATCGTATATGAACTTCCGAAAGACGAACATAATGGATTTTTTGGATGCTGATTAAAATTATCCTAGTGGCGTTTGATGAAAATTTAATTTTCAAGTTAAAAACTATAAACACAGAGTCTTTTGGACATATCTCGGGAAATATGAAAATTTACACAAATGTATTTTAAAAAATCATTGTACATCGCATTAAAATACATATTTTTTATTCTATTTAATTCGTCTCTACAAACTATATTTCTCGGGAAAAAATGTATACGAAGGTACCTGCACTGAGTGTATGTGGGGAACCGTTCACGGGACTCCGAAACGGAATAGTTGAACTTTGTCGAGAAATATTATTTGCATCGAAAACTGTATAGAACAAAAAATACGTATTTAAATGAGCTCTATGATTATAGTTTCAAATTTTTTCGCAAGTGTTTTTTGCCATTTTCTTGAGAAAAATTAAACAAACCATGATCTTTATAGACTTTGCATGGATCTAGGAATAAATATTCAATTTCCGTCTAAAGCTGTTACGATTTAATTCGTAATTCATCCCCCAAAAATAATAAATATTCAGAAAAATAGTGCGGGGAAAGTTTCTTGGAACTAAGCTCAATACAGCCACATCGCTGACATTGTTTCGGCGAGCCCTGAAGCTTCATTATTTTTTCTGCAGATATTTAATATGTGTTAATATTATTATAGGTAATATTATCTAGGCAATATATTTTTAATAATTAAGGGGATGGGCAGGGGGCAGGCAGGCACGATGCAGAAGAGGGAAAGTAAGGGGAGTGAAGGCCTGAGCGAAAGAGAAAAGAACTGCGCGTATTTACGTCTATATATATATATATATATATATATATATATATATATATATATATATATATATAAGAAATGCGTGCTCTAATCTTCCCTCTATTTCGGCAAGTTCGGACCGATTCCAACCGCCACGAAAATCCATTTATCTCTCTCTACACACACACGCACGCACACACACACACACACATACACACACACACACAATACGGACAGACATATATCTACAGATTAAATAATAATACTATTTTTGATATGCTCTTTATAAATGCACACACGCACACGCACACAAAAGCACGCCCAACACAGCTTCCTCACTTATATTACAATACGTCATAATTAGGAGGTCGAAGTTTGAGCATCAGAGTTTTAAGTAAAGAACATGCACGCATATATATATATATATATATATATATATATATATATATAGAGAGAGAGAGAGAGAGAGAGAGAGAGAGAGAGGAGAATGGATTTTGGTCGCGTTTGGAATCAGTCCCATCTTGTCGAAATAGAGGAAAGAATTAGTGCACGCATTTCTTATATGTATGTATTATATATGTATATACACACGTATATACGCGCAGTTGTTCGGTCCTTCACTTCTCCTCGACATCGTGCCTGCCTGCCACCTTGCCCCTCCTCTTAATAACAGTCTATACTCGCGCCCGCCGTTTCTCCTTCATTGCTGTAATGCCTTATATTATATAATATATAGAATAGCTATTCGGACATTTTTCAGCAGTGCGCTACGTTTATCGATAGTCGAGATTGCATACGGACCTTGTTCGGGCACCTACCACAGTAGACTGTGGCGCCAAATTTGGAACCATTGTTTTACATAGGCTCTGACAATCTCGGTTCATCTCTGATTACATCTACTAAAGTGTGTCTTGACTTCTATTTCTATTTTATATATATATATATATATATATATATATATATATATATATATATATATATATATATATATATATTATTTTTCTCTGTAATAGAATTGTACAACTAATAAAATTTATTATTTAAATAACATTTATTATTTTCTATGAAATAATCGACATAAGTACAATACATATTTTATTACAGGATAATTATATATATATTATTATATGTCATTATATATTCTTTATATATAGTATTTGTCTTTATATATTTCAATCATATTATTGATTGAAATATATAAATGTATGAATTATAATATTCACAATTATATATTTAATAAATTATTGCTTAAAGCTTGTATAATCATATACCTGTTTGAATTGATGTTTTAATAATATTTTCCATATATTTAATTTAATTAATTTTTTATATTTAATTGCTATTTTAAAAATATACACACAAACATACACGTACAAGTTTAAAAAAATTATAAAAAATGATGATATCATAAAATATATAATAAAAAAACTATATTTTTTCTTTCAGAAAATTGAATCACCATTTTTAGAGGCTATGCAGATGACCTTACATGATCGTTATACTGAAAATGTGGAGATAATCTATAAATTAGCGATTAAATTTATTATCGAGACGCTAATTGAAGGATTTAATGAAGCGAAATATAAAAAGCCAGTTATATAGTCAGCGTTCTTTGATGGAACGAATAATTTTAAATCAATTCCTAAAGGAAACAAAGAAATGATTTTCAATACCTTCAAATATCTATAACACACATTTATACAAACCATAGGATAATATATTACTGTTGCTAAGAATCAAAAAATGTGAAAGCATTCAGTTCAATTATCATTGAGAGACCTAGGGCCAGGACAATTTTTATTGAAGGTATGTCCGAGACTGGGATACAGTAAACATACGTAGGAGAAATACTTATCTAAGATAAGTATGGATCATATGTTTAATACATATTGTCGTAACTATACTCGACGAAAATAGATACAATAGTACATTTATTAACTATATCTAATAAGATAAGTTGGTTACTAGGTTTATAGATAATACACTGGTACATCTGTCGCTATCTTATACTTGAATGTTCTGGATATAGAGAAGTATGTGAATTACAAGAAGTATGTTACAGCTATTGTAAATAGCTTCAAGACCTGAACTTTAGAAATCATATTATAAATTTTCAAAATACATTTGGAAGCACATTTTTCTAAGAAATGTAGAGATTTCTTTTAAAAAATAAAAAATTTTCTAATAATGAGATCATATTTTTATTACTAATAGTTGAATGTTTGTAGCGATTATATTAGAAAATTATAGTATTATTCTTAATCATGAATCTAGTACGTCAAGCGATGATTTCCATGAAACGCATAAGCTTTTGAAACAGGGTTATTGTTATCATAGAAAAAAAACTTTAAGTACATATTGCGTATGCACTTAAAGTTTATATATGTATGCAATACTAACGTATTATTAATTCAATGATATCGAATGCTAAAAAAAATAAAGCTACAGGTCCATATGATTTTAAAAAATATTTAATTAATATATTTTCAAGCAACACTCTGATTTTAGTGTCATTATTTTTTTTAAGAAGTTTTGAAGCGGATCATTATTTAAATGAAAATATCTTAAATGGATAACAAAATAAATGTATATTATATATTCTACAATTGAATATTGTATGTTTTATTATGATCTAATGAGTAGTACTTTTTTAATTGTTAGTTGTTTTTTAGTTTGTTGCTTTTTATATTGGATTTTACATCGACCAAACGTAGTAAAATCAAATGAAATTTCACTCAAAATATAAAGTAGCAGTTAAGATATTTTAAAATAATTACCTAATTCGATAATTTAGATAGTTACTTTATTTTTTTAAATTAATTTCTTTCCTCAGCATAATTTTACTTCAATATCAGAATCACTATTATGTATACGTATCTATACGCCCGTCGCGAGATATACATATTTTATGACTTACATAACAGGTACGAATAACAACCGTATGTTCTGGATTAAAACTAATAGGACGAGATCACTGATATTCATGTCGGAGCAGGTTCGAGACTATGATGATGGCAAATGTTGGTTTTCAAGCTTGAGTGATCGCCAAGGATGGTGACTGCCCTAGGACCGAGCAGGGGTGGCAGCGAAAGAATAATCTGAAAGTGGTGTGAAATAAAAGGCATTATGATCATGTCGAAGGACGTGTCAAGGAATTTCTTTCATTCGCGTATGTTTGTTCGTAACAGAAAATCATAAAACTGTCGACACTACACACCAGAATTATCATTTTGAGAAAATGATATATATTAAACAGTTCTGGATATAAGCAGATAGAAGCACACTTTAATTTTTACTGTTCAGATTCTACAAAGGTGATTGTAAATAAAGGAATTTTGACTGCTATTATAATTCTCTTTATTCACAATATTATTAAAAGTGGAGTTCCATTACCCTTCCACAAAAATAGTTCTTAAATTTATTTATAAGAATTGAAGCCTATTGCAAATAGTAGTAATAATAATTTTGTATGCTGTAATGGCATTATAAAAAGTAATACTGTGTAAATTCAAAATTTATGATAAATTTTTTTGTTTTTATGTCAAGAATATTTTATAACTAGTAAATTATGTAATGTTTTAAAAGACTAGTATTATAATAAATGTTTTTATTTAAATTTTATTATGATATACGTTCATCTAATTTATGCACAATTAAAATCATAAAAATATATATTATACAATTTTACAATTCAAGTATTTTATAAAAAAAAATGATATTTATAGATAATATTTATCTCAATTATTTAATATAATACCCTGGTAGATATGCTAAATATTTTTTAGATTTAAACAAGGTATTTTGTAATAAAGAAACCTAGAGACAAGATATTAATATTCGGCAGTAAATAGAAATATATGTCACTTTTTTCCGGTCATTCCGACCGATTTATAGATACATTTTCTAAACCTATCTTTAGGTATTTAATATCCATATATAATGATTAGTATAGCATCAATTTACTTTAGGTTATGTTTACAATCAACCTTAAAACAAGTTTATGCAATGTATTCGATGTATTTATTTTATTGTATACTATATATGATTAGATATTATTCGATGTACATGTTTCATTATTCCATTTACATAGTATTAATTACTTGACTGCCCCGTTCTGTATATTAAATTGTATTATGTTTCTTTTGAGATGTTTTAGGTACAATTTGGTTCAGCTATGAAAGAGCAGGTTGCATCCTGCTATAACAGGTAGCTATCCCCCTCTTGAGCACTGTAAACATGCAATAAGTTTACTCGCTCTATTGGAGCTGGATTCAGATCATCACCGATTTGCGAACCATTACTATCTATTTTTTTAACTGGACTGAAATAAATAGTCTTCTGTATAAGTGTAAGCGAAAAAACCGTTTGGTATGCTTGCGACGGCCTAACATATATGACCGCGCAAAACAATTATAATATATAATTATTGATATACACAAATGAAACACAGACATATTATACTAAACACGCGCACACGAAAAACTATTTTAGTATAAATTAATATTATAAACACGCGACAATCAACCAACAATAAGTAATAAATACACGAAAGCATGAAAAGGTCGCGACCAATACTGAAGCAAACACATTAAGTACACCGGCAAACTCGAAACAGAGATAGAGAGATTATCTACTCTCTCTCTCTCTCTCTCTCTCTCTCTCTCTCTCTCTCTCTACCGCCGAGTAAATGTATACTAGTATACGGGAGGGGATACACCTCGCGCCGGGAGAGAGAGCCGCATCGAGTGTATTAGGCCTGCGCCTGCTATCCCCCTCTAATACTTGCTTGCACGCTACTGTTCTCTCGCTCACTCGACTCGCGCAAGCATCAAGATGTATACCGTGGAAAAAAATCCAAGAGTTCCTACACCATGTAAGTAAATGCTTGCATACATTTGTACGTATATATATCCATATCCGAATTATCACAAGCAAATTAATTTAATATTTCATTATAAAATAAATTAAATAAATTAAAGTACTAACATAAATAATATAGTATAAATACATACGTATTATAAACTAGTATTGTAATTATTATAATATATTATTACTATAATAAAAGTACTATCATTATTATAGATAATTATTATTACAAATGATTATTATCATTATAAATTATTGTTATTATAAAATCGGCGGCTCGTCCGATGTTAGACGAGCGGCGACGGAATTTACCGACAACATTATTAGAAATTGGCCTGCAGAAGGCAAAATCGACATTTCGCCCGGTGAAACGACTCCGACAAAGTCGTTTGTCACGAAATCCTCCTGGACCTAAAATCTGTCCAGAGCTCAAAACTCGTACCTAAAATTTTTCGTGCAAAACTATTAAGGGGGGCAACTCCTTTACAATTTTCAAAAAATCGAATTTTTTTACATAAAAAATTAGTTTATTCCTTCAAGAATATCGTGCAAAAGTTTCAACGTGAAATTCAAAGTCCTAAGAGAGCGTGACTCATTTCAGAGCGCACCGCCCGTGCGTCGCAGGTATACGGAGCGCTAGAGGCAGGTCAACGCCTCTTTCATAATCCCTTTTGTGTACGTCGACCCTACCTTTCATTGTTTGGAGCAGATTTTTCGAGTAAAAAGACCGTTACAGAGCAGATATATAAAAGTATACCGAATTATAGAAAATAAACGCTGTGTCAGTTACTTAGGCAGTCTCGATCGAACGTTCGGTGCATACAGTTGAATTTTCAGAGCCAAAATGTCAAGTTATCCAAAAGGAGAGAAAAGCAGCACTTCCCGAACATCAAATCCTCGAAAAAAACATTTTCACGGCAACCAATTTACGGCTGCGGACGAGGAGAGACCAGAAACCAGTGCGACTATAAGAAACTTCTCACTGCAGACATCGAAGATACTCGCACTAATCCGATGCATTCATACCGAATTATTGAATTTACAACTGTTTTTCTAGCTTTGTCTGAAATGTTACTTTGTCGAAATTGTAAACAAGTAGTGACATTTAACGATGGCGGTCATCGAGACCTCGGATTTAAAATTATCGTAATGTGTCGGTGTGGTCGTAGAGAAGTGAATTCAGAACATTTATTTATACTGGTTACGAAATAAATCGTTGAATAGTTCTTGTAATGAGATTATTGGGCAAATGAGATTATTAGGTAAATGTGTTCTGCAATCTTATGGACATTTGTAGTGGTTTGAGTAATAGCAGTTACACTAAAATCATTGAGCATATTCATTCTGCTGCAAACGTAATGTTCGATTTTATTTGTAAAAAAGCAATCGAAGAAGAAAAAAGAAAAAATGCAGATCATGAAATGTCGCTTCTAAAATTATAGTTTCGGGTGATGGATGTTGGAAAAAACGTGATTTCAAGTCATTGTATGGAGTTACAACACTCATAGGACATTACTGTGGTATAGTGATTGATTTAGTAGTGAAAAGTAGCTATTGCCAAGGGTGCATATTCTGGAAAAACAAGACTCACAGTGATGAATATCGTGTATGGTACTAGGAACACGAGGAAGAGTGCGCAAAAAACCATGAAGGTTCTGCGGGCAAAATGGAAGTGGATGTCTTGAAATGTTTTCGAGATCTGTAGAGAAATATGGAGTTAAATATTTAAATTATATAGGAGATGGTAATACAAAAACTTTTGATGCAATTTTAGATTTAAACCCGTATGGTGATGAATTTTCAGTTGTAAAAATTGAGTGCGTCGGCCATGTAGAAAAGCGAATGGGCTCTAGACTCCGCAATATCAAAAAAGAAAAAAAGCTTGGTGGCCGAGGAAAATTAACCGAGAAAATTATAAAAAATCTTACATCATACTACGGCTTAGCAATCCGCAGAAATGTAAATAGTATCGAAGACATGAATAATGATATAATGGCAACATTTAAACATGTTTTTTCGTCAAAAGACAATCCAGATCACGACAGTTGTCCTTCTGGAGCCGATAGCTGGTGCAAGTGGCGAAAGGCTATTGCTCGAGGACAAGATCCGTCACTTGTAGATCTTTCTCCACTATTTAATCCATCTTTAAAAGAACATCTTCTTCCAATTTATGAAGATTTATCAAGAGACGATCTACTTACAAGATTTTAAGGTGGCCACACCCAGAATGCTAATGAGAGTTTTAATTCGACCGTTTGGCTAATTACTCCAAAACATCTGCATTCTGGGTTTAAAATTATTGAAATTGTTGCTTTTATTGCTGCGGGTATATTCAACGAGGAATACAGTTCCATTTTAAAGATCATGAATAATTTGGACATTCAAATTGGGACTCAATGCAAAATATTTGCTGAAAATGCGGACCGTGACCGGATAGCTCGGCAGAACCGGCGCAGCAATGTGTCGAAAGAAGCCCGACTAGCCCGAAAGCAACAAGGTCTTAAAAAAAATTCCTTATTTGATGAAGCTGAAGGAATATTGTATGCGCCAGGGATCGCAGATTAATCGGTAAGTCATTAAAATCAGTAGTTTTCATGTGTAAAAACTTTAAACGCATTGTTCTAAAAACTACATTTTTTGAATTGGCATAAGTTCTCATTTAAAAACTAAACGACAGAAATTGCTCAAACTTTTCACAAAGTTACTTTATAGTATTGTTGTCTATTTATACCTAAGGGTTTAAATGTTTCTTATTAAAAAAGTAGTTTTTTAAACAAAAATATAACAAAACAACGGTGAAAAATTATACTTTTTTAAAAAAAGATTTCGAATTTACAATTTTGTAATTTTGTATGCATTTGTAGGTAAGCATAGAGCGAAATTACACTATTAATCGAAAACTGTTTCTTTTTTTTGTTTCAGATCGCCCAAAAAATTTGAAAAAATTAGGCCAATTAAAAGTTGGATCGTCACGTTGCGAACTACAGAGCCATATAGCACCGCTATTTTGTTTGTTTTTTTAAATAAAAATTCACTTGAAGTATATAAATTATCATTTTTTCATTTCTAAAGGAGTTGTCCCCCTTAACTTGATATCTGTTGTGAGGCGTTCTTCAAAAGAGACACGGTTAATAATTTACTTTTCCGAAAGAGAACGTGATCTTGGTTGCGAGGCGCTCCTCAAAAGACCAGCAGTTCTCTTATCCCGCAAAACCCGTTACCTTTTAAGTTTTGATCCTGGTTGCGAGGCGCTCCTCAAAAGACCAACGGAATTAAGCAAACCTTTATTTCTCAGTTTATAAAATTAACTCGTTTCGTTAAATTCCCCGCGTGAAAATTAGCACCGGATATTCGTGCGAAAAATAGCGCCGAATCGATAACATTGTGGAAGCTAGTACGCGTGTAGGAATAATATATACAATTAACTTATAATATATAGCTTATAATAATTTGTATTAGAAAATCATCAGCACGAAATAAATTCAGAATTTAAGCTGTTGATGGATATACAGACCTCGTTAGAAGTTTCCGAAAGTAGAGATCCGAATCATCAGTTCGCCATGAGGGCAGATTATGGGGGATCTTACTTAAAATGCATTTCAAGAATTGAAAGAATGTTAAACAACGGTAAAACTTTTATTAGTAATAGGCTACGGTAGAATATAATTGGGCAACAGCTTTCATGCGAAACAAAGATTAAACTTTCAACTTTGTATCTGTTCAGTGGTAATCAAATTCACCAAAATTGCAAGCTCTGCATTCCTTTCATTTAAATTTAGTTTTACAGGTATGAACGAATCGGCCGGCTATTGTTGTGATAAGGTTGAAGATGATTGTGAGTGTGTGTAAGTCGATATGCAATTATTCTGTGCTTCGGCTATTCATTAAAGATGCTCAAGGAGGGGATCGCGCCGAAAGGTGGGAGCGATAACGGGCGGCAATAGGTGCTTCATGCGCACAGCATCAGAATCGTAGAAAAAGTCAATCGATAAGCATCCGTAGATCTATTTTTAATATATAAAACTCGATGCCTCTCCTTGTTATCATTTTTTCTTATACATTATTCTTGATAATATAGATTTCCATCGTAGTAATCATCACTATTATAATTTTTACAAGCGCTTTATTATTATTATTATTGATGTAATTTCTACCGAATATCATTTAAGTAAATTAAATTCATCATGCCTTCGGGCTTTCCCCGACCATTACAAGTCAATAAATTTACACTTGGGTCAAAAAGTGTTCTTTTATTTATCATATTCATCCTACTGCTTCCCGCATCATATCGTCAACTTGGAAAGGACCTTCTCAAAGGGAAATCTCCTAATAAATAGTACATTATATTTTTGGTACCTTCTGTGAGGTCAGGACTGCATATAGAACATCGAGACCTTTGAGAAGTTCGTAAAACATCATCGAGAAAAATTTTTAGAAATGTTTCCATTGTGCGCAACGGACTCTTTCGGTATTGGCCAAAAGCCATTGGTTCCAGCGTCCGTGCCTCCAGCTTGCCAACTGCCATGATCGATGAATTGCGCCCCCAAATTTTCAGTATTCTTTATTTCATAGAAGAATAAATTTTAGTATTTTATAAAATATTATATTCACATATAACAAATGAGCAGTATATTTAATTACAATAACGAAGTACAATTCAATTCTAATAAAAATTTAGTATATACATTGTTTTCTAAATTATTGGAGATTCAATAGTTAATTTTTATTCTAACTTATATTTTATTAAATACTTAAGAAAATCTGAAAAAATATTTGCTTGAAAATTTAGCATAAATTTATTGATTTTATTTATCGTATATTTATTCAATTTTACTTATCGTGGTACTTATTTTATATTACGTCAATTATTAAGCCATTGAATATTCAGATTTATTTGCACATATTTAAAGTCGTTTATTCTTTTTATTTCAAAAAGTAATTATTCCAAGAAAAGAAGGCGATTTGTACATGTCTTCTTTAGTGTTCTTGTACTGAACAATTTTCTTGATATCAAAAATTATACGTGTCAATTTAATTTTTTAGCAATTTTTTGTTAATATACTATTATGAAATAATTTTCTTTATATTATTTATAATAGTTATAATTTATTGATTTCAAATCAAGACTGGTGAATATTATTAGTTATAATTTAAGTTAGAATCGTTTGTTTTACACTTCAGAGATTTTTTCTCGCATCTTCCATTACATTTTGTTGCCGATTCCAGGAAATTTTGATCATTTTTTGTATTGTATTGAGGACAGACAATTAAGTTATGCGACCGATTTTATTTCTCGACCTGTGGTAATACTGCAAAACTGTAACTTCGCCACTGTAATAGTAGATGCCTACTCTTTCGATTGAGATCTTGACGACTCTTGTACGATCATTCCTTCGCCAGCTGTTTAGTGTTTTGTAACAACGTGCGAGTAGTTCATGTAACGAAAATGGAACAGAGAAATTTAGAGCAACGGTGCGCCATAAAATTTTATACGAAGCTCGGGGATACTGCGGCAGAAACTTATAAAAATGTATGGTAGTGATGCACTGAGTCGTCATCGAGTGCTTCGGCGATATGCCGATTTTAAAAAAGGCTGTGAAGCATCGAAGACGAGGCGCGGAGTGGAAGTCTAATTCTAGTGCGAACCGTCGCGAATGCGCAGCACGTCCGCATTCTTGTTCGTCAAGACTGGTGACTAACGATTGGAATGTTGGCTGATGAGATGAATATTAACGGCAAAACAGTTAGAAAGATTTTAACCGAAGATTACGCCAAGAAAAAGTTGTGCGCAAAGATGGTACCAACAAAACCTTCAAATGAGCAAAAAGCCCATCGAATAAAAATCGCTGAAGATTGTCTTTAGATTGTATATAGATTAGATTTAAAGTAATCCTACGCTTCTCGATCAAGTTATTACTAGTGATGAAAGTCGGTTATTTCAATATGACCTCGAAACTAAACGACAAAACCAACACTGGGTGTCCCCTAGATCGTCAAGGCCAAAGAAGGACAGAATGAGCAATTCCAAAGTGAAAAAGTTTGTATCTCCTGGAAAAAAAGTGAATCAAGTATTGCTACCGTAATATGCTCGAAAAATTACGAAAAAGGGTGCTCAAAGTGCGTCCAAAGATCGCGAAGACTTGGGTTCTGCATCACGACAATGCTCCCTGTCACAGTGGGTTCAGTGTCTCTCAGTTTTTGTCGTCTAAAGGCATCACAACGTTACCATAACTGCCCTATTCACTGGACAATTTACTCTGCGACTTGTTCCTATTCCTTCATTTGAAAAAATTCATAAAATGTCCTTTGAAGACAACCGAGAATCTGTGACGAGAGTACTCGGGGAGGTTCCACAAGAAGAGTTCCAGAACTAGAAAACTCGCTGGAAAAAGTTTATGTATGCGGGAGGGGACTACTTTGAAGGGGATCACAGTGATGTACCTTAATTTTTAAATATACTCCATTTTTTAATTTTGTCGCATTACTTAATTGCTTGACCTCGTATAAAGTTCGTTATCAAAGCACTGCAGTTGATGCGCAAGAATATATTTGTTATTGCGGGTTTATAATGAAAATTTTCTTTTTTATATAGACTATTTATAATTATCCGACTTTATTTATGAGTGAAAAAAAAGAATATACATTTTTTGATTTTTAAAAAAAATTGTATTAAAAATTAAATTTTGAACTAAATAAAATTATATTAACATTAGTAAATTAAATTTGTTTCTATTAAATGCAATGTAAGTGAAAATCAATTAAAATAATTAAACTTAAAAATTTTATAATTTGCTGTAGGAATTCTTGTCTAGTGTTTTTCCTAGTTATACTTGCATGATGTAACCGTAGAATATTTTAAGATTATTTTAATATTTTTTGTTACTAAATATTAGATACTTGCAAAATTATAGTATTTTCTGCTAATAATTTTATTCTCTTTTTTCATCTATTAATTTTTTCGTTGCGTGTCTGGAATTTTTAAAAATTCTTATTACATCCAACGCTCCGAATAATTTATAGTGTTATTAATTTTTGTGCTCTTGTTGTAATAGTATTCTGTTTACTTATCATTAGTGATTGTCATAACTTTTTTCTTAATGCAAATTAATGTTTCAATTCCTTATTTTAGCTGTAGATATTTAAATTTGTCGCAGCATATGACTCCTATTAAATAAAAAATTTTTGTTTAAAAATTAAAATTGCTTCATGTGGTTATTAGTTAAAAGCAAGAAAGACCATAACTTACTGCATTATTTCAAGAAATAATTTGCAAATAAATATATATACAAAGTTTTAGTAAATAAAATCTGATCTATTCGAGGGAAAAGTTCATTTGCGGGTCCCTAAAACGGGTCTACGTAGTTCTGACATGTCTGGCACGGAACTAGCCGTATACAAAAACATGTGCAAGAATGTCACGTATTTGCTCGGTAGGAATATATATTATTTTTTTATTTATTATATTATTATTTCATTAATATTTATTTATATTATATATTTATTTATATTATATATATATATATATATATATATATATATATATATATATATATATAGAAATATAAGTCAAGACACTTTAGAAGATGTAAAACTATTATTAAAATTATTATGTCAAATTTATAAAAATATTTCACAAAACATAATGTTTATGCATTTACTTAGTTTTTATGTATTTCGCCATAAAAATAAAATATGTAACAAAAATCATAACGATAGTAATAAGACACACCAAAAACAGTAATACGCCAATTTTCAGCGAAAGCAGATATGGATGCTTTCTGAAATATAGCCAGAATTCACAGATTTTCGAAGCAACATTAGATAAAATTGTTAAATTTTCCTTCTGAAACATCGGTTGTACCAAAAAATGAATAAAATAAAAAAGATTTTTATGAGATGTAGATCTCTTTTGAAAATTTTTTAAAAAATATTTTTATTATCTAAGAATACCAAAAATCAACATTTTTATGCTTTTGATATTTATTTCGCCATTCAAATTTTCAATTTCAGCGGAAAAGCACTATGACATCCATCATAAGTACTACAAAAAACATAAATGCATACATTTTCCATCAAATGGAATATGGGAGCTCTTCCTCAGCCAAATATGTATATTTTCAAAAAGGCTAAATGGCAGCAAAGCAAGCGTTCAAATATGCTTAGTGTACATTCGTCTACATATATATGTGTACACACACATATATATATATATATATATATATATATATATATATGTTGTGATAGTCCGAAGGGCTGTACAGTATAGCGTAAACATAAAATGGGTGGCAATATAGCTCGTGAGCGGAAGTCACGCCAGATTCCCGCATCAAGAGAACAGTCAGCAAACCTCCCGCGAAAAATCGAGAGAAAAGAAGAAAAACCCGCTAAAATTATCCCGGCTTCACTCACGCCATCTACGCAAAAGAAAAGGGCAGTACGGAGGAAGAAGAGGAAGAGCGGCGTAAAGAGGACTCCGCTGCGACAGCTCTTTCTGTGCAGAGCATAATCAAACTATTCGCTGCATATCTAACGTTGTCGAACTTGTGTTTTTCCCCCTTTCGTATCGTACGACGTGGACCGTACGATTGTTATACTTAGTCGGAAAATTAGAGTACACGGATAATTCGCCCCGGTGTCGTGCAGTCTTGCTCCAGCGGCTTCGTCCTGCTCACGGTTCACAAAGGTTCCAGGGGACCTCCGGTGCAAAAGGAGTTATAGACGCTCGCCAAACGGGTACAGCATATGAATACATTTACGTCGAAGGCTACATCGTCATAGAAGATAGTTTTATAAAAGAGTGTTAAAGCACTGCGTGTCGAGAGTGTTGATGTCTCTGAGCCGGTAACGTAAACACTCGCGGTCAAGGCAACTGCTAATTAGGCGAAAGTGGCAGAGAAGCAGCACAATGTTAATATACAGCTAAATACTAAAGTATAATATTTGTGTGGCTTTTCGAGTAATAATTATATTAATTTGATATATAATATGATCAATTAAATTGATATAAATGATTATGCGAATTTCGATTAATAAGTATTTAATAGAAATACAACAAGATTTCAATATATATCTAATATTTAAATCTAGATTTTATATTCTAACATAAATACATACACATAAATACACACATAAAAATACACACATAAAAATACACATAAAATTACAATGATTAATGTAATGCCAACATGCAATACTAGGCTATTATAAATATATATTATATAATATATAACATATATACATAATATTGTTTTCTATTATTTCTTTTTGTACGTTGTGATCATATATATACATATATATACATTGTAACCAGCCAAATTTCCGGTTTTCGGTGAAAACCGATTGTTCGTGCGCGATAGCGAAAATGCGCGAAGCGCGAGCCGCGAGAGTGCGCTACCGTCGCGAAGAAGGAGGAAACATGAAGAGAACTTCTTCCCCGCCCAGCTACCGAAGGGCGAGGTCGAACAGAGAGAGCACCATCGAAATTATCGCCTCCATCTCGAGTCCGATTTCCCACCGGTATCCACTAGCTGCGCGATGATTCGGCCAATTCATCTCGCTATCTCAGCGATATCTCGGAGCTGCTCGATCGTTGCACGTTCGCCCCCGTACTGCTAGAAAAAGCGGAGAAGGAAGGAATGAAGGAAGCCATCGCGATTGAAAAGGAGAGATCGAGAAAGAGAGAGAAGGAAGGAAGGAAGAAAAGGAGAAGCACCGGGAAAGAAGCTTGGAATGAGAGGAAGCGACAGCGAAGCTCCGTCCCGACAAGTACCGTTTTGTGTTCATTATAGTGAAAAGAGTGCGCGTCCCCGCGACTAATTGCACCATGTTCGTATGGCCGCTCTGCGTTCCCGCGCGTTAGACTGTACGTGTCTCATCTTTTCACCGTTCCACTCCCTGCCGTTTGATATTTCCCCGCGCCCACGGAATCCGCTCCCGAGCTAATATGTCGTCACCGCGCGCTGTAATTACTCATAGCTGTTGTCGTTGTTATTTTTATTAAATGAAAGCGATTAAATAAATGATCGTTAACTCTACAAGTTTGCATCGTGTCATTTTCACGTTCCCATTATCGCTCGTTCCAGGTCCAGCTCTGCCGACACGCCGCTCGCGAATAGCACGTAATAGGTAACCTGCGCGTAAGTACGTAGTTATAAACAGCGCCTAGGCAGTGTCGCCCGCGCGCATAAATGGTATGTCACGACAAGACAGACTTACGGACAGCTATATATCGCCCCGCGCGACCACGTTAAAATACACGCGAAAATATACAAATGTAAAACACCGTCCCACGCAGTTTTTTCCGCTCGTGTGAGTTTAGGAATCTCGGCCACTGAAAAGTGGAAGTAGAAGGAAAATATGAAAATCGCGAAATGCATGCGCAGGTGGCGAATTGTGAAGTGCGGGCATGTTAAGGAGCTGCTCACGAGAATGCGCAGTAGCACCACCGCGCACAGCAGGCAGTAAATGTATGTAGGAAATTCCCTCCTCCCCTTCGCGAATTAGATGCTTCCTTCTGTCAATAATTTGATTATGAAAAAATAGCATAATTAGTCCACGTATTACCGTTATGTTATACATGTTATGAGTGTTATATATAGAATTTCTTTTCATATAGATAGTTTGTATATGTTCATATATATTATTTTCTTTTATTATTATAAATCTTCATTGACTCACTCATATTCCATATTTTATTTATAAATCTAATAATAACATTTTACTAATAATATACTTTTACCATATTATTTTTATTGAATTTCATATATCTGTATTAAAAAAAAATGTGTTCTGAATGATGTATTTGTGTCCCTTTCCCTTGTCGTCCAGCTCACTAGCTTTTATAAGTTAGTGGCAAACACATTTTGTATTTTCCCCAGCCATGCCACATAAAAACAGTCTAACAAACATCGTGCCTTTCTCACATTAGCAGTGATCAGCTAAACAGCAGCAACTGACAGCTGCTATATAGGTGCACCTTGAAAGTTTCTAAGTGAGTTATAAAAAGGGGAAATAATGCATATTTTTCAATTGTAAGACATGTATGTTGTTGAGGAGAACAACTGGCATCAGGGAGGTACAAAGCAAAAAAGATCTGACAATAATTTATAGTTGTCGATAGGAGGAACCTGTTAGTAAAAACAGGTCCTCGACGAGCAATGTGTATATTGCTTAACAAGCAAGCTTTTTGCATGAAACCTACTTCCTTTTGCTAATTGGCAGCTTGAGAGGCAAAAGAATAATCGTCACGACAAGAAGAGTCGATAAATGGTATATTTATTTGTTTTATATGCAACAAGGTCTTATAGGTGCCTGTTTGTTTGTGCATAGTGCAAGCTATCCCAGTGCAATTCAATAATACCCAGCATAAGTCCAGCGAGTACACGTCTTGTCGACCTAATAATAAGTTATCTTTATTGGAAAAAAATCAGTGAAAGTGCAGTGACTATAACATATATAAAAAAGTTAATACCTGTCTCCTATACAAGGCAGTACACGTATAACCTATATGTCAAGTGTAGTGCATATAGGTGGGGAATTAAAAACATTAAAAGTGTGGGAAGAAAAAGGAATTTTCTAGCCCAGCAAAGTGCAGAAGGCTCGTATAAACCACAGCAATGGTGGTAATGAAATTAGGAATTATTTATAAATAATTACCAATTTTGGCAAAAATACTTTAAGAGTATTTTACACCATACGAGGGTCTCAGTGCCTTATAGTGCGCTACGAGATAGAACTGATTCTAAATACTGCTCCTTTTACTGAAAAGTATTCTTATAATACGTATTATAATAAAGGCAACGAGGAATTGAAAATCAATAGATAGTTGGTAGATTATTAACAATTGCACAGCACGTGATCAGCGTAGCTGTCATGAACAGAACTTGTATGTGTTAAAATATATTTTATTATAAGATGAGATTTTAAAATAAAGGCGATGATCGAAATTTGGTACAAAGACCAGGCAATAATAACACCAATAAATTCATAATAAATAAGAATAATAAACAAATAAATAAGTGGATAAACAAATCTTTGACCATCACAACTTGGATATTGAATTTCTTTTTGGTACAAAACTTAAACGACTACAATAAAAATAGACGATAAGTTATTTATAAAATTTCTCTCTGCAAATAAGACAATAGTTAAATAAATAAACAATATTGGAAAATGTAGAACTCATGTGGTAAGTCTGCATATATATAGAGGTGAATGAAAATAAGATACGTTTACACAAGATTGAAAAATTCTAACATTATGAGGCCATAGAAGAAATATATAGAAAATCTAAAATTAGAATAACAACTGCTTAACAATAAAAACAATATAAATAAATTTGCTATTAATAAGCAAAGTTTTTAGGCAATATATAAACAAGAAAAATCAATCAAACTTCAAGTCCTTTCTTTCTGCTAACGAGGAATATTACATATAGTTCAGCGTATTATTAAATAAATAGTTAACAGATAATAAATAATAAATAATTTAATAATTAATAATAAATAATCAGCACCAAGATATAAAGGCAAGGAAATTATTGAAGCATGAGCAAAATCAGGTAACGTAAAAGCAATAAGGACTAAAGAAAATACAAACAACCTAAATATTTAATAATAATAAAGTTATAAATAAATAAATAAATAAATAAATAAATAAAATGCCACTTGGAAAAAGAAGTCGACAATAAAGTTCACATTTCAAATAATCAGTCAAAAGGCCAACGAGGATATAAAACTCATTTATTTAATAAGAAAATTTAATAAATAATAAATAATTTTTTTTTGCATAAATAATCAAAAATTTATTTTTGAAATATTCTCTGATTTTGTAGAAACGCAAGAAGGATGCTGAATTGAATTATTTCAACTTCGACGTTTTTTTGAAAATTTTTCTAGTATTTTTTTTTCTTTCTATCGCTTCAGCTCACTAAAAATAATTATTTTCTTTCATCAGCAATAAGAACAATTTTTACAATTCTTCACTATAATAGTACCTGCATAATATATATAATAATATCATTAATTAATAAATACTATCAAGTAATTTATAATAATAATCAATACAAAAAGAGAGAGAATAAGACAAAATAAATACTTACCTGACACAACAATAATTTTGGAATCTGGTTCAAAAACGGAAATACAAAAATAAATACAATAAAGTAAGTTTAGAAAAAAGAGTAAAGACCAACAATACAAGATTTAAAATAAAATAAGCTAACAACTTAAGAAATTTGTATCTTTAATTTAATAAGCTAGCTACTATATAAAAAAAGACTGATAATTATAAGCGAAAATAAGTCGAAGTATAGGTAGATATTTTTATTGAACCTATAAAATTTTAAAACAGACGTTTGTATTAGCAAATGCAACAATAAGTTATAAAACTAAAATTTAAATCTATAATTGTACTATTAGGAGTGTGAATAAGTCTTTCCCGTTTTTTGTAAGAGATGGCGCCACCAATACTGTGCGAGTATTCAATGGTTACATATGTCATAATCAAAGCTTATTCATATGTCAACAATTCCATACTAACACATTAGTTAAAATTTTTTCGCATCATAAATTTTTGATATCGTGAAAATGTCGAAATTTGAGCCGAGTCGACGTCATTTGCGGGAAGTTTCACTTTATTGGTTCAATTTGAAGAAATCTGCTGCCGAGACGCATCGATTGCTTCAGGAGGCTTATGGAGAAGGTTGTGTCGATGATTCAAGTGTTCGCGGATGGTTTCGACGCTTCAAAAGCGGTGATTTCGACGTGGAAGACAAGGAGCGTTCCGGGCGGCCGCAAATCTTTGAACATCGAGAATTGGCGACTTTGCTTGATGAAGATTCTTGTCAAACGCAAGAAGAACTTGCTGAAGCATTGGGAGTTGACCGAACAACCATTTCCAAGCGTTTGAAAGCCATGGGAATGATCCAAAAGCAAGGAAATTGGGTGCCGTACGAACTGAAGCTGAGAGACGTCGAACGGCGTTTTTTCACTTGCGAACAGCTGCTTCAGCGACATAAAAGAAAGGGTTTTCTGCATCGTATCGTGACTGGCGATGAAAAGTGGATACGTTACGATAATCCGAAGCGAAGAAAATCATGGGGACTACCCGGCCATGCATCATCATCGACGGCCAAGCCAAATATTCATGGCGCCAAGCTCATGCTCTGTATATGGTGGGACCAGCTAGGTGTGGTTTACTATGAGCTTCTGAAACCGAATGAAAGGATCACAGGCGAGGTCTATCGACGACAATTGATGCGTTTGAGCCGCGCACTGCGAGAAAAACGGCCACAATACTCCGACAGGCACGACAAAGTTATTTTGCAACATGACAATGCTCGCCCACATGTTGCACCGCCGGTGAAAACATACTTAGAAACGCTCAAATGGGAAGTCCTACCCCACCCGCCGTATAGTCCAGACGTTGCTCCGTCTGATTACCATCTCTTCAGATCGATGACGCATGGCCTGGCTGACCAGCACTTCCATTCCTACGAGGAAGCCAAAAAATGGGTGGATGACTGGATAGAGGCCAAACCGGTCGAATTTTTTCGCAACGGGATTCGTATGTTGCCAGAAAGATGGGAAAAAGTTGTAGCTAGCGATGGCCAATACTTTCAATAATTCATTTGTAACCATTTTTTCACAATAAAGGCTCAAAATTTGAAAAAAAAACGGGAAAGACTTATTCACATACCTGATATAATATAATATTTCGTTTTATTATCCTCTAAAGTCGCAATCTTTTCATTTATAATGTTATAGTTGAGAATTATAATTATTATAAAACTACTTTAATTTTTAACGTAACAATTAATGTAACTTGGAAATGAATAATAGTAATATAATTTTAATAGTACAAAACACAGCGGTGTATACTAGTCAGGTAATTCCTTAGTGGAGGTAGGTTTCTTATTACATGAAAATTTTTCTAAAATCTGTCACCAATCAGGGACGCAGCAGTCGGTTCATAGACCATGTACTACATAAACTTGTGTTCACATTTAGTATAGAAGTGATACTAAACTCCACAATTACAAACTAAACTCTACGAGCTCTAATTTAAATTACTGTCTATCAATGGTTATGTAAAATAACGTGAACGTGTATTGTATCAATTTTTTTAAAAAACAGACGACGAGCACTAAAGGATCATGTTAAAAGAAAATAGTATGAAAGTGTATTTTAACAGTAATAATATACATTCATATTTATTATTGTATTGTAATATAAATTCATATTTATATTAACTAGGTGTTCGTGTTCACTCGCAGCACATGGAAAGTGTTACAGTGCATTTACGCTCGTTTGCCTCGACATTACAATCAGCGGCATCGCAGTCATGCTATTCGTCGGAAGGCTCTTGCGTATCGAAACCGCCATCATCTTCGGGATCGTTATCTCGATTGTAGGGCTTCAGGTGGGTAATGTGATGCTTACCAGCATCTCTTCCTTGTAGAGTCGATTAGTAGAAAAACATTCGTGCCGAGAAAGGGCCCGTTGAATTTCGGGGCAAGTTTGGCGCTGACGCCATGTGTTCCAAACGAGAGGATGCGATTACGCCACAAAACGTGATCGCCAATCGCGTAATAAACGTTGCGAAATCTTGCATTATAATAGCAAGCTTGCATTGCCTCTGCTTTCTGCCATTTTTTTGCTACCTTTAGATGGAGATGAGATAACTTCTCCATGTGCTCTTTCCAATGCTGTAGAGAAGCCTTTTCTTGCACTACATGTGCGCGCTGCTCTTCCTGGCGACGATGCATGCTAGGCATCGTCGGCAAGGAAGGCCGCATTTACGCCAGTGGAGTCTTGTACGGATGTATTGTACGCAAACATCAGCTCAGCGATGTGCGCATCCCAAGTGCTATGAGACTCCTCAATGAAGGCGATGATGACGGTCTTCAAAGTCCAATTGATCCTCTCTACCGGATTGGCTTAAGCGTGATAAGGAGGTCTCGTTGAATGTACTAGCCCACGCTCCAAAATGAATTTGTCGATGATCTTGTTACGAAATTCGGTGCTGTTGTCCGAGTACGAGCTTTAAAATATACGTTCTTTTAACTTGCGGTGAATTGTTTGCGCATTCGCCTTTCGGATGGGAATACATTCTACCCAGCGAGTGAATAAATCCATGAAGAAGAGTAAGTTCTCGTATCCTATATCGCGTTTGACCTATATACGCCGCTGTGGTTCGATATTCAGTTCAGCTTTGAAGGGTCGGTCGACGTCATAGCAGGTCCGGGCCAGGTGTCAGAACTCTTGCCGCGTTGTCCAATCTTTCCGGGACAGGTGGTACCAGCGTAAGGCGACGACATACAAGAGCTCAGCCATTGCATTAAGCGTGTCCTCGTCCGTGAGCTGCGTCAACCTGCGGTAGTTTGCGATCCTCTGGAGGAATCCTCGACGCTTTTTCCCTTGGCGCCATTTGAATCGGATTTTCCATTGGCGCACGGTTTTACCAATGTCTGTATGCTGGGCCAAGGTACTTGGTAGCGTAGTTCGCGTTATATTAACGAGCGAGCTAATCACATCTCATTGATCCATGTGATGTTTATCTCTTCCAGACCCCTGGTACCGATGGTGGCCAGAGGGTGAGAACGTAGGCTCGCCAGTCAACATTGAAACTCTATTAATATCAGAGTGTTTATCACTTTTCAAGTATTGGAGACCCTATTTGTCTTTGAAAGTGACGCGATCGCGTCGCGGTGCTTTATGCAGATGTTGCTGAATGTTAGTCAACGTGGCATGTATTTCATTATGCCTTTACAGATCTTGGATAGTGCTGTTCTGATGTTTCATCCAAGTCTGTAGCATATGGCTTCCTGAATCGGCGATTCGTCGGCCGTACTACATGTGAGTGGTTCATCCCTGTTCATTTCTGCCAAATTAAAATCAGGTGTTGGATTTGCTGATGGGCGGCTATTGCGCTACGATTTTGGTCTGTGCTCGGATTATCTTCCAGGACTGCTGTATGTCAGCTGATTTATCAGCTTCCTCAAAGTATGTCGCTTCCATGTTATTTAGAATACGTGGTTTTTGTTGCCTCGCGCATTGTCGAGGTTACGATTATTTTTAATAACTTTTTATCTATACGCGCGCGTATCATGGCGAGATTGCTCCCCACTCTCGTACTGCACAAAGTCCTCCGGCCTATAGTTTCCGGTCAGTCTACGGTATAGCATGGCAGCCCTTTGAAATAAGGAACCATCATTTTTTAAATTCAGCTCCGTCGTTATGATGTCTGTCTTCTCCTCGCATGAGCTGTGGAGCCAGTCATCAAAGTCGTTCAAAAGAAAGAAGAAAAAAAACAAATTTTTCTCTGTATTTGCAAATTAAAAAAAAAGAGACCAGAAATTGTAAATTAATTAATTATCTGAATGAAAAAATATTCCAGCAATGGGGAAAAACAGCAAAAACATCAAAAATGAATTAAATACACAATTAACCACTTGAAAAAAAAATTTTAAGAAGAAAGAAACTATTAATAAGTTAATTAATTAATGAATACTAAATTAATTAATAAGCCAAATAATGCAAGTAAATAACCCAATTGACCAATGCTCGTTTAACGGTTGTTACGACAAGACGGAATACACAACAAAAAATTTCGTATGTTTTGTCATGAAAGAAGAATAGAGACAAAAAAGAAAGAAAAAAAATACGGGCGCCCTTTGTAAGTACGCCCGTGTGTATCTATAGCGTAAAGTCCCGGTGGTCTGTGTGTGTGTATACACAGGTCAGTGACTTCACAAATTTTTATATTTGTAGTGTGGCGACTTAACAATTCAATTCATCGTGATATGCTATTTGTGTATATTTATTTGTTGTATTTATTGTATTTATCTAAAATAAATATTATCGGTATTCACACGTATATTAACAAAATTAACATAAGTATATATATATATATATTGTGACGTTGTCGCCTTTGCCCTGGCCACCGCCACAGAACATTTTACTCACACACAGCACCTACCTGCTGGCTTCTCCGGCTGTTGAAATTCCTAAACTCACGCGAGGGGAAAGGACTGCGTGGGACAGTGTTTTATATTTGTATACCTTCGCATGTATTTTAACGCGGTCGCGCGGGGTGAAATATATAGCCGTCCGTAAGTCGGTCTTGTCGTGACATACCATTTATGCGCGCGGGCGACACTGTCTAGGCGCTGTTTATAACCGCGTACTTACGCGCAGAGTACCTATTACTTACGTGTTATTCGCGAGCGGCATGCCGGCTGCGCTGGACCTGGAACGAGCGAATACGAGAACGTGAAAATGACACGATGCAAACTTGTAGAGTTAACAATCATTTATTTCATCGCTTTTATTTAATAAAAATAACAACGACAACAGTTATGAGTAATTACAGCGCGCGGTGAAAGGATGCGGCGCGTACAGTTTAACGCGTGTTGACGCGGAACAGCCGTACGAACATGGCGCGCTTAGTCGCGGGGACGCGCACTCTTTTCACTATAATGAAGACACAACGGTACTTGTCGGGATGGAGCTTGGCTGTCGCTTCCTCTCGTTCCAAGCTTCTTTCCCGGTGCTTCTCCTTTTCTTCCTTCCTTCCTTCCTCTCTTTCCTTCTCGATCTCTCCTTTTCAATCGCGATGGCTTCCTTCATTCCTTCTTTCTCCGCTTTTTCTAGCAGTACGGGGGCGAACGTGCAACGATCGGGCAGCTCCAAGATATCGCTGGGATAGTGAGGTTGGCCGAATTGAACCGATAGTGAATTAGCCGAATCACCAGGAAGCTGGTGGACACCGGTGGGAAATCGGGCTCGAGATGGAGGTGATAATTTCGATGGTGCTCTCTCTGTTCGATCTCGTCCTTCGGTAGCTGGGCGGGGAAGAAGTTCTTCTCATCGTGTTTCCTCCTTTTTCGCGACGGTCGCGCACTCTCGTGGTTCGCGCTTCGCGCATTTTCGCGCGCGAACACTCAGTTTTCACCAAGAACCGGCAATTTGGCCGGTTACAAACTCGCCCTGTGAGGCGCATTCACTCACGAGAGTATTGTTGCGCCGGTATCATTTATCGGTAACGTTCTTGTTATTTGGGATGGGAATAGCTCGAAATAGAAAATAAATACTTTATTAGCTTCGCCTAGTAAAAAGAAAATAAATTTAAATTTGTATATGGCTGCCGGGGGTCTCGGAGGGTCGTCGTCGCTCGGTAATGCTTCAATATAGTATTAACCGATTCTTGTTCTAATTACAAAGAAAATTAAAAACTTGGGGCAACCCCATTTAAATACAACGACCGCTTCTAGCGCTTTCACTATCGCTTGACCCATTGCCTTCCGCAGTGGTTGAAACTTCACGTATTTGGTGAAAAGTTCCTCGAAAATTATCAGGTATGTGAATAAGTCTTTCCCGTTTTTTTTCAAATTTTGAGCCTTTATTGTGAAAAAATGGTTACAAATGAATTATTGAAAGTATTGGCCATCGCTAGGTACAACTTTTTCCCATCTTTCTGGCAACATACGAATCCCGTTGCGAAAAAATTCGACCGGTTTGGCCTCTATCCAGTCATCCACCCATTTTTTGGCTTCCTCGTAGGAATGGAAGTGCTGGTCAGCCAGGCCATGCGTCATCGATCTGAAGAGATGGTAATCAGACGGAGCAACGTCTGGACTATACGGCGGGTGGGGTAGGACTTCCCATTTGAGCGTTTCTAAGTATGTTTTCACCGGCGGTGCAACATGTGGGCGAGCATTGTCATGTTGCAAAATATCTTTGTCGTGCCTGTCGGAGTATTGTGGCCGTTTTTCTCGCAGTGCGCGGCTCAAACGCATCAATTGTCGTCGATAGACCTCGCCTGTGATCCTTTCATTCGGTTTCAGAAGCTCATAGTAAACCACACCTTGCTGGTCCCACCATATACAGAGCATGAGCTTGGCGCCATGAATATTTGGCTTGGCCGTCGATGATGATGCATGGCCGGGTAGTCCCCATGATTTTCTTCGCTTCGGATTATCGTAACGTATCCACTTTTCATCGCCAGTCACGATACGATGCAGAAAACCCTTTCTTTTATGTCGCTGAAGCAGCTGTTCGCAAGTGAAAAAACGCCGTTCGACGTCTCTCAGCTTCAGTTCGTACGGCACCCAATTTCCTTGCTTTTGGATCATTCCCATGGCTTTCAAACGCTTGGAAATGGTTGTTCGGTCAACTCCCAATGCTTCAGCAAGTTCTTCTTGCGTTTGACAAGAATCTTCATCAAGCAAAGTCGCCAATTCTCGATGTTCAAAGATTTGCGGCCGCCCGGAACGCTCCTTGTCTTCCACGTCGAAATCACCGCTTTTGAAGCGTCGAAACCATCCGCGAACACTTGAATCATCGACACAACCTTCTCCATAAGCCTCCTGAAGCAATCGATGCGTCTCGGCAGCAGATTTCTTCAAATTGAACCAATAAAGTGAAACTTCCCGCAAATGACGTCGACTCGGCTCAAATTTCGACATTTTCACGATATCAAAAATTTATGATGCGAAAAAATTTTAACTAATGTGTTAGTATGGAATTGTTGACATATGAATAAGCTTTGATTATGACATATGTAACCATTGAATACTCGCACAGTATTGGTGGCGCCATCTCTTACAAAAAACGGGAAAGACTTATTCACACTCCTGATACATTAAACAAAACATTTTATTATATATTATACAAATATATATATATATATATATATATATATATATATATATATTGTAACGGGTTGAGTTCGATTAATAGAAGTCGGGTTCGAATATCGACGCGCGACCGCTCCCGTACGGTCCGCGCGCAACCCACGTTGCTCCTTCTTCGCGCCGTCCGGGGAATAAGTACCCCTCGCCACAACGCGCCACGACGCGCCGGCCCGTTACAAAGTTTGACTCGTGAATGCGCGAGTCTACTTACGTGCCTCGTGCGCGGTGCTCTGGCAACGAGCACCACGTTCGCAGCAAGGCGGTTCCTTCCTTAAGGAGGTTCGCGGCCAGCTCAAATCGCACGGCGGAAGAACTTCGCCGTGCCCGCGGAGGCGGGTGGATCCTTCGCGCAATATTAACGCGATGCGAGAAAAAAAGGGGAAGTGGAGATAGACAGCGAGGAAGAACAAAGAAATAAACGCGAACGTGCTTTTAAGTTATAAAGTTTATTTCCAGCGCGACAAACTATCGGACCACAAATTAAGAGACGCAAGACTCGCGCGCTTGCAGTAACGACCGCGCAAGGGCGCTCTCGCGTGGACTAACCTTTTCGTATCCACGGCGGGGCGTCCCTCAGGAGTACGGACATAGGCGCAGGGCAGTACACGCGAAGACAAACTGGCAGCAGACGGCAGCGATCCGCCTACACCGTCTGCGCAGATACGATATGGACGCGTGCACTAGCGCTGTAGGCGCTGGGCGACGGCGGGAGTTGCAGGCCTCCTGCACGATTCCGGCGACACCAACAGTCGTCGGCTCTTACAGACACTCCGCTCGGTCTCGCGTACTCCTCTCCTTCGTGGACTTGAGATGCGCCGCTGCAGACGGTGCGGAACCTGTCGCCTAGTTTCTTCCGTCTTCTCCCTTTGTCTATTCTCCTCCGAGAACCTTCCAAACCGCGTGTAGAAGAATCGCCTTTTTTACGCGGCTGGGACTCACGTGGTTCCCTTATTATCGCACGAGACAAACTGTCTTTCGCTCCTCTCCGCGAAGAATCTTCGCTCCCCCCTCTCCCCGCTCTTTTTGCGCGGTCGGTCGCCGCGTTGAGGTCGCGCGGTTTTACATGCACGCGCCGCGGCTTACGAGGCGCAGTCTGGATGCGGTCTCGTGACAATATATATATATATATATATATATATATATATATATATATATTAAACATTTTACGTGCTTTCAGAACTGCTGTGCATTGTTTTACAGTAAACTCTAACTCTGGCTTTAAAGCAAAACCTAATCTATAAATTAGAGGATTATAGAATCTTTTTAGTATAACTTGATTATATATTTCAGAATCTGTAACATTATTAATGTATAGGTATATTTGGTTCATATTTTTCAACTATGATATATAATGAATATAAGATTGCAAAAGATAAGCGTTATATTAAATAAATAATAGGATTCAAACATTTTAAACTTAAATACTAGAACTGATTTATAGTTGACTAAATAAATTTTGAAAAATAATTGTATGTAGTTCTTCCTGAATTCTTTTTGTCCTTTATGTCAGCGGGCATCGAAAACAACAACTAATAACATTATTAAGGAAATAATATCTAAGATATTTTAGACATAATAGCTAAAGTTTTTTAGTATACGATAAGCTTAATTTTATATATACAGTAAATTTTCGTATAAATTTAAAAAATTTAAAAGAAAAAAATTAATAATTAATATAAATTACTCTTAAAAGATCTTATTTGGGTATTAATAGACATAATCTTAAGAAACAACAATATAGTTCAGTATCTTCATACTCGGAAAATTACGATTGAAATAAAATTCAGCAAAAGATTTAAAAATATGCTGTTTTAAAAGAAATTTTGATGTATAGAAAAATATTTTCAACTTTATGTATACGAGCCAGTATAGATCTATTCAAAACTGTACCGACTTTTGTCCTTGATTCAGTACATAATCATTTTGAAGGCAAATGCTTTCACGCTAGTGAAATATACGAATAAGAAATACATGTTCAATAAGGAAGTCAACAGTAGTAACAGCAAAGGTCGCCATTCAAGTAAAGAAGGCGCCAACTCCGAAACCACAAAGATATTTATCATCACGATATAAAGCACAACAGCCTAATTTCACACGGTATTGACGTCACATTGAAGAACCATCAAAATGACAGGCGACGTCAAGCATAAGCCACATAGATCAAAGTAAGCAGAATAGACAAAACAACATAGAGGAATCAGCTGAGAACATGAAACCGCCACCCTTAATAGTTGAAAAATAACCTGACATGGCTTATAAAAAAATTAATAAGCATGCATCGCAAATGCGAATTTTTAATTAAAAACATTAACGTGAATAAAATAAATACCATTACCAAATCCATGTAAAGGTATAAAACAATTTGAAAAATAGTCTAAGTGCCATTAATATAGAGTTTGATACATTTACCCCAAAAGCAGTAAAGCCAAAAACCATTAGTCTAAAAGGTCTAAATGTGCATATCAGCAAAAAGGTAGTATTCGAGGAAATGTTGAGTTTAAATATGGTTAAATTTAGGTAAATAAAAACAAATCTGTTAAAAATCAGCGTAATGCAAACTAAAAATGTAAACTTAAGAAACTTCATACTGCAACTTTGAGCAGACAGTAACACTAAAATGATGACACACACAAAAGTAATACTATGGCAAATAACAAAATGAGATCCACTGTGGAAAAAATCCCATTACGCAATGCAGAAAATCAAAAGGTGCGGTCATCTGGCAAACTGTGACATGCATTATAGGTGCGGTAAATATTAGGTTATTAAATATCTCAATTCCGCCTTTTTATTTTATGAATTTCGCGAATATGTACAAAGCGCTACAGAGCTCGTATCTGTCAATACTATACATCATTTGAAAGGACTTGACATAACTTACAAAACGACGCTATGCATGATTAGTTTGGATATTCCATTCTAAAGTAATAGAAGTATAAACATAGAGTTCACTCACGCCGAATTTCGCGATATTTTAAAGTTTTCCTTCATCAAAGACAAATCCGCAAGAGAAACGTTCCGTGAGATTAATTGTGTTTTGGGGGATGGTATGCTATCACTTCAAACCGCAGAGGAATAGTTTCGACGATTCAGAGCCGGTGAAAATGACACAATGTATAAGCCAGCCGGTGGAAGACCTGTGACGACGAATACCGATCAAATCATGGAATTTATCGAGTTAGACCGGCATGTGGCATCTCGTGACATCGCTCAGGAACTGAGAGTTAGTCGCCAAATCGTTTTATCTTCAGAATGCTGAATACAAAAAAAGCTTGATGTTTAGATGCCGCATGATTTGAAGCAAAAAAAACCTTCTGGACTGAATCAACGCCTGCGATGTGCTGCTGAAACGGAACGTACTCGACCGATTTTTGAAGTGGATGGTGACTGGCGACAAAAAAATGGATCACATACGACAATCACAAAAATGGATCACATGCGACAATCACAAGCGAAAACCGTCATGGTCGAAGGTCGGTAGACGGTCCCAAATAATGGCCAAGCCGGGATTGATGGCCAGGAAGGTTTTGCTGTGTGTTGGGTAGGATTGGAAGGGAATCATCCACTATGAGCTGCTCCAATATGGCCAGATGCTTAATTCTATCATGTACTGTGAACAACTGGGCCAACAGGAAGGGTTTAGTGTTCCACCAGGACGACGCTAGACCACACACTTCGTTGATAACTCGTCAGAAGCTACGGGAGTTCGGATGGAAGGTTTTATCGCATCCACCATATAGCCCGGACATGGTGCCAAGTGATTACCACCTGTTCCTGTCCATGTCGAACGCCCTTGGTGGTGTAAAGTTGGACTCAAAAGAGGCTTGTGAAAAGTGGCTGTCCGAGTTCTTCGCAAATAAGGAAAGGGGTTTATACGAGAGGGGTATTATGAAGTTGCCGTCTAAATGGAAACATATTATCGAACAAAACGGCGCATATTTGAAGTAAATCCAACCACTGTAACACTTTTTATAAAGCATTGAATGAAGAGCAAAAAGCGGAAGGGAGACATTTGACAACCTAATATTTCATAATTAAAGATAATTATTTTTCAATTAATACATAATTATTTATTGATTTTATGATTATAGATATTTGTTTATTGGTGATAATTATTAACAAAATAATTTCCTTATTCCTCAGATATAGATATAATAAAATTACTAATTTTTTGAGGCGCTTTTCGGATTCTGCGGCAGCCGCGGTACCCTTGGTATAAAAAATTGTATTTTATAAATAAGTTATTGTTAAAATATCTAAATAAATCAGGTTGAAATCTTTATATAATCAATTGCCAAGGGTAAAACTCAGGGCCGCGCAGTAATAATAATTTCTTACTGAGAAAATAATAAAATATAAAATTATAGAAATAATAATAAATAATATTTATAATAATTTTGTAATTATTTATAAATTAAAATTATTTTATTAATTGCTTCCGACCAACGTAAGTCGATCCTGGGCGACGGTAACTATTTAAATTATTATTTTCTATATCTATAGTAATAGGACTAGCCAAATTAGAAGAGATGCACCAAGGTCGTACTTAGTACCTTGATTACATAGCACCCTGTTACAAATTGGCGCCCAACGTTTTGAAAGGTAAACAGAAATATTTTATACATAGAAATAGATTATAGACGAGTAATAATTCGTTAAAAAAAGTCACTAACGGGATTTTTGGTTAGGTGTAGGTGTTAGAGTTACGCAGTGTACACCGACTTATATAAAATTAGGCAAATTCGTGAAACGATATATTATATATTATTTGTAAGTTTAGAGTACGGGATTCGTTCAAATAACGAGGCTTAATTTTTTTTGAGATATATACCAGTGGAATTATAAGATTTTTTTTAATTTATCAATCAAATTTCTTTTTTGTTATTTAAAAATATTTTTTTATTATTTTTTAAATAATTTTTTTTTTATTATTAGAATTTGAAATAAATTGTATAAAATTTTTTTATTACTAGTGACAGTCTGAATCCAAGATCAAACAAATATACCAAGGTTAGCTTAAATAAATATATAAAATAATTTATAATTAATCATTTATATTTATTTTGTAAATTTGTTTGTTGTTGTATAGGTGCACCTTAGGGTTTGTATAGATTTTTTTTTCTTCTAATTATATTGAGAGAAAGAAAAGTGTATTTTAAAAATATTTTTTCCTTTGTCTTACGATTATTGAATTCCCTGGTGTATTCGCATAACGAATTGGTGCGGATATAACAATCAGCGAACCTTGGCATATTATAGTGCAGCAAGGGCACAAATCAATGCAAAAAAAGTATTAAATAAATAATACAAGAATGATCGTAGCCTCGCAAGTTCCTGTGGCAATTAATACCAACGAAAAAATAGAAAACTGATGTTTTTGCCAAACCTCAGACGATCTTGATCGATACCTTCTCCAGTTGAGCATATACGTAGACGGAGATAGGTTTATACGTATGTAAAGGCTCATATGTAGATGAAGATCCTAGCATTAAATATATAAAATGCGAAGCAGTGAGGAAATCATTTATAGAAGAAGCAATAAAGACTGGAGGACAGTCATACCTAGATAACAACGGAGGAGGGAGACAGGCATCCCCTGGATTTTATAAGAGATGATTTCCTGATCCAGGAGAGGTTAGATGCCTCGATGCGACAACATGGTCCAGCTGAGGTGTATATAAATGATACTGAAGTGGATATCACATATTGGAACTCACTTTCCAATGTGATTGTACGACAAGAGCCCCTGTCCAGTATTATATTACTTCAATCTGGCAGAGCTCAATCAGAAGCATTGACAATAGAGGCGTTGCAACGCCATATAAATTATATGCAACGTATGCTTGAAGCATTAACAGTTGTAATCAATAGCCAGACTGAACACCAACGGACGTGGGTCGAGTACTGAAATGGAAAATATGCATCCTAATTCACGTAATGTAACTATTAGAGATTCATTTACCATACATAACTCGATCCATTCGGAACTACCACAGTGAACCCCTCAGCGAACCACACTAACCAACACTCCACGAGGACGTGGCGTCAGCGGGAGGAGGAGGAACCCTTGAGGGATAGTAAAACCTAAAGGACAGGCAATAGCCGTCATGATGGCATAACTAATGCCTCATCTGTGGTTAAACCTCGCGATGTAGGTGAGGTGGTCCGAAAATGGAATGTTTCCTTCGAAGGCGATGGAACGTTAACAATTGAAATATTCCTGGACGGTTTGAGGAGCTCCATAGTATGTCAAACCTGATTGAAGAGCAACTTTTTCAAGCTGCACCAGAGCTGTTCAAAAGTTCAGCCCATTACTGGGTAACAGAACTACTCGAGCTATGGTCATCCTGGTCGCATCAATTCCGGAATATATAAAAAAGTTTGCATATAATTTATTTATATGGTAATTATTGTATAAAAATAATTATATTCATATTAATACGTAATATACGCAAAAAATTGAATTTATCTACAATCTTTATACAATTACACGTTGCTATATTTATTTGTTTCTATAATATTAATTAATAATTTAATATCCTAAATTAAAATTCATTAATAAACTAATTTATAGAAATGTTTATTAATTTTGAACAAAAGTAACAAACGATAATGGAGTCAGAACAAAACATATGTATCAAAAAGTAGTGTAAACAAACCATTATTTATTTACATAAAATTTAGTTTTACAGGGTTGAAAATGAGTACGTAAGTTTTAGCAACGAAGATAGACGGTTATAGAAACGTAAAGCCTATAGGCTAATAGGTAACAAAAAATCGTAGTACCAAGAAGTCTGTCAGCACTATGGTCTACAACATATCATTATTATCATTATACAGCATATATCAGCCTGCATCAGCATGTGATCCGTCGTTCTTGCGTAAAAGCAGAAAAGATTACAGGGCAGTCAGTAGTTTTTTTCAGCACTCGTATGAATTCATGTCACGTATATGTATGGAGCAGTGTGTCCCACACACTCATTAGAATGAATTTATATGTGTTGTCTTTAATATGTATATTAAAGATACAGTGTTGTCTTAAATAAAAATCTAATTTGATATAATATTTAATTAAATAAAAAGTAGTTAATGTGGGAGTAAATTTTATTCCTAGTCTAGAAATTGATTATTTACCTTGTGAGACATATCGCACTCCAGCAAAGCGAGAGTTAAATCTCAACAGGGAAATAATTAATTTCTTCGCTAGTGTTGCACGATACTTTACATCACTCATCTAAAAAATCATTCGGAAGTTGTGATTTTGAGGTTGTTCGATGTAATTATGTATATTTATTATTTTATTTATATACATTATTATTTTTCTCTTGCATCTAGAACTATCTAAATTTATTTAAATTATTTTAATATTAACAATGAAAGTTCTTTTTCAATGTGAATAAATCATTATCAATAGAATATTAAATAAAATGATAAGTATATGGTTACTGATCATTATATCAGATAATACTTTCCTTTTTTTATACTGCATATATAACTAAAGTTTATATATATATATATATATATATATATATATATATATATTCATATATATTAATTACTATAAATACAAATATTTTATTTATATTTATTGTAATTCATCTTACATGTTAAATAAGTCAATTTTATAAAGTATATTCGTTTAAAGATATGATGAAACACTTTTTCCAACATCTTTTTAGCATTTCATGGATTCATCATAAACAACTATTCTGAAGCCATAAATATGACAATTTTTAAGCGACGTAATAATTAAATTAAAATTTTCAATTTCAATAGTCTAAATAATTCTTCACTTTTTATTCTCATCTATAAATTTAATATGTATCGAAGATTATAAATGGCTTTTTGAACAAAATATTTAAAGGCGAATTGTGAACAAAATATTTAAAGGCAACTTAAGAAGCGCGATACTCAATTCGTATATTTTATTACGAACCCCATACTAGTACATTAGTTACATAATTGGTATACGTATAATCTGTAGCGTAGTGGATAATGCATTAGCTTGTAAAGTAGAAGTTCGTAGCTGGTCGTAGGTTCGATTCCGGTCGGTGGAATGTTTTTTTTAAGCAAAATAAAATTATTTTATGATAAACAGGAATAATTCATAATAATATATGTGATAATGTAATCCCGAGATTACATAGAGAGATTACGCAGATATATATATATATATATATATATATATATATATATATATATATAGAGAGAGAGAGAGAGAGAGAGAGAGAGAAAGAGAGAGAGAGAGAGAAAGATAGTAAATGAAATAATTTAATTAATTAAATTAAAGTACTCACCTATGTTCAGAATTATGACCTGCACAACTTACAGGAAACAGTTAACAGTTTTTGATACAATTAATAGTTTGCAAACTATTGATAAAATAGAAACAAAGGCTTTTCTTACTATTATGTAATAATTAAACCTGCTCCCGGTTTATTATGATCCCGACAATTTATGCTTTTATTACACGCTTCCTGATCTAGAATTTTATGAAAAAAATTGATATTTCAAAAATGTTGGCAATTCGCACATGTTTTACCTAATTTGCCTGAACTAAAAATCGTAGAAAAAATATAGGAGAAACGTTAGAAATATTTTATCCAGATAAACTTTGAGCGAATTCTAATGATATTCGAAACAATACGTAATTTTTTTAACATTATAAAATAAAACTAACCTTTCGGCATTTTTCGGGAATCGATGAAACAATAAAAATAGATTCTTTTTTTGAGTTTCGGCAATTATAATAAGCACAGAGTTGACGGACAGGCGTGATTTATTCTTATATTATATTGGATAAATTTGTCAATTACCTATCAGAAATAATATGCTGCGAATAATTAAAATAAAATACTTTTCTAAAATACTATGCAAATGCTACAATAGATACTTCACTATACATTAATAATTTAAAATACTGTTCGCGCTTTGTTTATTAACAGCTGATTTATATATATTACATGTATATATATATATATATATATATATATATATATATATATATAAAACGAAAGATTATATATTATCCCTCTTGAAAATGTATTAATAAGGTTAATTCTAATTCATTGAAAATTTATTTCATCTCCACGACGTATCATAATTCTAAAATTTTTAATTAAAAATTATTTAATCAAGATTAAATTAATAAACTTGAGTGACTGTAATTAACTTTATTTTCATAGACTGTTAAAATTTTCTTGCAAGTTTATGAATACAAAAATTAATTTAAAAAATTGAAATTCATTATTTCAATTTTTTTTGGATAAACTTTTATATAAAATTTCGGAATGAAAAGCGTCAAGGGAAATAAAAAAATTTTCAAAGAATTTGAATTAATGTGAAGTCATTTTCATCAGAGACATGTATTTTACTATTTACAAAGTAGATATTAATAACAGTGAAGATAATACATTAACGTTTTAATAATTAAGTAATTTTTTTTTATTCAATATTACTTGGACTATACAGGAGCTATTTTTGCAGAATTTATTCATTATTAGAATTGCACATCCTGCATATAAATTTCATAAATGGCGGTTACGGCCGGGAAACTGGGGTACTTGTATGAGCGCCACCTGGATTTCGGGGAACATTACTAATTATCAATGTTTCCAGACAGTAGTTACCCGCGTGCCTATGGGCGTTATGCTTCTATAACCGTCGATTCCAAACTTTATTATATCGAATATTATATATATATATATATATATATATATATATATATATATATATTGAATAATACGGTAGAGCACTGTACGCAACGCAGCTCGTACGCTGTAACGAGCACCGTTATGGACAGAAGTGTCGTTCGTGAAGTAAAGAGAGACAGACGACAGGTTATAATCACTCTTACTTCGGCGAATATCGGGGAGTGGGGATATATAAAAAATCAGTTAGTTTCTCTCTCTTTCTACTGCTTGAAAGAGATAGAAAATTTTGCTTACTTTTCTTTTTTTCGATCTTGAGACGCTAAAATATAATTTTCGTAAAATAAATATATTACATGGTGCTGTGATAATACGAGTGTAAAAAAAATAACAGTTCACTCGTTTCTCAGCGACTCAATCGTCATGTTTAAATCTCCTAAAATTAATTGTGACAGCATTGAAGATATCGGACCCGCATTTTTAACCGAAATTTCACTGAGACGAAAGGCCATTTGATAATCATTTTATTAAGTGATCGATTATATTATAAATATTAATATATACCGGCTAGTTATTAGACGAGCAACTAGCTACGGGGAATAAAATAATTGATATTATTTCTTTTGCGTATCAAACAAATTATAACGATCGCGTGTGTTTATATTACCTATGTACTTGAACGTTGGTTCGAGCGGAAACCACATTTGTACAAACTAAACTGTACTAATGCTTTTGCGCATCGGCACTATTGTGCATGTTGCTCATACGTACAAAAAAACTGAAGCGGAGTGTCGCGAGATAATTATTACACCGTTTATAATGGCCGCATACTGGGTGGCCAAATAAACCTGATTATTATTTCGCGGTAAATTATTATATTTCTATTGATATTGAAACTTCACTTCAGGAAATTAAATAGTAGATAGCGAATGCACACTATTGGCAATCAAGATTATAATAATATTTGTAATATTTATATATTTAATTATTTTATTCAAATAAATAATTAAATCTTGCTTTTATCTCTACAAAATTATTTTTGTTATATTGTTGAAACCCTTAATAAAATTTTCCTTTATTTTTTTTTAAGAAATAATATAATATTATAAATATTTTGAAATTTATTTTATTTATTTAATCTTATAAATTTAATAATTAATTTAAATAAATTATTGGGTTCCAAATACATACCAAGAGTAAATTGAGGGCCGAGAAGAGTTTCTTACTAAATCAAATGCAATTCAAGAATATAGATGTGAATAGATATTAATTGTAAATTTATTTATTTTTACAAATTGATTAGTTTCTTCTGGCCAAGGTAAATTGCACCTTGGCAATGGTAAGTAATTAAGAAAATTTTATTCACGTTAAAGTAATAAGACCGGGAATATTATAAGAAGAATACCAGGGCTGTAAATATTGCCTTAATTTCCTGGCACCCTGTTACAACACATCAACACATATCACCAGGTGTCACACAGTAAATATTATATACATACACATACAACTATATATTAAGAATTAAAATACCTTAAAAAGTATATATATATATATATATATATATATATATATATATATATATATATATGTATATATATATATATGTATATATATATATATATATAACAAATGTGACATGTGTGTGTTATATACAAAATAGAATTCTATTCTTATACTCAAGAATTAATTTTCAACTCAGGCTACAAATATTCTTTGGAACTTAGTATAGAGTTTTATACTTTAAAATTTATATATTTTTATACTTTTTATTAAATTATTTGATGCACATATAGTACATTTAAAATAATATTGTAGTTATTGTATATATAAAAAATTATGCAAATTATTGAATTACATCATTTTGTCAATTCTGTATTCTATATTTTAATAGTTGGTGTTGGCTTTTTTTCTGTAATTTAGGATGCACACCTACAGTAAACTATTATTTATGTTCTTAAAAATCTTTTTTGGTTTATGTTCATTTTAAAAATAAATATAGTAATTACAGTCATTGAATCAGAATCAAATATTATTCCGAAAAATGCGTCAAAAATGATGTATTGTAAATTATTATTTACGCAATACATCTAAAAATATTTAAAAAAACTGGTCATGACTTTTTGTTTTTAAACTTGACAGATAATCCTGCCAGATAATGTATATTTCTTTCAAATTTGATTCATGGTTTGGTAACTAATTTCAGATCATACATTTAGAGTGTGCCCACTTTAGCGACTTAACACGTCAGCACACCCATTCATGGCAGCTAAAAAATTGTCCCGTTTTGTTATATGGGCTCTGACAATCTCTCTCTATTATCTCTCGTATTATTATTAACTAAACAGTTGAAAAAAAGGAACTTTCTTAATATTTATATTCTATGACTGAGAATTCCAAACTGATTATTAATCCATATCTAATAATAAATTGCTAACATTAGAAATATTCAATTTATATTTTGTATAACATACAATAAATGCTCGAATTATTTTCTACCATATCTTATGTGATAGATAAATGTTAATGCAATTTATTACTCTTTGAACTGTGTCTTTTAATACTAAAGATTTATAATATGAATTATAATTCAAATATAAAATTATTAATTAAAATTATTAATCATGTTAATAAATTATTATAAATAAAAGGATACGTCGCTTTGTACGTTTCTTATACATAATACGATAACCACATTCTCTGCAACGAATGGGATCCCTTGGACGAATTTCATTATCATGATGACATTCTAAAAAAAAGTAATATATCAAATTTATATAAATGAATAAAAGAAATGGAAAAATGTAAAAATGTTACATTCAAACATTAATAAATAACAAAGTAATATGTCAAAAAATATCTTCATCAAAAATATAATATAAAGATACATTCAATTTGTTTTATAAATATTAACCAAGAGTAAAAGTGATTATAAGCAAAGATTTTTAGTTTGCTAAATCTAATAAATCTCAGCAAAGATTTTTTAAAATTATGAGAAATATAAATTATAATTAGAAAAATTCCATGCAGATATTTATCACTAATATACTAATATAAATTTAATCAAATTTTTTTTATTCAGGAATATATCCAGGATATAAATATACTAAGGAAAATATAAAAATAAATGAAAATTATCTAATATAATATTGCTTTATATTACATTTGACATGAAAATCTAATATATGTTCTTGTTTCTGACCATTATAATACATTATATTACGTTACAATTGTATAAATAAATATTATAAGTAAGCAGAATTTTTCATTTGAATATTATTCTCAACTTATCAACTATGTAAGATGGCGCTAAATCATCATTGTTATCTGCCAGGACTAACTATGGTAGTAACATTGACTTCAGTGATAATTTCCTATTTTGCTCACTTATTGCATAATCCTAATGTGACTGTTGAGATATGAGAAGCTAATATGTATACAAAAGCAAGAAACTATATCGTGAAAATATTTAAAAATAAATTTATTTTTCATTACCAAATAAGATTTAAATTCATACATTATAAAACAAATACAATCTTAAAAGTGTTCAAACGAATAAAGTGAAAAACTTCTCCTTCATTATTACCAATATAAAGCAGATAAAGCTTACAGAAACAGCAACGTGATAAATATTTTTGGATATACTTTAAGACATAAATATAAAGTAAATCTCATAAATCAAAAAAAATCAATACTAACCTCCGCATATATAAACCATTGCTTGTTTTGGCGTACTATCGATTTTATTAGAATCCATTTTGTACAAATTATTGAATAAAGAAGGGGTAGAGAGAATGAGTGGAAACTGTGTGGAAAGTCAACTAAAATCGTTTCAAACTACTCGGCAGAATTTCACGCCAGAATCGGTCGCAAGGTGACAACAACCTATGAAGTTGCTCTATGGAGGGTAGAGAAGAGTGGAAACTCCGCTCGCTTTACTTGGGAAAAGCTTATCAAAAATTAGCCTAAGATGCTAGTTCAGATTTGTCCCGTAGACGTTGCTGTTTTGGAAATCGTTCGATGGTTTCGTATGCAACAGAAAGAGAAAGCCAAAGCAGAAGCAGGGGAGCAGAGATTTCACTTTTCCCTCTTTCGACGCTCACTGCATATCCCCACTCTCTTCTCTTCAAATACATGCATTTGAACGAACAAACTCACAGTGTGTCGTCGCCTTGCGGCCAATTCTGTCCCGAAATCCTGCCATGTAATTTAATACGATTTTAATGGAGTTTCCACTCCTTCTCTCTTCCCTCCATAAACCCCCGTTTGTTGGCTATTTAAAATTGAAAGACAAGTTCGGCAACACAGTTGAGAACCCTTTTTCACAAATCTAACGAATACTGCAAATAAAGGTGGAAGTTGTCTTAAATTTAATACATGTACTTCTTAAGATAAAATTCAATAAATAAATATATTTCATGTCATAAAATGATTTATATGTGAAATAATAAAAATATGCAGGTATACATAATAATTACATAAATAAATAAGATTACAAACATATTACAGGTTTGTTTACTTAGATAATTGAAAACTAATATCCTTAAACATATTCTTACATTTTTCAACTAGATAAATCTCAGAATACTTAGTTTTTTGAATTTCACTCTCATAAAAGCGAAGAGAGATAGGTTCATTATAATAATTTTAATTTGATAGGTTATTTGATTAGTTGTTACAACTCTTGTTAGATAAATTTCAACTAATAAAATATTTTTTATTTCTCTTATTCGTACATTATCTCCAACTTTGTATTTTCCTTTTCTCATAGTCCTATTTTCGATTGGAAAATGCTTTTTTATCTTTTTTTCAATTCTTTTAGTTACATTTGAATGCTAAATCCATATTATTTCATGCTTTCTTGAATTATAAACTTTGATTAAATCTGGTAGGATATCCAACCTTTTATAGTTTCTCTGTTAACTGATTGTATTCATATTGCATGTTTTAACATTTTATTGAATCGTTCACATATGCTTGCATGAAGATTATTGTGTGAAGAATATAGATTTATCTTATACTTTTTCATCAGATTTGAAAGTGAGAATTGTAAAATTCTTTTACTTGATCAATTTGTACATTAGACAGTACTCGTCCTTGTTTCAATATATCATCTATAGCCATAGTAACATCGTTGCCACACTTTGATCTTACTAGAATGGCCCATGCAAATTTTAAAAATATTTCAATGACAGTGTGTAAATAACGCATATCTTTATGCTCTTTAGAGTACGGAATCATTTGTACAAAATCAGCCGGCCATGTCTCGTCTATTCCACGCACATCATATTTTCTTTGCTTATATCTACGACGTGCAGGTTTGTGCAAATTTTCAACCACATTTTCGTGATACATATTGTTTTAATCTCTTTTTATGATATTATTTTTGTTTTTAACGAGTTTCGTTATGTTTTCTTTCAAATGATCATATTTCTTAAGATCCTCCAGTTCCGTTTCTATGGAGAAACGTCTAGATTCAATCTTTTGCTCATATTCTTGAACGAATCTAACCGATTCAGAAATTTCATATGTTAACAACTCTACTTAGTTCTTTAGTATTACATATTTTTCACACTTGGGTCAATTCCACAAATTACGCGATGTGTAACATCGACAAATTTATTCGTAAATGTGCAACATATCGAGGAAAATGTATTTCAATCTGACCTAACCGTCGTTGAAATAAATTTGTCGATGTTACACATCGCGTAATTTGTGGAATTCACCCAAGCATGAAAAATATTATATTCTTAGAAATATATTTCAATTATTTAATTTGGTTCCACATAAAAATAATATAGCGCAGTTTTAATTTAATATTGAAGCCAATACCTGGAGAACATCAACTCCCTTTCGAGTCCTCTAACGTTCTTACAAACACGTCAAGTTTCATGATGCTACTGATGAAAACATCTATGAATGTATCAATATATGTATCTTATTTCAAATAATTCTTCAATAATGGATTGGATTTCATTGGCGTGATCGTTATTTCCAGCCTATTGTTCGGCAATTAGTAGTCTTTGTCCCTCAATGAGCTCTTTCGGATCATCCCAATATACTAACTCTTTTAATGAACCTTTTCCTGCTATTTTATATTTAGGTATAATATGTCATCCTCCATATTTTGTATGACTAGCACTGCTGCCAAACATCGGTGCAATGATGTTGACATATTTTCTACTCTTCGATGAGTGTATAGATTCATTTTTTCTATGTTTTTTTCCGGTGAGCACTAGTTGCTTCGGAAAATACTGCGATAATTTTCACAATCTGCTGAACTTTTTAATATGTCGTCTGGATCTTTTTTATGAGTAGCTCCATTAGCCGATTAATTATAGAATAAATTACATCTTTCACTTTTATTTTATTATCATCAAAAATATAATTTCAGAATCAACAAGCATGTATCTACTTCCAATATTTCTTACCATATATTGATTATCAAATTTACTGCGGCTTTGATCTAAAATGTTAGTTTTAACATTGTCTTCGAACATAGATTTGAATCTTGAATTCATCATTAAATTATCCAATTAGGCAAAATCATCATGGAAAACATAATCTTTTATAGAAACTGAGCGAATATCTTATATAAAACTCAACTTTTTTCGGGATGTAGTTCACTTTTTAATGCTGCAATCGGAGATTAGAAGACTTTCTGAATTCTTTTTGATTTTTTGATTCGACAAGTATCTCAAGTGGTGTAACCATTGGTTTCAATGTCTCACCTACAACTTTTTAAAGATTTTCTCTCTCCTTTTCCAATAGTGCAGATTTTCCTTTAATAGCTTTACGAGCTTGCAAGAGCTCGCTAAGGGTATTCTTTTCCTTCACAAAGTCTAACATGTTGTCGTGTTGATGCGTAAAATTGAACTGAGTACTAAAGATTTTCTTAAGTTCTTTTTATTGCAAAACAGTCAAAGAATTTTCTGTATCTACCATTACCTATCGCTCTAGTTTGATTAATAACAACGAATCGATATTTATCATTTTACCGGTATTCAGAACAATAATTAAGAAATTACTCTAAATTCAGATAAATTACTAACATATTAATATTACCTCTAATTAGCTATTTTGGTATATGACCATATGACTGGCATAGATATAAGCAGTCTACACTTTTATGTCTTCCCATGCAGAAAATTACTCTGACGTTATCCTGCTTCTAATATGCTACATCATCAAAAATCATAATTGAATTGGGCAATGCTTGATCAAATGATATTACAGATTCATGTTCACTGAGCAGCGGATATTTAAAACCTTCAATCGGTTCTAAAAGTTTTTTCAGAAATGGATACTTTGGCTGGGTTAACGATTTTGAATAAACATACACATTCTGGAATCCAAGCACATTGGGATTAGTGATTAAAGTTAATAAGCTATTTGTTTTTCCGTAATTTGATGGGTCGCCGAACATTGCTCGTATACTATATTGTAGTAACTATCCATGCCGCCTTTTTCTTTTTGTCTCGATTCTAAATTCAAAATGATGGGGAGTTTGCTGGATTGCTAAGTGAAATTCATGTTCCCGTAACTAAGTCTAATATATCGTTGAACAATGAATTTATATAAATGGATGTTTTATAATTTTTTTAACAGCAGTTATAAAATAGAAATCGCAGATGATTGTTCATAAATTTCGAAAACAGTCGAATCGTGGCGGAGGATTACTCGATAAAGTAATCAACAATTTACCATTTGAAACTCATCTTTCTGGATATGAATACTATGGTCCATGAACTAAGTTAAAAAAGCGAATGAAAAGTAGTGATCCAGGAATAAATCCGCTTGGTCAGTTATGTAAAGAACATAATATGCAGTATGACATTAAAAGCAGTAATCATAATATTGTTAATATGAATCTTGCTGATATGACTTGGCAGCGTGTTGAAGCAAATGATTCTAGTCTTGCTGAAAAAAACGCTACTCTAGGTATTACAAGTACTATGAAATTAAAGGCAAAAATTGGAAAGGGACTATAATTCATTTGGTTGGTTACGGCAACGAAAAAGTCATTAAAAGTAAGCAACAATTAGCTCAAAGTCATTCGATCTGCATTAAAGGATGCTCGTCAAGCTGTTAAGAACAATGATGGAAAAAAAGTTATCATTCCACGTTTTCTATCCCTTCCATCTAAAATTGGTGGAGTTCTTCCGTTTTTTAAACCACTATTTGCAAGAGTAACTGTAACTGGTGCTCTAGCAGGAGATGCTACTCGAATAGCGAAAGAAGTAAATCAAGTTAAAGCTACACAGAAAGATTATATAGAAAGTAAGCGACATAATAAGACGATAGAAGCTATTGTCTTAGGTAAAGATCTCTACTTATGCCATATAAGCATGGAATGGGATTATATCTGAAACCATATATTGGACACGGACAACTAAAAGAAAAGGTGAATTTAACGTTGCCAAATCGTGCATTATCAGATTATGATTTTATGAAATATGCAGGTATATCCAAAATTCTATATTTTCCAGATGTTTCTTGAAAAATAGTCTGCCTCACAATGATCCATGATATAATGAAACTGCTATTGATAATCTCGATTATTCACAAAATAAAGATACTCATTGGATGTCTTATCGGATGAGAGATTTTGCTGTAATATGCTCTGACAGTTTTGGTGATCTAAAGCCTTCCATAGATCTCATGAAATATTTCAATTTAAGTAAAGTACAACTATAAACCAAAGTCACGTTTGTCTTCAATTCTTAACTGTAAGTATATAAGGAAGGTTTTGTTTGTCTAAATTTAATCATTCCCATTCAATCAGTCGTAGAATATAGTTTCACTTTGACTCTCTCAGGCACATCTTTTGTTTGGGAAGTTCAATATTTTCCTTCTGTAGAACTAGCAAAACATAAAAAATTTATTTTAGGCTTAGTGGAACTTTTCACCTTTAACTCAACTTCAAATCTTAACAATACAAACAATAAAGGTAGCGCAAAACAATTATAATATATAAGTATAATATTTATAATACACAAATGAAATACAGACATATTGTACTAAATACGCGCACATGAAATAATATTGTAGTAGACATTAATATTATAAATGTAATATATATATATATATATATATATATATATATATATATATATATATAATATAACACGGGAATTTGTTACTAGTGCTACTGGTAGTTACGAGATTAACGATATTCATCATTTTTCATCAACTACATTGAAATCCAATGGAATTGAATTTTCCTTGAAGGCCAATAATAACACATTTAGAAGTGAATTAAAGTGTAGTATTGCATCATAGTTCTCAAACACCAATAGGTCGTTTTTTCGGCTTTATTACCAGCATCCTCAAGAAAAATACAGAGCAGAGTTCTGATTTATCAGTGAAAATATTGAAAATCAACGCACTCAGAGTCGCGTGTAATATTACTGCGGAAGCTTTCATTAAAAATAATAAGGTTCGTACCATTCAGAAATTCATTCCCAGAATTCCTTTAGGATGTAAAATTATAGAAGTTCCACGTCATGTTATATATTTACAACTGAGTGTTAAGTCTATATATCATCCTCAAATTCGAATAGTTCGTCAAGAAGAAACTCACTTGTATAATTTTCTATTACTTCCTGAAAAATGCACGAAATTCTAAAAATTCAATCAGGTGTCATATTTGATGAGTCAATTGCTCATTATGAAATTCACGCAGGTCAACTATACACAGTACTAAGCTTTAAAAACAATGACGAAATTTGTATTTGTATCCAACATTAAGATTTGTGTCCAAATTCCAGACAATACTACAGCTTATTATTTGACCTTGCATGACCGCTTCGTTCAGTATTATCCAATAAGTGGAGATGTGAGAAAGGTTATTTAAATAGCCAATGGATCATATTTCAAAGATCAGTCCTCCATTAGGAAGCAATAGAAGAAAACAAATAAAAAAAGAAAACTAATAGCTATAAGCATAATGGCTCATTTTAAGGCTCACTTCCTACTCCTCCAGACATTGCTCGATTCGAAAGGAACTTTGAGCAATTCGTCGCTGCGACGTCAGATAGGATATTATCACAAATTTCAGGAGTGTTTGCGTTTTCTGTTCTTCTTGCGTCAGCTGTTCTTCCATAATTCTATAATGTCTCCATAGTAAAGTATCTGTACGATTTATTAGTAAGAATCTTTGAACCTCATGCGGACTTAGAGCAATTTCTTTCTGTTTTTAAGTATATACTACATGTAATTTAGAACGATTGTTACACTGCTCGCAATGTATAATAACGAAATCATCACGACATTTTCGATAATCTTCAAATGTAATTTTCTTCTTTACAACGTTCGATTTTATTCCTTTAGCTATTTTTACTATTTCTGCTTCATTCACTAAAATACTATATATTTTGCTTTGTAAACCAATAAATGCCATCATAATTTTCCCATTACATTCATCCTTCATGAATCGTGATAATTTTTTATTTGATCGAGGTATACCATACTGATTATTTTCATCATAATCAAAAGTATTAAATTGAATATCTTCTTTCATAATTTTATACATATAAATGTCTTCCACTTCATATATCAAAATATCGATGTCAGTATATAGCTGTTTACACTTTTCTCCCACTGCTTTTTCATCTAGCAGAAGTGAAAATCATAAACTAGTGTCTTTGATAGGTCCACAATGTAAAGACTAACGTATATAGGCTTTTCAATTGTAAAACTTGACTCTTTAAGTTGTTTAGCCATCAAATTTTTATCGAAAATTACCCAGCTATAAAAATTTGGTAAAGCTATGCGTGCTTCTGCTCCATATCGACCTGTAAATTCATTGACTAATCGTACATATACGCCCAATCGTACTCCTTCGATGCAGTTTCCATAAACTGCATTAATTAAAAGTTTGTAAAAAGTTTTTGAAACTGATTCTTTGCCTGTTCCCTCTTTTCTGGATTAAACTCTATGTATTGTTTAATCCAAGGTTTTTGCTCCAAACTCAAAATTCTATATAGCTTTTTTAGCCGAACACCATTATTCAGTGGCTGTTTAAGTCCTTTGTATTGAATAACATTTCTTTTCTTATCGTTCAAAGTAGTGAGAAATTTCTTCTACATTGAGCCTGAAGGGTATACGATGCTATGCACAGAAAGACAAATCACGATGTTCGTCATAAATTTCTTCAGGGTATTCTAAATACACCTCAGCAATATAGTCTATATCTAAATCGACAGGAGCATGGAAGAAATCTGTATTTTATTCTATCTATTTAAACCTTTTAGTTAGCAGATATTGTGCCATCGCCCATTTATATAAATTATTAATACCATAATATAAAAGTTTTTTCCTTGTTTTTATCGTATGACGAACTAGTGTACGGATGTTTGCCTTCGCATGTCGATTAATACACTGTCTTATTCCTCCTCGAATGCCTGATTCGATTAATGATAACATATCAATATCTGTTAGAAGTTCCAATTCAACTTTCGTCATTTTAAGAGCTGCTGCAAATGTCAATTCGAGAGTTGTGTAAAAGTGAGCAGGGCAGAAACCGTAATATTTAATAGATGTCTCTCAAAAACTTTCAAACACATTAGCCAACAGTAGAACATCTGTTTTTAAATATCAGTCGGAATATTCTACTAATGTTCTGATATTGAATCTATCCTATACTTGAACAGCATGCATATAGTCTTCATCGGTAATATGTGAATCAGTTAATTGGTTAGAAAATCCGTTTTTCTCTGGAAGTGTTGTACAGGTTAATTTGTTTAACCCATCTACAAAATTGTATGGAAATATGCCTTTCCGCGTAAGATGAATATTTTCATTTTAAAATCCATCTGACTAAAATTCCTTTACAGCTAATTGTACATTTTGTAGATGTGATTTTCATTTTTCTAAAAAAACTCACATCGCAACCATCCATGAACTTTCTGCATGAAATTTACTTTTCTTTACTGTGGGTTATTAGAGACACTCGACCTTTCACCAACGAAGACGTACCAATTTCTTGTAAAATATAGTGTTTGTCATAATTAAGATTATGAAAAATAGCAGGAATTATCCTCGAGTCTTTATAATTCAGATTACATGAATTATGGTCTGTTCCTCTGAGACTGGAGAGAACAAAAAATTATTATTTTTCTTTATATGTGAGGTATTGAATTAATTGTATAATAAATAAATCTCGTACAGGAAGTTGATCCTTTTGAAAGTTATTGCCACATATATAACAAACAGATAATAATCGAAACTGTAATTCTTCAAGATCTGTGAGATTCATTATTTTTGTGTCTTATAGAGTCAGTCTAGATGCTCTCTAATGGATTTGAGTTTACGAACAAACCATTCTGCAAGTCTCTCATCGTCTCTACTTATTTGTTTATATGATTTATAAGCTGATAATTTTGCATCATAACTGCATTTGAAATAATAGGCCATGCTATATGCTTCGTGACGATGAAAAACATTCTCATTTTGAGTAGACTGCAATAAACATTCGAAATCTGCATAAATGATAAATGGTACTTTTTCACTGTTTTTATGATCTTAAAATTTAAGAATATTATTTGAATTGTTTGGAAAATTTATTCTGCATTCACTCATATTTTGACAATAGTATTCGTAATTTTTCAGTTTTTCCTCACTGTTAATAATTCTTAATACCTTTCACAGTAAAACTCTTTGGCGTGTGCTTTATTCAATTGTGAGCTAAAAATTCTGGGCAAACTTTTAATCCAAACATAATGGTATTTCAGTGAGCTAGCTTATCATCGTGAATATTATTTTCTTCGTATTCATCGATGTAATAATCTTGATTGAGGAGAAGGTTTACATGTTTCTCGTTTTTGTCGGATGTAATGTGACAAGGTGCTACCTTTTATCATATTTACAGAAATACTATTTAATTTTTCGAATTTTGCAACATCTTTTAGCTTAGCTAGAAATTCCATATCATCAAAGTTCAATTCATTTGTATACTGATTATAATGCTGAACGCTTTGAGAATTAATTACATTAGGATATAATCCTGAAAGTATAGTATATTTAAAACACGATTAACACTATTATATATATTAGCACATGCCTTATTTGATATTATAATCTTTGGAAAAGATGAAATATATGATCTGCCCTTATGAGGAGAAAATTTTTCATGTTTATGGATAAACTAATAATACATTTACAGGTTCATCCTGAATCGTTTTCCTGAACCTCTTCCACATGTGCAAGAAGAGGCTCCATAATATGTTCCTCAAACCATTTCTTGGTAATAAATGTATATACATAATAATACATAAATCGGAGACAGGTAAACTATAGCACTCCGCGTCGTAATATATATAATATCCATCCATTCCTCACCATTTTTTTATTCAGAAACTATAATATGAGATCAGAATTAAGTTTCATTGCAGTATACTCTTCTAAGCATGCTTTCACCTTATTTTAAAGATCTCTTCTGCGTCAGTTAAGAAGCTAAGAATGTCTACATGATTCAAATTTTCGACTGCACCAGGTCTGGTTCGATTTATAAACACAGATTGGACATTACGCCATTCCACTTTAGCTTCTATCTTCTCAGAGTATAAAGTACCGCCATGCTGAAGGTATCAGTAAAGTCCTGTATGTATACCGGAAAGGTTAACAAAACAAGTGGAACACTTTTGCTTTTCTCGTCGAGAAAGATTAGTGTCTTCCATTTTTCTCCTCACTTCCTTCATAGATACATCAGCCATAGCCAGCCAATAACGAATATTATCTTTACTGCACATGTGCACAGTTTCTAAAATTCCACGATAAAGTTGCATAAGACGTTCGATAGATGCAATTGACGCCATTTTCATTTTTTACGTTAACGGTTGAACTAGTAAAAAATAATAAAATCACCAAATAAATCAAACTTCTTTACAAAGATTTAAAGTTATATATATAAAAAAAATCACGCTTATTAGAAAAGCGAAAAGCTTAAACTGAACATATTTGACTGTATTGCATCAAGTGTGTTCCTTCAAGCAAAATGGCCCACTTTGAAAGGAAAGCAAAGAATAGGAAGTAGAAATGGCAAATATCAAAACACTAACCAGTGCTTTAAAATAGAGAGTAGAGATATATCGTCTTTGCAGCCAATTCAATATTAACCATTTAGTTTATCATCACAGACCATCATCTCTCTTTTTCAGCAGATAACTGTAAAAGCCATTTCTGTGTGAGGGGTAGGGCAACTTTAATATCTTCAGTTACGTTCGTCCAATCAGATTATTCATAAAGCTTTCTCTCTAATCTTAGCTCAAACCAAATAAACTGACCTTTCTTTATCCAATCGCATCTACATTTATGTCTTTTCACTAGCCAATCGTAGAAGTGGGGGTTATTTCAGGAGGCGGCGTATCTTATTATAAAATGAGAATTTAAGCATGAAAATTATATTTCTTGCGTCACTCCGGCTTTGAAAATAAGTAGTACGACAATACGAGGTTATTTTTAGAAAAAATATCTTGCAATGTTTGGTAGGTAAGGAATTTTTCTGTGATATACCGAGTTGGCTGAGTTTGGAAGGGGGTGCATTGTCCACCGTATACCTCTTCAGGTCATCATTTCCATGGAGCGATTTGATCTGGAGTGAAACAAAACTGTAGACTGGCTGCAACCTGATTATCATGGAACTGAATGGGATTCTGTCGACAATCCTTAAGATAGGTTGAAAAGAACATTAGAGATTTGTTGCACTGAATTACGAAAATCATACGTGAAGGGACGAGAAAAGAAGGAATGGTTATCGAACTTTCTACGAAATATGTAGGTAATTTTCATACTTTTAAAATCATTTTGATATATATTATACTTTTATCATACTTTTTTTATATTTGTATCACATTTTTTATTACTCTTTCACACTTTCTCTAATTCGAAAACATAATTTAATTCTAGAATTATATTGGATGTGGAGGAGTTTCATTGTCCTTCTTCACTATCAATGCAGAGTGAAGGTTCAAATGTGATGTATCACAATCATCAATTATATAGAAGACATTTACCAATGTGTGCGAACAATATCAATATAATAAATTGTATATTACTATAAATATATATTATTAATAAAATGAATTTATAAAGCAATTTAAGAGAACTTTAATTATATTTCTATTTCATTAAAATAATTATTGACCCTTTTGAGCCTAGAGTTTCCTTCACTAGCTCGGGCACTGTTCTTGAAGAGGTTATGTTTACTCTCCTATGCTAATAATAAAATCTACTCTTTTTTAGATAGGTTGAAGGCCAATGGCTTTACATACATGCAAACTATTTCCTTTAAGAGAAATAGCTTACACCAACCTCGGCCTTCCAACCGATTTCCTTAGTCCGTTGAAAACCCTATTCTTTAGTGGAATATACAAGGTTTGTGGGGCATGCATAGTCCTCGCATAAAAGAAGGAACAATCCCTTCACCGGAATTGGATATGGTTATGAGGAATAATTACAGAAACGAAATTAAGATTTTTACTCACTTTTATTTCTAATCTCCCTTTTTTTTTGTTTTTTACAACCCTTATTTACTTCTGTCCAGAGAGAGAGAGAGAGAGAGAGAGAGAGAGAGAGAGAGAGAGAGAGAGAGTGTTGGTTTCTGGCAGACTCGATGCTGTTGATGCTTCTGTTTACCTTTTGGTGAATGTACTGAAGCCTTTTATAGTAGCGACGCGTGTTTTCTAAATGATAGTAATGGTGATGAATAGTTACTGAATGGATAGTAACAGCCTAGTCAGCATCTACTTGTGCCACCTGATATCTTCTTGTCTTCTTATATGTATAGATATACACCGCGGTGTTATTTTCTTATAAAAATTTAAGAAAAATTATTACAATTACTAATGTTTATTTATTCCTATAATATTTATATCTAGAATATATATATATATATATATATATATATATATATATATATATATACTTTGCAGTTATAATAGTTAAAGTAGTTGACATAATTTCATTTTTGTTAATGTTATATAAATAAATTTATTATATTATCAGGTATGTGAATAAGTCTTTCCCGTTTTTTTTCAAATTTTGAGCCTTTATTGTGAAAAAATGGTTACAAATGAATTATTGAAAGTATTGGCCATCGCTAGGTACAACTTTTTCCCATCTTTCTGGCAACATACGAATCCCGTTGCGAAAAAATTCGACCGGTTTGGCCTCTATCCAGTCATCCACCCATTTTTTGGCTTCCTCGTAGGAATGGAAGTGCTGGTCAGCCAGGCCATGCGTCATCGATCTGAAGAGATGGTAATCAGACGGAGCAACGTCTGGACTATACGGCGGGTGGGGTAGGACTTCCCATTTGAGCGTTTCTAAGTATGTTTTCACCGGCGGTGCAACATGTGGGCGAGCATTGTCATGTTGCAAAATAACTTTGTCGTGCCTGTCGGAGTATTGTGGCCGTTTTTCTCGCAGTGCGCGGCTCAAACGCATCAATTGTCGTCGATAGACCTCGCCTGTGATCCTTTCATTCGGTTTCAGAAGCTCATAGTAAACCACACCTTGCTGGTCCCACCATATACAGAGCATGAGCTTGGCGCCATGAATATTTGGCTTGGCCGTCGATGATGATGCATGGCCGGGTAGTCCCCATGATTTTCTTCGCTTCGGATTATCGTAACGTATCCACTTTTCATCGCCAGTCACGATACGATGCAGAAAACCCTTTCTTTTATGTCGCTGAAGCAGCTGTTCGCAAGTGAAAAAACGCCGTTCGACGTCTCTCAGCTTCAGTTCGTACGGCACCCAATTTCTTTGCTTTTGGATCATTCCCATGGCTTTCAAACGCTTGGAAATGGTTGTTCGGTCAACTCCCAATGCTTCAGCAAGTTCTTCTTGCGTTTGACAATAATCTTCATCAAGCAAAGTCGCCAATTCTCGATCTTCAAAGATTTGCGGCCGCCCGGAACGCTCCTTGTCTTCCACGTCGAAACCATCCGCGAACACTTGAATCATCGACACAACCTTCTCCATAAGCCTCCTGAAGCAATCGATGCGTCTCGGCAGCAGATTTCTTCAAATTGAACCAATAAAGTGAAACTTCCCGCAAATGACGTCGACTCGGCTCAAATTTCGACATTTTCACGATATCAAAAATTTATGATGCGAAAAAATTTTAACTAATGTGTTAGTATGGAATTGTTGACATATGAATAAGCTTTGATTATGATATATGTAACCATTGAATACTCGCACAGTATTGGTGGCGCCATCTCTTACAAAAAACGGGAAAGACTTATTCTCACTCCTAATACTATTTCGTGTATATGTGAGAGGATAAATTGTCGATGGAATGTAAGTTATGATATTTTGTTATATATATATATATCCTTATATAAATGCACATATGTATGTATATACACCTGTATATACCATTTGTATTTTGTCTTATGCTGTTCTGTATATATGCCGTTTACCCGTGCATTATCATATATTTTCTGATATAAACGAGGGCGGATTGATAAGTTTTGGCCTGACCAAGAAAAACAACGTTTTTAAGAATTTTTTTTCTCAACATAATCTCCTCCAAGGCTGATACATTTCACATAGCGGTGTTCTAGTCTAGTAATGCCATCTCTATAGACTCATTCGTTAAGCTCCTCAAAATACCCATTCACAGCTTCGATTACTTCTTCATTGTTCGCAAATCTCTTACCGCCAAGCGATTTCTTGAGGTTAGGAAACAGATAACAGTCACTCGGGGCTAGGTTTGAAGAGTAGGGAGGGTGCAGCATCAATTCAAATTTCTTATTCATTCTTTTAGCCATCGCAAAGATTGGCATGTGCGCTGGTGCGTTATCGTGATAAAACAAGATTTTTTTCTTCGCCAGATGAGGTCGTTTAATTTTCACTTCGTGGCTCAAACATTGCAATAAGTCTACGTAGTATTGACCAGTAATAGTTTTACCCTTTTTAAGGTAATCAATGTATGTAATACCTCTTGTATCCCAAAAAAATTGTTTTTGCCTTTTTTAGAATTGGTTCCCCTGGTCCAATCCACTGTTTAGACTGTTGTTTGGTTGCAAAAGTGTAGTGGTGGTCCCAAGTTTCGGCAACGGTTACGAATCGATGCAAAAACTCGCTTGTATTATGCTTATACAACACGAAATTGGTGGTAGAAATGTTCTTTCGAATTAATTTTTGGTCGATTGTTAGCAAACGCGGTACTCATCTTGCACAGAGCTTTTCTATATACAAATGTTGATGCAAAATATTTTGTACACGTTCATATGACATCTTACAGGTTTCAGCTATCCCACGCACTTCTAGTCTGCGGTCTTTCAGCACTTTTGATAGATTTTTTCGATTCTATCTGGACTTGTGACCTCAATGGGGCGTCCTGAGTGAGGCTCATCAAAGGTACTGACACGACCCTTTTTAAACTCGGACACCCACTGCTTAACGGTTGAATATGATGGGGAGTATGTCCTCAATATTGAGTCCATCTTTTCTTTAATTTGATATCTGTGAGAAAATTATGTTATTATTCTTGCTACGGTTTCTCAATATCTTGACCTCGTCTACGTATTGATCTCTAAAAAACTACTTGGTTTGTTTTCGGTTATCTGTAATGCTGGTATAGGGTTGAGTGGGTGTGCAGCCTTAATGTCCAATTTTTAGTTGTTTGCCTTTTTATTATTTTCCTTCGATATTAACAGATCTGTAAAGTCAGTCCCCACTGCTCCAAGCAAATGAAGCGACAATCCATAAACTTGATGAAGCGCATAATTGTTTATGAAAACGCTAATTAACATTTTTATTGCTTGGATTATGAACAAAATTCCGATGATGCCTGCACTGGTGCTTCCAAAGAGACGAGTTTTTGGCATATCCTTTCCCATGTGAATTCCACTATCTTTTCTATTGCATTTGTATTTAGCAACTTTTCTATAGTTCCTTCTTCTTCTTCTATTGCGTGTCCGTTGATCTCTCTTGCCACGTTGTTGAGAAATGCTGCTTTTTTGAAGGGAACATAATGGATTCCCGAAAACTTTCTAAATCTTCCTGGGTATAGATTCCGTCTGTGTCAAGGTCTTGGCGGCTCGTGTGTTTCCAACTAGGTTCAGAATGTAGTTTTAGGATAGCGGGACTTATTTCTGTTACAGGTTTAGGTAATATTTGGTACCATTGTTCGCCTATTTACTAGGTTGCCGGAAGAGTGGGGAAGTATGTTACTATGGTACCTTTACTTTTAAGAATCCTAGGATTCATGAATAATGTGGAGTTCCCCTTTCGGACTGGTAATTCTGTGTAACAATTCGAACTGTAAGGTATCTTTACTTCCACTGGTATACACTTCATCAGATGGGCAACTTCTCCAACTAAAAGTGCCATGTAACCGAAACCTCTCAGTAGATTGTACACGAACTCGTCGGAAGCTTGAGTAGCAATAGCAAGTCCGTGTTTAATAGTTTGTCTTTCTATGTTACAACGTTGGAAATTAAAATACTATCTCGGTATAATTTTGTCACTTGTGTGCGTATATATATATATATATATATATATATATATATATATATATCCACTTAAACTAATTTCACATTTACATAGGTAAATCTAAGTCTGCGGTGTTGGTTTTGCACGATTTTACAAATGATTGCCCTCAACAGTTTCAAAGATTACAAATTTAGGTTGTTCCGTCCTTATTATTTGGTAACCGCATATATGTTGGCGTCCTTTATTGGTAAGGGCAAATGTCGCTTTTCGAGAAGAGAGGGAGTATACGATTTCATTCTCCTCAAATTCTAGATCACTTATTTTTTGTGTGAGTCCCTCATACAAAATACTAAATTTATCAAACTTACAAGCATGGCTAATGATCGGTCTCCAAAACGTATATCCCCCCTCTTGATCGATATAGTGCCCACTGGAAAATGGGCATACCCTTCCGGATTTGAGACGAATTACCCTACCGTTCAAATCTATGTTGTCCAGGCCATGGATGAGCATTAGTGTTTCTAGGGCCTGCACAACTGCGGAATTCCATGATCCATACGGGTCACTATAACCAGCGCCTTTACATTTGCCGTCAGTATTGACATTTGCAGCTAACGTTAAACTATAGGAAGAGGTGTCATTTACCTGTAAGTTCATAATTCTGCAATTTCCTATTGATGATATGCCTGTTGTGTACGTTTTCGCAGCTAGTCTGTCCTATTTTACATATATATTGGGCTCTACTTACGCTTATGGGCGATATGTTTGATAAAGCGCCGCAATAGAAAATCGTTCTTTCAATTCGAATTCGAAATGGGTAAACTTTAGTTTCTGTGTATTATTTGATAAATTACAACAATTGAACGTATTGGTACGTGACATTGACTTCATTATCCGGAATGTCACATTCTCCCACTTCTGTGAGTGCTACTGTAGTTATGTTGGCGTACGGAGACCCACAATCATAACCAATGATTGCTGAGGCTGTTTGGGTCAGTGATAATAAATATAAAATTGCCAATGACATTTTTCTATATATTTTTTTTATTTTCTTTCTCTGTAACAAAAATAGAATTAGCTTCCATGTTCGAATGAAAGATTTCCTAATATCAATTCTCTTAGAAATAGTATTAATAATAAAAGTAAAGTAAGACATAGAATAGTGAAGTAGATGAAAGTGAATTGATGAAATTAGTGGTTATACTACGTAATTTTTAACACGGGTCACTTTCTAATTTTTTCCTCTTTTTTTATTGGTGACTCACGGTTGATGTGCGATAAAGTCTATTTGCGTGCACAATTTTTCTACCTTTATTTAATTTAATCAGTATGTTATTTTTAGTTAGAATTTCTAATAATTTATGTAGCCCGGAGTAGTGACTGTTAAATTTACCTGGTTTCGGATCTGATAATAGAAATACATAGTCGCCTAATTTAAAGTTTCTTGAATTTAATTTTTGGTCATAATACTTTTTCGATTTCAATTTGGACGAGACTAGATACTCGTATGCCATTTTTTTTGTAAACCATTTAACTGTGTTACCAAATCAATTAAATAGCCCTTATATTTCGGGAGCAAATCTGCCTTTCTTAAGGGGTAAGTCGAGGGTAATCGGTCTAGACGTCCAAATACGAGTTCGTATGGGGTGTCTTTGGTACTTTCCTGTACACAAGTGTTACAGTTTAGCATAGCCAAATCATAACAGCTATCTCACTCGTCGTCGTTTGTGGTGTATTGTTTTAGGAATTCGCCTAAGGTATAGTTTGACCGTTCCAAGGAGCCATTGGATTGGGGATAGAACGCAGTTCTTCATAATTTTTTTATTTTAAAGCATTTTGCTACCCTACTTATTAGACTGCTAAAAAAATTTGTATCTTGATTTTTGAGAATTATTTTTGGTGTCTCGAATATACAAATAAATCTTTTTATAAAAGCATCAGCGATAGTTGTAGACAGGGTATCTTCCAGTGGTATTCCCATACAGAACATCGTGAACTGATCTTGAATGGTGAGAATGTATTCGTTGTCGTTTCTCGTGCGTTTCAATGGTCCTACGACGTCTAACGTCGCCTTTTTCCTTTAACTCGCTGGACTTCTCCTGTATCCATCGTATTTAATTTTATTTTATGTGTTTCTAATACCTTTTTGGCGCCTTCATTACAAGGCTGTCCTCTACTATCGATAAAAAGAACCAAATTGTCATTTCGATGGCACAGTGATTCCTTTGCTTCGATTAAATGATTATAACCAGATTGCGCTTTATTACATATGTCTACTGCGTCGGAAAAGATTAATTCATGTGATTCCACGGAGGACATTGAGTTAGCGTCTTTGTGGAAGGGTTGCTGGTTCGGCTTTGAATTCTTCTTCCTCTTCTAGTTCGCTCTTAGCATAGTTTGCTGCTGTTTACGAGATATTTTGTGCTAGGCGTTTATCAATTGGAAAGAGGCCCTTTTTTCTGAGCGCCTGGTTGTGGTGGTTCTGGTGTCTTTTTCTTGGGCCTTCCTCTCTTACGCAGAGATCCCTTCTCCGGCAGTCTCTGATCCATTTGCTTACTAGCTTTCGTTTTTTTAGCTAGTGGAGGAATTAGCTCGTGTTTCTGACCTGAACGAGAGACTAGGTTGGCGGCAATTACATCCGGCGGATTGAGAGAGTGCGTCGGCCTTGGAATTTAATTTGCCTGGTTTGTATAGTACTGTATAATCGTACTCAGACAATTTAAAACGTCATTTCTGTAGGCAAGTGTTTAGCTCTACTGTCTTGAACTAGACTAGTGGTTGGTGGTTCGTGATAATTTCAATTCTTCTGCCATAAACGTAGGACCGAAATACTTTTACACTATGTACGACAGCTAACACTTCCTTTTCATATACTTCATACTTTAGTTTGGTATTGCGTAATACGCGCGAAGTATATGCGATAGGTCTATCTTTTCCAATTAGTGTTTGCGACAACATATGTCCTAAAAGTATCCTGATGAATCTGTTGTTATGATAATTGGTTGCGTAAACTCGGGGAACTGTAGTAAAGGTGCGTTGCAGAGTATGTGTTTCAAGTTCTGGAATGCAATTTCTGATTTATCCGACCACTGAAATGAGGTATCTTTTTGGAAGAGCTTAATCAGTGGTTTAAATATCGCAGCGTTTTATTAAGTTTTCTATAAATCGGCGGTAGTAACCAGCTAGACCAAGAAATTGACTAACATTTTTTACATTCTTAGGTTGTGGACAGTCCCTATTTTCTTCGGGTCTGGACTGAGTCTCTTTTCACTCAGTCGTTGCCCTAAATAATTGACTTCAGTTTTTAAAAACTCGAATTTGTGAAACTGAAACTTAACTTAACTTTGAAAATGAAACTTAATCCTGCTCTCCGGAGTCTATCTAATCACAATTTGATTTTCTGATCATGTTCTTCGAGAGTATTCGCATAGACGACGATATCTTTTAGGTAGAAAAAGAGTTTTATGCCCTGTAATCCTTTCAAGAGACTATCCATTAGTCTTTGAAATGATGCGGGTGCATATTTGAGCCCGAATGGCATTCTAAAGAACTCGTAATGGCCAAATGGGATGCTAAATGCAGTTTTATAAGCATCTCTCGGATCCATTTGGATTTGGTGAAATACTGATGGAAATTCTAGTTCTGTATAATATTTAGCTCCTCCTAGTTGGTCGAATATTTCCATTATATTGGGTAAAGGGGACGTGTCGCTTACAATTTTGTCATTAAGGGCCCTCAAATCAAGTACCATGCACCATCTAGGGCGTCCTTCTGCATCAGCGCGCTTAGGAATGATTCATAAAGGACAATTCTAAGGAGAATTTAAGTCCTTTATTACTCCAGTAGCTAATAGGTCGTTAAGGCAGTATTCTACTTTACACCCTCAAAAAAAATGCTATTTTCGTCAAATTTTTTTGAGAATGCTATTGAAGATATGGATGTAGGATTTGAAATGCTTAATAAATACACTCTTGAAGGACATAAAAAATTTTTTTTATTTATTTTATACATTTTTTATACATGTAAAGTATGGTGAAAGCCAACATCTCAAAAAGTAGGTAACGTTGTCGTGGTCGTAAAATCTTGCCGACGGATGGTCTGAAAAAAAATCAAATAGTTATATGTTCAGTATGACTAAAGAAATCGATCTAACTAAAATATTTTGTGTACGTGCAAAATCAACAAAATAGCGGCTGAAATACAAAAGAAAAAAAATTGCTTTTTACGTCTTTTTTTGCAATAAAAATATAGTTAGAATTAAAATTTTAAGCTGATTGTAGTTAGGGCGGTTGATACAAACATATAGAATATGTGTTCAAAATTTCATAAGGATCGGTTCTATAGTTTTTTAGTTTTGATGACCACGGTACTTGAAAACGCTGTTTTGAGAAAAACGCGTTTAAAGTTTTTATAAGTGAAAAATCATAGAAAAAATTATCTTACGTTCAATCACCGATGCCTGAGCCATACAATATACCTTCAACTTTTTCCAAGCGAGTATTTTTATCTAATTTAACCTGCTTTTTTGAGTTCTGCTCTCCTTAGAAGGCTCAGTCGAGTGGCGGTTTGGCCGATTTTCAGGCCCATAATTTCGATTATTTTCAAAAGTGGGCTGAATCCTTCATTAAAAATGCAGGCAGCGGTGAGGCATGCAATTTTAACGATTTTTTTCCCATTATAGACATGCTTCGGTGCCATAGCTCAAACTGTTAAGTTGAAACACTCATTGTTATTTTGAGTGTTTCTGCCCAAACATCTCTCCAGCAATTCCGTTTCTGTTAGATCTTCGTAGATAGAAACACAACACACTGTCCACTGTGAGAGCATTGAAAACACAGTAAAAAATGAATAAAAGAATAACCACCAGTATTATCAACTTTCACATCAAAACTCGGATCGTTAGACTTTTTCAGTTTTTCACGTACTCGTGTTACTAGTACCTCCTTCGTCAGCGAATCCGTATTCGTGAAAAGAACGTTTTCTAGTTCTAGATGAACGACTAGAAGTTTTCTGTGAACGATACACTTTCTTCGTATACATTACGAATAGATAGATGCTTCACTTTTGAACTTTGTATCACGACTGATTCTCCACTACTGAAAATTATAAAGAGAAGGTAATATTGAGATGCAAAGCTATATATTTTGATGAGAATATAATGATTTACAATATAAGTATAATGATTTACAATAGGGGAACAGCTGCTGCAGCGAACATGGCCAGGTAGATAGCTTATCCGGCGCGCGTGCTCAGGTAAGTGCGTTCGAAAGGTGAAAAAGTATAGTTAGACTACCTGAATCTTTCTAAATTTTTAAGCTAACATTCTTGAATATATTTACTTTCGAAAAATGTAAAAAAATAAAACTTTTTTTTCAAATTTGTAAAGTAGAATACTGCCTTAACTTGTTTGTTAATTTAGCTTTTCAGTGCATGGGGGAATTTATACTGTTTTGAATTGATGGTTTCATCATCGACCATTTTAATTCCACGCATTATAACGTCTGTGCATGATCATGAGTCTCCAGAAAAGAAAATGACGTCGCGATTCCTTTGAACTAAATCTTGCACATACTTCTTCTCTACAAGGTTGAGATGCTCTGATTTCTGGACCACAATTCTTTGAATCAATTACATTCTGAATGATACCTAGATCTTCTGAGGTATCAGTTTGTGAAAGAGAATGTAATGTTTTAATTGCATTACTCTCTGAATCTAGGTATTGATCGAGGAATTTATCTGTTTCGTCATTGTTGTACATTAGCTCTCAGCTTGTTGATTGTTGGAGTTGTATCCTCGACAGTAGGTACCAGTGTGGCCAGGCTTGTTATATGTTATTGACGGGGTTTTACTTCTACAAACTCGGTCCATGTGTCTGATTCTATTACACACTTGGCATTTAGTTAAGGTGTAGCGTTGTACTGCAGTATGATTCGTTCTTTTGCAAATCTGGCATGCCTTTGGTCTTTGTATATTTCTACTTCTACTGTAACATTCTAACACAAAATGCTCCTTTATGCCACAATAACTAGATAATATAGTTTTCGATTATGTTTGATCTTCTAATTTGCACATCTGAATTAGTCGCTCATTGCTGTTCCTTGGCATCAAATTTTCTCTTTCTGTTAATTGCTGATTCCTTTCTATTTTCCTTTCGACGGCGATAACATCTTTAACAATATCTTGGACCGCTTTAATTGATTTCAGACGGGGTGTAATGTCAGACTTAAGCCCTGCTCTAAAGCAATCTATTAAGGTATTTTCAACGTAATTTTGAAGGTAGTTCTAGCGGGTGCGTTAGTGGCTACTCTGTTTACTTCATATATCTGCGAGGTTAGTTCCTTTAGCCTGTTGGCATACGTCAATACGGATTCATTTCTACGTTGAAACTCATTGCTGCTCAAAATTTTTTCTCATTGATTGACTAAGTTTCCTATCTTACCCTTTGCCTTCTCAATCCTACCTAAAATTACATATAAAATGAATCTAATATTGCAAGAAATTGCATGAATTTAATATTGCAAGAATCATTTTCCATTCTTACCCATCTATTTCGACACATTAGACTATGTCAACTCCATACATTCAAAATTTTGGGCAAAAAATATAACGTCAATTCGAAAACGTTTCAGAATTATCAACATTACTATAGTCATCCATTCGCTGTTATAAAAAAAATAATACTGTTTATTGTATATAATTATATTTACAAAAGCAAATGAAAGGTAAGGAAAACAATTTCTGGCTTTCGGTTTCCTTATTAATATCTTGCTCCCTATAATAATACACACCTATGATCAGTAGCAGTAAGCTAATTATCTATATCATTAAAACTGATTATCTGTGTAGCAGGCATGCTCACTCGCCGCCTTTCCCGCCCCCGTCCAAGCGCGCGAATGTGGTCTTGTGTGCCAATAAGGGGAGCGATCCCTTTCAATTTTCTTTCGAGTGGAAATGGGACTACGACTGATGAGTTTTTCGATGCTATATAGCTACCAGTAAAGGTCAGATTATATTTATGTTTGCAGGTCCCACGCCTGCGTAACCGTTTGGTTTTTCAAACGTGACTCAATAGGATCTAACTTTATAAGACATCAAAATCATGAATTTGTGAATATTTCTTCGATTCGAACGTTGGAATACAGTAGTACGAAAATATAATTTAAAAATTATTTGAACATGTACTTGCAGATCCGTTTTTGAATCCTTTTTTTGTAATCAAAGGAATTATAGATACTAAATTATTTCATCTTTCTTCAAAATACCTACCCATATAAAATTACACTGAAAATCTGTTCACTCTGTGAAATCATTGGATACTCTTACACGAGTCATTTGAAAACTGGTTAAAATTAGTTTAAATCACTTACAAGAATCGAAATCGTCTATGAAGAAAATTATTTTAAATCATAATGAAAACTGTTTAAAATCAATTTAAGTCACTTGCAATAACTGAAATCATCTATGAAAAAAATTATTTGAAATCAGTTGAAAACCAGTTTTCAGATTCAAGAAATTGTATTTTTCATCAAAACATTAGTAATAGAATATTATAAAAATACTAAAAATTTATCTGACAAGGTAATTGAATTGTTATGAAAATGTAATTGTAGATATAAGTACTGATGATTTTGTCAAATTTTAATGTTATTGGATTTTAAGCAAAGATCATAGTGATCTTATTATATTAAGTAGAAAATAGTGAAATACAAACATTTAAGAAAAATAATGTGAATTTATTTTCTGACAATAAATTATTTTATTAATGATAATATAACGAAATATATATTAACAATTGATCCATATTTAATAATCTTGATGACAACAAACATTACTTCCTCTAACATCTTCAAACATGTTTTTTGTTTCATAATTTAACTGGAGTTACCAATAAAAGGTTGAAATAACCAAGCAATTATGAATTGATATAGGTAATAGTTTATAATATATGCCGTAGTATAATCAAGTTTCTTGGATAAAATAAAGCATTTACATTGATAAAAATATATTTAATTATTCAATATCTTTTCAAAAAACATTCGTAATTCATTTGATGGACTGGGAGCTTTATTTAACTTTGTGTACTGTTCTCTAAAAGATAATAATCCACAATATTTTTTAACCATTTAAATTACCATAAACTGTTTAAAGGTGGACCCGCCAGTATATGTTAAAATAATTTTTAAATTATATCATATTTTCTTAGTACTGTATTCCCACATTATAAAAAAGTGAGCTCCTACTTTTTTATTGAATAATCATAAGTAATAATTTCGAAACTTATACGAATTGGTAATCATCTATTGATAATGATATACTTGACTAAGTAATAATTGATTTCAATACTTACTTTTGTTTAATTCAGTAATAAATGAATATAATCCTGAAATATCATTTTATTACTATCTTAAGCTATAAATTTCTTTTTAAGAATGAAAAATATTTACACGTGACTGTTAAGTCTATTTAGAACAAAATAATATCATTTATATCAAAACACTCTATAGCGGGAACTCCGCCGATAATCACAAGGGAGTAAAGCACGTATCTCGGAGACAAGCCACAACGCTGCAAGATACCAGTGAAGGCTATATAGGAAGTATATTCGGAATTGGATGGTGGATCGAGAAAATAATTTTACAACACAGTATATTTTTGATAACAAAAAATAAAAATACGTTTACTCAGAAAAACTCTTCTTTCGACAAAATTCTGAAAAAAACAAAATATAACGAAATGATTACTTAATATAAAACTTAATAAACTAGATTTACAAACTTATAATAATACAATTTATTTAAACGCATGCTAGTTTCCGTGACATTTAATTAATCCAGCGCTAGTTTCCGCACGGATACCCGGTGCTATTTTCCACGCGAGGAATTTAACCGTATTAGGTAGATTTTACTCTAGGTATAAAACTAAGGTGTCATTTCTCGGAGTCAGTTCTCTGGTCACTCAGAGAAGCGCCTCGCAACCAGGATCAAGAGTTAATAGGTAATAGAATTTTACAGGATAAGAGAACTGCTGGTCTTTTGAGGAGCGCCTCGCAACCAGGATCACGTTCTCTTCAGGAAAGGTAAAATTATTAACCGTCTGTCTTTTGAGGAGCGCCTCGCAACAGAGATCAAATTAATATTTCGGAAGGATATTTCAGGCAGGAATTTTCTGAACTCTGGACAGTTTATAACTCCGGGAGGAATTCAAGTGACACGACTTCGGGTCAACCGGTTCACTGGACGAACTCCCTGATTTTGCCTTTTACAGGCCCTTTTATAATTAAATTATCGAATATTGTCGTCGCCGGTTGTATAACATCGGACGACCCGCCGATTTTTAATAATAATATTAATAGTAATAATATTACTAATAAGAATAATAATAATATTAATAATAACAATAATTAATAGTAACTATAATTTTCGTAATTAAAATTACAAGGCAGTCGATTATTGCGTATAAATATTATTTGATGCACGTACAATAGTGTATACACACACACACACACACACACACACACATACACACACATATATATATATATATATATATATATATATTTGGTGTGAATAATATTTAATTAATTATATTAATGAAATACAGCGGGTGAATTCGTTTTAGGACACCCGTTGTATATGCTAGAATGCGCGCGCCAGTATAAGGCTTACGTGTTCCCCTACCGCAGTATTCGCTGCTGGCGCGTGTCGTTCAACAAGAGAGGGGGATAGCTGCCGCCGGCCTAATACACTTGACGCGGCTCTCTCTTGCCGCGAGGTGTATCCCCTCTAACGTAGTTTTCGGATTTAAGCTTAATGGTAGAGAGAGAGACTATGTATTGCGTTCTCTATACGCTTCGTTTTTCGGCGGTCGCGTCGACTACCTTCTACAATAGTCGCCGCAACTTTGCCCGTTTTTGGTATGTTTATCGCGTTATATAATATAATATATTAATTTAATTTCGGTTTTCTTAAATTTTTGTGTATTCTATTCTTTGACTTTATATTTAATATCTTATTTCATAAATATTTATTTAAATTCAATCACTTGATTCTAAAAAATGAGGTAATTATTAATCAGTTATTAATACTAGTTAGTTATGCATACTAAATCATTTAGTAGATTGAACTATAATACTTTTGAACTAACTAAATATTTATTTGGATCTACTAAACATTATTTTTATTAAATATATTAGTTAATTTTATTCCTTTTATATGTATCAATGAAATATTTATATTAAGTTAACTAAATATATTTGACTAATTCCTTTTACTAAATATTTGATAGAAGTAACTAATGTTTTCTTCAGTGTATTATACACCTTTTGTATGAAGTCATTTTTATTAAATAAACATATTTTCTTTACAGTCCCTGTATTAATAGTATTATTTTTTAACAATATTTAAGAAAGTAAGCAGTTTTTATGAATGTTAATGCATTTTTTAAAAATACTATTAATACAGGGACTGTAAAGAAAATATGTTTATTTAATGAAAATGTGACTTCATACAAAAGGTGTATAATACACCGAAGAAAACATTAGTGACTTCTATCAAATATTTAGTAAAAGGAATTAGTCAAATATATTTAGTTAACTTAATATAAATATTTTATTGATACATATAAAAAATAATAAAATTAACTAATCCATTTAATAAAAATAATGTTTAATAGATTCAAATAAATATTTAGTTAGTTTAAAGGCATTATACTTAAATCTACTAAATGGCTTAGTATAAATAACTAAACTTATTTTATAATAACAAGCAAATGAAATAAAAAAAATTTGTTAGTTTTAAGAAAAGCAATTAGTAAAGTTAGTTAAACTAATTATTTAGCAAAAGCGAAAGGAAATATCGGTGAAGTTCAAAAACTGCTTTTTTAATGAATTAAAGAGTTTACAGAAGAGTCAAACTTTATTGACTAAATATTTGCTTGCCAAAATGAATTATTTCGAAGGCAGAAAATTCACATTCAAATTAGTTTATAGAATAAAGTGAAAACTGACTAATTTCAAAATAGATGCTATCAATATATTCTGAGTTAATCAATTTCAAGTATGAAATTTTAGAAAAAGAAATATATCAAATTTTTAAAAATTCGTATTATATTTGCTAAAAAAGTTTTTTCAAGCAAAATCCTGAAATACGTATCAATAATTTCTACATATAGATTCTGCAAAAAATTACATACTATTATAAAATCTTCAGTTCAAATTGTTTTGCGATTTGTTGAAGAACGATTTATATAAATATATTGCTACCTCAATTATTTCATATAGTCGCTGCGCTTTATGATACTAGTTCTTATAATATATTTTTATAAACTCTTGAATATTTAAGTAATGAAATTCTACCTCGCTTGTGCTCGAGATTCGAAAATCCGAAAATATTCTACTTACTTTTTTCGCGATATTTTTAAAAATTCCATCGAAATTTATACAGATTGTTTTAATTTCTATACAACGTATCATTTATGTAGATGCAAAAGTAAAGAAAGTATAAATATTTTCTGAAAAATTAAAAAAATTGTTGTTTTCATACAACCTGCCACTTTCACCGCATCGAAAAGAATTAAGAGTGTGCGGAACAAGATACATAAAAAGTCAATAAATTTTATCCCTAGAATTTAATTTAATAAAAATATTATTAAAAATCAACACCTTTTTTGATCTTGTTAATTTATTAATATTACATGAATCACTTTTCAAATGTATTTTTAAAAATAAGAAAATATTTCAGTTTTCACTATATTATTTTTATTAATTATGATAATAATATTTAATAATATATTATGATAATAATAATTTTAATAATTATGAATTTAAAAAATTTTTACTCGATGAAGAATGGTTATATTTTTTGGGTCCTATACTATATCTATTGATAAATTTAGTACTACTTTGACGATTAGTATATTATAAATGTTCAGGAGTATCAAAAAATACCAACGGAATTTGTTTTGAAATTCCGACATCCTTCTTAAAAACAGAGAATTTCTGAAGACCACATAACGAACATGAAACAATAACAAAAGATAGAAATTATCTTACTCACGTAAATTAAATATATTTATTTTTATTTATTTATTTTGTGACCGACCAAATAATTTATTTTGAGCGGTTCCGATGTCCACATATCCCAATCCTCATCCCCAATAATAATCTTACCTGTAGATTTTGAACGCAGACGCGTAAAATGACTAAGTCAAGAATAAAAGCGCCTCACACGTCGGTTTGCAAGGAGAGTTTGTGATCGACCGAACTGCCGGTCCGCGGTTGTGAAACCGAATGCTTGCGCGCGAAAGGGAAAATGCGCGAAGCGAAAGTGCGCGACGTGCATGGAAGAAAAAAAAGCTGCGAAGAGAATCGTTCTTCTCTTTCGAGCTGCTGAGGGAGACAGTAGCATTGAGGTTAGAACCACCAAAACTATTCCACTCTCTTTCGATCCTGTATAAATACCGATTTCACCCGCATTTCGGCCATCCCAACGATCCACCTGGGAGATCAATGGAGAAATCCCACAGCCGCACGAGACTGAACGTTTTAACGGTCGTCCGAACATTAGCTTAGAAATCCACGAAGAGAGATAGAAGGAAAGAAGGAAGGAAGCCTTCGCACGCGCGAGGACGTCCCGTATCAGGACTACTACGCATCGCGTCCTCCTTTTCCATTCCCTGCCATCGTCGCGCTATAAGCTGATATGTTTAACTCGGCAAGATTGTGCAAATAAATATTTGTTCGTTTTTGTGTAAAAACGGAGCAAAAGAATGGACTTATTGTCAGCTATGTGCGAGATCAAATTGTTAATATACTAAAAACATTATTAGATTATAAGTATAATAATGCATATATCGCATATATCATCATAATATTGTGAATCTATATGCATATCCAGGGTAACAGTATAGCGGTGAGTATCGTGTTACGCGATAATAAAAAAGAATAATAGGTAAATAAATAATACGTAATTATTTTATTTAATTAATATTTGTAACATTCTTAAATTTGTAATAAGCATCATTTAAAACTGCTAATTTAGTTGAAATATATTATTATAAGGAAATTGCTTACGATAAAACATATAGTTTTTCTTATTAAATTAGCGGTTAGGTAAAATTAAATGCCAAGTATATTTTAAATATATATTTTTTTATATTGTACTTATACTTATTTATAATTATAAATCGTAAAATGTAATCAATTCCGTATTTTGATATTATATAGTGAACACAATTTTAAATATAAATTTGTTTTAAAACAACTTTAAAAACAGGATTGTTTTAAAACTTACAATTCTGAAATATTTTGTAAAAGTTTTTCTGTCAAAAACTAATAATTAATTTCTATATAATTTTCGGTTAATTAAGTGCTAATCTTTAAAAAAATTGTTAAAAAGTTTTTGGATCTTACTTTTTTAATTAGTTCTTCAGATGAATTTCTATACATTTTGAAAATTTGTAACGGGATCTTTAGACACTACAGAGGATACTCCCCTAAGAATCATTGTTTTATCGATTAAATGTCCACCCGTTATTGAGTGCCCGTTCATACAGGTGAAGAGTCCTTCCACGGATAAGGTTATGTTACACTTAACCATTTTAAACTATCAGGTATGTGAATAAGTCTTTCCCGTTTTTTTTCAAATTTTGAGCCTTTATTGTGAAAAAATGGTTACAAATGAATTATTGAAAGTATAGGCCATCGCTAGCTACAACTTTTTCCCATCTTTCTGGCAACATACGAATCCCGTTGCGAAAAAATTCGACCGGTTTGGCCTCTATCCAGTCATCCACCCATTTTTTGGCTTCCTCGTAGGAATGAAAGTGCTGGTCAGCTAGGCCATGCGTCATCGATCTGAAGAGATGGTAATCAGACGAAGCAACGTCTAGACTATACGGCGGGTGGGGTAGGACTTCCCATTTGAGCGTTTCTAAGTATGTTTTCACCGGCGGTGCAGCATGTGGGCGAGCATTGTCATGTTGCAAAATAACTTTGTCGTGCCTGTCGGAGTATTGTGACCGTTTTTCTCGCAGTGCGCGGCTCAAACGCATCAATTGTCGTCGATAGACCTCGCCTGTGATCCTTTCATTCGGTTTCAGAAGCTCATAGTAAACCACACCTAGCTGGTCCCACCATATACAGAGCATGAGCTTGGCGCCATGAATATTTGGCTTGGCCGTCGATGATGATGCATGGCCGGGTAGTCCCCATGATTTTCTTCGCTTCGGATTATCGTAAGGTATCCACTTTTCATCGCCAGTCACGATACGATGCAGGAAACCCTTTCTTTTATGTCGCTGAAGCAGCTGTTCGCAAGTGAAATACGCCGTTCGACGTCTCTCAGCTTCAGTTCGTACGGCACCCAATTTCCTTGCTTTTGGATCATTCCCATGGCTTTCAAACGCTTGGAAATGGTTGTTCGGTCAACTCCCAATGCTTCAGCAAGTTCTTCTTGCGTTTGACAAGAATCTTCATCAAGCAAAGTCGCCAATTCTCGATCTTCAAAGATTTGCGGCCGCCCGGAACGCTCCTTGTCTTCCACGTCGAAATCACCGCTTTTGAAGCGTCGAAACCATCCGCGAACACTTGAATCATCGACACAACCTTCTCCATAAGCCTCCTGAAGCAATCAATGCGTCTCGGCAGCAGATTTCTTCAAATTGAACCAATAAAGTGAAACTTCCCGCAAATGATGTCGACTCGGCTCAAATTTCGACATTTTCACGATATCAAAAATTTATGATGCGAAAAAAATTTAACTAATGTGTTAGTATGGAATTGTTGACATATGAATAAGCTTGGATTATGACATATGTAACCATTGAATACTCGCACAGTATTGGTGGCGCCATCTCTTACAAAAAAACGGGAAAGACTTATTCACACTCCTAATAGTTTAATTTTAACTCAAAATTATCCACAAACTTACCTTTATCCCTATAGTCCTTTTTCTTAGATTAATTATCTTAATAAGGGAAATTTCTAAAAAGAAAAGGAGGGAAACCGACGGATTATCAAAACGGGATCTTTATAAAAAATAAAAATTTATAAAACAAATTTTAACATAAAAAGAAATAATTTATTGTCCATAAATAATTATAATAGATTATAAACTCTAACCCTACCTATATTGCACCTTCGTTCATCTAATGCACGCTACACACACAAGAACTACGAGGGAAAAGTAATAATAGAGTGGTATAAGGAATTATATACACGCGTATCGTGATCTATCCAATATATCGCCTTCGAAGTTCGTATTTTCTCCTATACATATATAGAAGATCCACACCACTCTAACCCTCCTGTATATATACACGCAATTTCTACATTTTTCTTATCAATAACAAAAAGAAATAAATGAATCGTGTAAACAGAATATTTAATAAAAAAAAATCAACACCAACTTTTAGATGATCGACACCGAAAATAAAACAACCCAACGTCGAACGTTCCTTATCTCACTAATTCAGCTTAGTTGGCGTTCTATCAAATCAAAGATCTGGATTCAATAATTAAGGATTACTTTCACTTGAAATCAAATCACTCAAATAAATTTAATGATCTCTACAAAAGCAGTGCTTACGCGAATATATATATTTAATGATTCCATTAACCGAAAAGGTAAGTAAAATAAGATAACATAGTTTAGATCACACAATATCCAGGCGAAAAAGCCGTTAATAATTATATATTATATTATATCTAAATTACAATATAATATATTATTTCTAATCCTCCCCCCTCTCTCTCTCTCTCTCGCTCTTTCCATTTTTTCCTCCTTTTTCCCTATTAGTATTAGTTATTAACATGTACAGAATAAGATAGCCTGTGCATATTGCAAGTTTTATATAATTTGATTCTTTCAGCGGCCTAGGGAACTGGAAAAAAGATATGCTTAATAAAGAATGTACTGAAGCATTTATAGTTCTTCTTATTTTAAAAGATATTAGGATACATTATATACAGAAAGTGCAAAATATTTTGTATATCATTAAAAATTTTCAATTTTCAAATTTTCTTATTTATATCACTGTTGATTTATTTTTTTATAATTGGAATAATCATAAGCAGTTACAGAACTAATTAACGATCAAACTAAAATGAATTTCTCTTCATTCATATGCAGAAAAGGAAGATACCTCACATGAAGTCAAATAGTTTCACTTTACTTTTTATTACGCCGTAATAAATTGTAATATATTGCAATATTTTAATGTGTATAAATTTTAAATTTAATTGTAAATAAAAATTGTTTTGTATAAAATATAATTGTTTATTTTAGAAAAAACTATGTAAAAATTAATTTAATATACTTACCAACCATGCCTGTAATATATCGGCAATGTACCCGCTTAATGTACTGTGCCCGGCAAGCAAAATCAGCGATTTAAAGCCACTTACAAGCGCGCAATTTGTAGATAATCTGCGGATTCAATAAGCCCTTAACCCGATCCATATGACCGTGTCTGCGGCAGGGGTTACAGACAATGCGTTACTGATGAGTACAGTCAGTAACACCGGGATGAAACTCTCTACGAGCAATTGGTCGATACATAGATGTGTACATACGGAAATATATAAGTCCCATGTGATACAACCTATGGTTCCCTTTGCGGCTGGGATTTAAGTTCGTTTTCAAAATACAGTTCATAGTTCGAACTAATAAATATATCACATCAGTTCTTAGATGTAGAGGATAGTATTTTATCTACAAAGACAAAAGAATGGCAACTGACAAAGTTATAATATGATTATTAAAACTAATGCAGAGTTAGGGATTAAGAGCACGTGCCTCAGCGTGACATCTATATATATATATATATATATATATATATATATATATATATATAAAAATGAATGCCTGTATGTATGTTCTTTATAAGTGTCCAAAACGACTGGACCAATCCCCTTCAATTTTTACCACATAATATATATAACATAATATAATAAAATATGGAAAAAACGGTAGTCACTTTTTTATTTTGCTTATGTATTATATGAATATATATATATGAATTTAATTTAGCCAATTGAAATGAATTCTTTTTACAAAAATACTGATGTCTTTTTAAATTAAAGAAATATCGTATCAGCTAAATCAGTTAAAATATTTAAATATTAAACATAAAAATATTTTCTATAATTAAAAATAGTTCTTTATAATAAACAAATATTTCGTTCTTCAATTTCAAGAAATAAATTCATTTAAAATTATCAAATTTTGTTTTAGTGTAATTAAAATTACAAAAAATATTTTAAACAATAATTTTTTTTTCAAAATATATTTTGTATATTATGCGTTTTATTTGTACGTTTATTTTCTATAATTAGTATTTTTTCGAAAAAAATATATTCAAAGGTATTTGTGTTTCGTATAATTGTAGAATTTTTCACGGAGTCCTGAGACGGAGCTACTGAACTTTTCTCCAAAAATTTTTTTTGGTTTATCTTGTGATTATCTTATAGTCATATATCGGCTCTGCAACGGTATGCCTGGCCCATCAGTCAGGCCCATAGACTTATATATTTGACTGCGCACTAAAACGAACGCTTTGAAGTCAATATTGAAAGACGGAGATAGGGCTGGAGTCTTGATTTCTTTGTTCCGAAGAAAGAGTAGAGACAGCTCAATAATAACAATGGTATAGAGTATAAGTAAAATGTATATTTTTGCTGCGTATATTTCTACTGCTACTGTTCCTCTACTTTCCTTGTGTCTACAGCTCCTCCCTTGTAAGATAGATACAATATGACTTCCTGTATTGCTCTCGGACTTTGGTTTATCCGCCCCGAAAAGCCGTGAGAGTGAGCGTCAAGCGCCGAAGTCAAAGTGTAGAGAGAGTAAGAGAAGCTTGCCATTGTTTCTTCTTTGCCCAGCCATGGCCGAGTGCAGACGCACTCCAAGCCATTCTGTATGACAGCATCAAAGATCACCAGCGCCGATCTGAGAGAGGCATCGTCGTCATCGGCACCACCGAGATGACCAACAACCACAAGAAGACCACCAACTAGATACATCGAATACAATGGCAGAAAGAAAGACTGATCCTACCACCACGTCTCTCCCGATATGAAAGCACCGGACACCGTCTGCAAACTTCGGGACGAAGCCGCGACCATCGAGTACAACCATTGTAAGATAACTGCGTACAAGATATATACGAATTACTATATATATATATATATAGTAATATACAGGAATATACATGTGGTATGCATATAACATGCGGCTTCTACAAGAAAAATTGTATTTGCGGGTTCGGGTGGTAGAAAAAAATTTCAAAGTATCTTGAGACGACTTCTACAGAGATTATCATGCTCGGACGATAGAATATGTCTTTGAGTGACTGCTATAAAGAGTTTTGTATTGTTGTATTGAGAAGGTAGAATACGATGTCTAGATATCCCGGAACCACTTCTACTGAGAGATTGGATGATTGAATGATAGAATACTAATCTCTACACAAAAGTCGTCTCCTCATAATTGGACATCGTTTTCTACCATCCAAAAACGCAACTCCCCGTAAAAACATCCTAAGCTACCTGCAGGTCATATTCTACAATCCAAATATGAAACTCCTCGTAGAAATCGTCCCGACAAACCTGGACATCGTTTCCTATCAACTAAATCCGATCCCTCGCATAGAAATCAATCCAAAACATATGGACATCATATTTCAGTATCCGAAGACGAACGACTCCTGTAAAAGTCGTCCCGATATACCTAACCATCGTTTCCTATCAACTAAACACGATACTCTCCGTAGAAATCGTCCAGAGAGTTCTGGACATCGTATTTCTTACCATTCTTACCATCCGATCATGAAAATATACGTAGATGTCCTGCAGAAGTTAGACATCGACTAAAAACAATACTTCTCGTAGACGTCATTCGAAGACACCTTCACATCGCATTCTAGCATACAAAACAGAAACTTCCAGTAGAAATCATCTTGAGGCAGCGGGATAAAAAATACAATATTTCCCCATAGAAGCCATATGTAATGTATATATATATATATATATATATATATATATTAGGTTGTCAAATATCTCCCTTTCGCGTTTTTGTTTTATGAATTTCGCGGCTATGTACAAGGCGGTTCAAAAGTTATAGACGTGTAAAGATGGAGTTCAGTAACGCCAACATTCGCGCTATTTTCAAGTTTCCCTTTGTCAAAGGCAAATCCGCTAGAGAAACGTTCCGTTAGATTAATGGTATTTTAGAATGATAAGCCAGCTGGCGGAAGACCTGTGACGACGAATACCGATCAAATCATGGAATTTATCGAGTTAGATCGGCATGTGGCATTTCGTGACATCGCTCAGGAGATGAGAGTTAGTCACCAAACCATTTTAAACCATTTGCAGAAAATTGGATACAAAAAAGCTTAATATTTGGGTGCCTTATGATTTGACGCAAAAAAACCTTCTGGATCGAATCAACGTCCGTGATGTGCTGTGAAACGGAACGGACTCGACCAATTTTTGAAGCGGATGGTGACTGGCGACGAAAAATGGATCACATACGACAATATCAAGCAAAAAGGGTCGTGGTCCAAGGCTGGTGGACCGTCCCAAACAGTGGCCAAGCTGGGATTGACAGCCAGGAAGGTTTTCTCCTGTCGGTCCACAAATTGCTTTGATTGACGTGACCGAGACATAGTAAAGAAGTCTCATAGGTCAGATAATGGATTTTGGACCCTACCTATCTAGTTAAATCAGTAATACAATTACTAGGCAAAGCACCCGAAGCTTTTAAGAAAAAAGTTATACTTTTTAGTTAGTTCTTTTTATATAAAATCCACCACACAGGACGACGTGTGTAAAGTGACCGCGAGGTTATGATCTTAATTTATCCCGAGATTAAAGTTATGTATTCGATCATTTTTATTTTTTCCTGGAATTTTTCGATTTCTCCGAAAAAAAAACCTGGACCGCGGCTGAACAAGAACGGGGCGTCGTGCGATTCGCCCACCATGCGTGAGACTGCACCAGCGCGTGAAGCCTCCGATTCAGGTTCTCTGGTACTAGTGGACGATATGAGCGACACCACCGGTGCTTTTTCTGCGGTTATCCTGGCGCCACGAAAGAGGACACATGTGAAAATCGTGATGTTCAAAATATACTAAGGCAAACACCTTGGTTTCATAAAGGTGGTTTAGTTCAGTAGTCCCGGAAACTCTCTTTCTTGACACACGACGACCAGCAGCGGAGAAGAAATAAAGTTTTTTGTATCGTTACTCTTTTTTGGTGTTGTAGTGTCAATGTAAATAGTTTTAGGCCTATTATATACTTTATATATATATATATATATATATATTTATATATTCATATATATATATATTTATATATATATATATATATATATATATATATATATATATATATATTGTGAAGAGAGTCACAAGGCGCCCGCGCTGACTTGTCCAGAGAAAAAAAATGGCGCGCGCGCCATCGCGTCTTGTGCTCGAGGCTGTTTCCTTTCCCATTATCTTCCCGCTCCACGAGCCACGCATAGCTACCTGCTGATGGGACGGCGAAGTTAGGTCCTAACCTATGCCACTGCACGGACTGAGTGCCGAGATGCACTGACATAATCAAAAAAAAAACATTGATATAAAATAAGAGATTAAAGTAAAGATAAATATATAAATAATAAAAGACAAATATGAATAATTATAAAATAAAGAGGATATTGATAATAATGAATGATGATAAGATAAAGAGAAAATTAATTAATGAAGAGGATAAAGTGAATGTAAAGATAACATAATAAATAAGAGATTGAAGTAAAGATAAATATAAATAATAAAGGACAAAAATATGAATAGTGATAATAATGAATAGTGATAAAATAAAGATAAATTAGTGAATAGGAAGGACAAAATGAAGTAAAGTTAAGATAACAAATAAGAGAGTTAAGTAAAGGTAAAAATATGAATAATGATAAATTTAAGATAAAATAAGGAATGAGAAAGACAAAGTGATGAAAAATAAATAATACAGTATAAGTGAAATAACAATAACAGTAACATATATATATATATATATATATAAAACTGTAGATTTAACCTAGAGTTCTACCTCGAGCTAATACTGAAAAAAAAAAAATCTTGGAACTTTAAATTAATGGAAATACTGTAATGAAAATTCTAAACCTATTAAAGTTTGCTCTACATAAGAAAATACTAGTAGGGCAAATTATTAGTACAATTATATATACAGTTTTCTGTAAAAAATCATCTCATCTAATCTCTGTCTGATACGCGTAGTATTTATATTTCCGCTCTGTAGTTAGTTATATTGAGTAATTATAACTATTTTTATTACGTAAATTAAGATTGTTAATACTGCGCCACAGCGAGGCGTAAGAAAATTTATTATTCGCGTGCGAGGACCGCGTATCCGGTACGTCCCGATCGCCGTCGGCCGTCGTCGGCCGCCGCCGTACTCCCCCCTGTCCCGTCTGTCTTTCTCGTCGAACTGTGAGGCGCGCGGCAGGGAGACACTCCGCTGTCGGCCACCGAGCAGCCGAGGTTGAAGAGCGCAGTAGAGAGAAAATAAGTGGAGAAGGAGGTGAGCCCTAAGAGAGAGAGAGAGAGAGAGAGAGAGAGAGAGAGAGAGTGAGAGAGAGAAACAGCAAGAAGAGGTGGAGAAAGAAGTCCGGAGAGCCACGCGGGTGTCGAATCGGCGGAGACGTCGGCAGCGGCGAAGAGCGGGCGTGGACCCAAAAGAAGAACAACAGGTACGCGGACAGTGGTGACTCGAAGGACGCACCTGCTGCCAGCCAGGGCCCGTCATCGGCACCCCCCCAGTATCGCCGTAGTGAGTGTGTACCGCGCGGCGAAGAGCTCTGTGGCTAGGCTCCGCACCTTCCGCGCGTTGGCGCGATGACCCGGATCCTACCTTCCCGTCCCCTTGACCCCTCCACCCCGGACGAGGGCGCCGTGTCGGGAACGGGCCGGGACGCGCCGGGTAAGTGGACAGGGATCAGTATAGGCACGTATCGAGTGATAGAGTGTGTGCGAGGCTACGAAATGGGTTTTATACGCTAAATAAAAAATGTTCGCGCATCAATTTTTGTCCTTTCCCGAAACTTTCTTTTTCCAGACTGGCGGGACCCCCCCCCCCCCTAGTGAGATACAGGTGAGTAATACGTGAGGAGAAAAAATCAGGAAATTTAAGTTGTGTGCACGAAATCAAATAATAAAATAATAAAATATTCATTGAAATAAACTTTGTAGCATTACAATATGTATATATATAGTAATGGGTATCACAAGGCGCCCACGCCGACTCATTTAAGAGAGCGAAAACGACGCGTGCGCCGTCCCACGGTGAAAGGACCTTAAGGCGCTTGCGCGCGCCCTCGCGCCTTACACTCAGCATTGTCTCCCATTCTCATACCTCACCGCTCTGCGAGTCAGGCGCCCAGCCATTTTCAAGGCATCGAGAAGTTAGGAAGGCGTAAACATCATCATCGACAGGCAATGGGATGCTACTTAATTCGAGGATTGACCTGGATGGAGCACCGTTAAGTCTCTTAAATACTCTTAAGTACACAATTGATTACTTTTTATTTCGATTATTACACAAGTAATCAAACTTATGAAAGGAGGTAAATTCTTTGTAGGAGATGACAATCTTGGAAGAGTGAATCTTAATTCAAATTAACATTCTCAAAACTATTGTGTTACAGCGAAGTGAACAAGTGATATGTACTTAATTGTGAAAATGGAGTGGGTTACTTGTAATAAAGATTATAAAGGTTTAAGGGTTCAATTTAAAGAAAAAAGGGTCTAAATTAAGTATATTTAATTTAAATGTATGAATTTCATTTCGTTAAATTAGTTACAATGCGATTATAGTTATCAGAGAGAATAAACACTCAATGAAATTTAGTAGAATAATTAGAAATTCGGTAAAGATAATTATTCTGTTTACATACATTTGAAGTCGATAAATATGCTCAAATATTGTATAAATTATTAAGAAAATGCTTATATGAAATGCTTATTTTAAAAATTTCATTTTACCTTTCTTTACAAATAGAGCTATATGGTAATAAGTCTGCGTAGTATTGACCAGTGATGGTTTTACCCTTCTCAAGTTAATCAATGTATATAATACCTCTTGCATCCGAAAAAACAGTAGCCATAACCTTATTCGCCGAAAAAATTGTTTTTGCCTTCTGTGGAGTTGGTTCCCCTGGCCCAATCCACTGTTTAGACTGTTGTTTGATTTCTGGAGTGTAGTACTGAACTCAAGTTTCGTAAACGATTATGAATCGACGCAAAAATTCGCTTGGATTACGCTTATACAACGCCAAATTGGCGGTAGAAATATTCTTTCGAATCAATTTTTGGTCGACTGTTAGCAAACTCGTCACCCATCTTGCACAGAGAATTTCAATATACAAATATTGGTGCAAAATATTTTGTACATATTCATATGACATCTTACAGGTCTCAACTATCTCACACACTGTTAATCTCCGGTCTATCAGCACTATTTGATGGATTTTTTCGATCATATCTGGACTTGTGACCTCAATAGCGCGTCCTGAGCGAGGTTCATCAGAGGTGCTCACACGACCCTTTTTAAACTCGGAAACTCAATGCTTAACGGTTGAATATGATGGGGAGGATGTCCCCAGTGATCAGTCCCTCTCTTTTGAATTTTCTTCGGCGTTAACCCCTTCAAATAAAAGTATTTGATGACAGCACGATTTTCCAGCTTTTCCATTTTTACGAAAAACACAGAGACGTCTTGTTCAGCGTGCTCTCAACCTAAACTAACATGGCGATCGGACTGAAAATATATCTACAAGCTATCTAAGGATGGTACTATAGAACGCCACCTCAAGGTATGTGGCGCCATCTCTTGGTCAGGCCGGAAACTTATCAATCCACTCTCGTAAATCACATTAAAACCCAGTCAAAATATTGTTTTTCTAACTTATCTCGTAAAATACCAAAATTCCATTAAATGATTTAACTAAAAGTTCAAAATCTCATCAAAATACAAAAGGTAAGCCTAGTGGCGCCATCTCTTGGTCAGGCCGGAAACTTATCAATTCACCCTCGTAATGTGTATTATTTGATTCGCAAAGTTACGTAGTCTTCGCTCGTGAACGTTAATAATTGCTTACATTTATTAATGCTTGTTTATAACTATAACATTTATACTTATAACAGAGATGTAGAGTCACAGCTACGTCAGCATAAATTAATGTGCGCATTTGCCTACGCCAGACTACGTCTAGAGCTGTGACGTAGACAATAAATATATATAGATATAGTTTTACACTTTTGTCCAATGCGACATTGCTGTTTTCCTTTCAATCATACAGAGGCTAAGCCAAAATATATCTAATATCCGCACAAGTATCAGAAAGCAATTCAGACCCAAACTCCCATGCCAGCTTCATATAATGCAGACGAATTTTTGATTTTACAGAATATTAAGACTTTCCTTTCTTCCAATCTAGAAATTTCAAATTGAGTCTTATGATTTTGTGCTAAAATGGATATTCCTTAGTTAGTTTAAAAAATTTAATTTTAATATTTAGTGCTTATACTATATTGTAGTAAATAAAGCGTAGGAACAAAAAGTGAAAATCCATTAATTGTCTCTAATATTAAACATAAATTATAATCTAAATCAAAAATAGAAAATGAAATTCCTGCTACTAAATGCTAAAATAAAATAAAATACAATAAAATAAAAGTATATAAGGTAAAAAATTATATCAGGTATGTGAATAAGTCTTTCCCGTTTTTTTTCAAATTTTGAGCCTTTATTGTGAAAAAATGGTTACAAATGAATTATTGAAAGTATTGTCCATCGCTAGCTACAACTTTTTCCCATCTTTCTGGCAACATACGAATCCCGTTGCGAAAAAATTCGACCGGTTTGGCTTCTATCCAGTCATCCACCCATTTTTTGGCTTCCTCGTAGGAATGGAAGTGCTGGTCAGCCAGGCTATGCGTCATCGATCTGAAGAGATGGTAATCAGACGGAGCAACGTCTGAACTATACGGCGGGTGGGGTAGGACTTCCCATTTGAGCGTCTCTAAGTATGTTTTCACCGGCGGTGCAACATGTGGGCGAGCATTGTCATGTTGCAAAATAACTTTGTCGTGCCTGTCGGAGTATTGTGGCCGTTTTTCTCGCAGTGCGCGGCTCAAACGCATCAATTGTCGTCGATAGACCTCGCCTGTGATCCTTTCATTCGGTTTCAGAAGCTCGTAGTAAACCACACCTAGCTGGTCCCACCATATACAGAGCATGAGCTTGGCGCCATGAATATTTGGCTTGGCCGTCGATGATGATGCATGGCCGGGTAGTCCCCATGATTTTCTTCGCTTCGGATTATCGTAACGTATCCACTTTTCATCGCCAGTCACGATACGATGCAGAAAACCCTTTCTTTTATGTCGCTGATGCAGCTGTTCGCAAGAAAAAAAACGCCGTTTGACGTCTCTCAGCTTCAGTTCGTACGGCACCCAATTTCCTTGCTTTTGGATCATTCCCATGGCTTTCAAACGCTTGGAAATGGTTGTTCGGTCAACTCCCAATGCTTCAGCAAGTTCTTCTTGCGTTTGACAAGAATCTTCATCAAGCAAAGTCGCCAATTCTCGATCTTCAAAGATTTGCGGCCCCCCGGAACGCTCCTTGTCTTCCATGTCGAAATCACCGCTTTTGGAGCGTCGAAACCATCCGCGAACACTTGAATCATCGACACAACCTTCTCCATAAGCCTCCTGAAGCAATCGATGCGTCTCGGCAGCAGATTTCTTCAAATTGAGCCAATAAAGTGAAACTTCCCGCAAATGACGTCGACTCGGCTCAAATTTCGACATTTTCACGATATCAAAAATTTATGATGCGAAAAAATTTTAACTAATGTGTTAGTATGGAATTGTTGACATATGAATAAGCTTTGATTATGACATATGTAACCATTGAATACTCGCACAGTATTGGTGGCGCCATCTCTTACAAAAAACGGGAAAGACTTATTCACACTCCTAATACGTTATCTAAATTATAACTACAAGATATAAGATTTACTTTCTACAACGTTTTACAACAGGATAGAATTTGAAGTTTTGTATTTTTTACAATATGCGGTATTAATACAAAAATGTTTAACAATTTTAAATAATTCTAAGTAAAAACACGAGCGTAAACATATTTTTAAAAAATACGATTATGACGTAGATTTTAATGTTAACGTAGTGGATCAACCCATCTCTCTGATACCAGTCAATACTACATACTAAATATAATTTATAAATCACATACATTATTCCTAGTTTTCTTCACATTCAAACAGCATACTTTTCAATTAGATGTATTATAATCTACTCTGTATTGTTACTTATTGATAGTTAAAACAATTTGTGTAATTCCGACATGACACAAAGATTGGTCTAAGGAATAGAGTAATTTTTGGATTCTGTTTGTTTATTTATAATATTACAGTGATTGTGGACATGACTTCACGTATGATAAAACGATCTATTGAAGAAATTGTTAAAAATAGATTATCTGAATTACTTATGTATATTATAGAGTAATTGCAATAATTTATTTAATTCTAGAAAATTATAGTATACAATTTTAAAGACCATACAATAAATCCTATATAATCTTAAATATATATTATTCAATTATTTAATATATATATAAAATGTTGACGTTCCTGTCCCCCTCGGGATAGCCTACGCGGTATTTTCCCAGGCGAGTTTGAGAGGGGAGGAAGTATTTCGGGATCGGGAGGCGGATCAGGAAAATAATTATACAAGAACACAGAATATTTTCTTAATAAAAATAAAATGGATTTATTCAATTAATCTTGGCGAACTCTTCTATTTACAGGGTTCTGAAACAAACAAATAAGTAACACAAAATAATTAATAAACGATAATTGACAACTAGATTTATATATAATTACTTATATTAAGTTCGCGATATTTTCCGCGATGCGTATATTATCCGGTGCTATTTACCGCACGGATACCCGGTATTATTTTCCACGCGGGGAAATTTTACAACGAGATAGGTAGAATCTTAGTAAGTTAAAATAAGGTTATAATTTGTTGTTTGTATTGGCAGCCAATGTGCTGCAAACAGTGATTGTATACGCGTATAATAGTGTATACATGCTTATACATATGTATATATATACATATATATATCTATATATATTAAGTACATAATAATGTTATTAAATTAATTTAATTAAATACAGCGGGTGCATTCGTTTTCGGTCGCGAATGCGCGCGTTCGCCTACTGCAATATTCGCTGCTGATGCGCGCTGTTCGGTGAGAATGTATAGTAGTGTGTGTGCGGCGTGTATTAGAGGGGATACAGGCCGCTGGTCTAATAGACTTGACGCGCGCAGTGTATCCCCTCTACCGTATGCTTCTGGCTTAAGTTTAGCAGTAGAGAGAGAGACTAGGTATTGCGTTCTCTCTCTACTCTTTGCTTTTCGGCAGTTGCGTTGACTACCTTCTCCCTCCTTTTTCGGGAGTGCGGAGCGAGGGTGTATATAAAATTGCGTGTATATAAAAAATAAAGTTCATATAAAATTGTGTGTATATAAAAAATAAAGTGTATATAAATTTGTGTGTATATAAAAAATAAATTGTATATAAAATTGTGTGTATATATAAAAAAAATAAAGTGTATATATACGGACATAATTTCTTTTCCGAACATGTGATGCATCGCACATGTCCGGTTATCGGGTCTAATCGCATGTGGAACCGTCGGTTCCCGATCCATTGTCCATGCCGCACGGCTCCCAGACGAAAGAATAAAGTGGCTTGATCATCGTAAATGAATGCGCGTCATGGGCGAGAGTCACCCGTCAGGGTCAAGCCGTGCGGTTTATACTCCGATGCAGGAACCGACGGCATTCCGAGTGGGGCGGTGTTCTCTGCGGGGATTAGCGGTGGTGCAGGTCGTGCTGGCCCTGGTGTTTGGACGTTCGTCGGCAGCGCGATCTGATCGACCTCTGGTATTTTAGGTAATCATCGACCCTCTACCTGCAGACGAGGCGGCCGTGCCGGAGGTATGACCAAGCGCGGACGCACAGGTATTCTTAACATGTTATTAAGCTCCTGCTCGGCGTCGAGCAGGTTGTGCTGCACCCGTGTAAGTTGTTTTTTAAACATTGTATTATTTTTTAACAATGATGAAAAATTTAAGTTTGATTTTAAACTTATCGTGATGTGCTCGCATGAACTGTTTAACTAGAACTGGAGCTTGAGTTCTAATAATTTTAATTTTAATTTTAATTTTAATTTTAATTTAACCTTTCGGGGGTTAAATCATTATTTCTTTTAAGAGGGCATTGACTTTACCCTTGTTCACGTTGATTTTCGTGGTACGTATATATATATATATATATATATATATATATATATATATATATATTTGTCATCGGTCGACTTTTACAATGTCGTTATTGTGGTAAGAATATAAATGATCAAATTTTTCGGTAAAATAAATGAATTTATTAATATAAAATATTTATTGAAATAAAGTTTAAAAAATAAAAATAAATAAATTCATTTATTTTTTACATTTATTTATTTTATATATTTCATGCGAAATATATAATAGGAATAAATATAATATAACCGTTATATAATTTAAACTTATACGATATAATATATCAATTTAACAAAATATTTATATATTTCTTTCTTTTCTTACAGTTTTCTTCCATCGGGTCTTCGGAGTCGGTTGCGCTATACATCCCCTCATCTTCTAACTTAGCCGTGACTCTCCTAGCTGCTCGACGATGTAGCCGTCTGTTTTCCAGGCGGCGTTCCTGAGCTGCCGGACTTCGCTGGTGGAATAGAATTCTATAGCCAATTTTTATTATTCTGGCCATGCCAAAAATCTGTAGGCTGTCCGGGTACGATGGCAAAGTTACTTATTCTGGTTTTATTTTTACAGAAATATTCTACTTCGAGCGTGTATGTAGTTTCAATACTCACGGGATCGGCGGTGTATAACGGGCCCGGTTAAAATGGAGAACCGCTTCCACGTATACACGTTGAGCACCACATTGCTCGAGTATCCTGCCGATCTCTGCCGAGGCCGTGGTCATCAGTGTACCAGTATTGATGGGTGCATGGAATTGAATTCCATAGCACTTGATGGGAACACTGAGTTCCAAGAATCGACGGCAGAGCTCTTGTTCGATAGGGTGCTGTATGATAACTGAGCTCTGGGGCCTCGGGACGGCCCTTATATAGTGTATTAATGGTGGTATATTATCTTGTTTATTATACTTTTCACGCAGATCTTTTATATTTACGTGTTTATTAATTCTTCCTTTATTATCTTTTAGGTCGAATATTACTGGCGATATCTTCCTGAAGATAATATACGGACCCAGGTACTTTGGAGCTAATTTTGCATTAAATGCATATATTTTATTTGATAAATCGTGTGACCGTTTATATACAGTCGCCGACTTCCGGACTCCATTTTCGTCTTTTTTGTCGTAGTAATATTTCTGTTTTTGGAAACTTCTAGCTAGTTGGCTCCGTACTAGTTCTATCGTTTCTTGTATTTTTTTATATGATTCTTGGCGGTAATATTGCATTTTTGGCCAAATTGTTGGATAAGAGTCCCGGGTGCTCTGAATTCTCGTCCAACATTTATGTAAGCTGGTGTAAAACTCGACGTTTCGGACTTAACGGTATTATATGCAAATTGTAGCTCGTGCAAGTAGCAATCCCATGTTCGGCGATTTTTCTGTATGTACTGACAAATCATAGTTTTAACTACTTTGCTCGCTCGTTCTACAGAATTACATTGTGGCGTGTACGGTGGCATTTTTCGGTGAGCTATTCCGGATTTTGACAGCATTTCCGTAAATTTTTTTGAGACGAATTGTCTCCCATTATCCGAAGTGACAGTTTTCGGACATCTGAAACGTAAGATGACTTGCTGTTTAACTGCCAGCGTTATAGCTTCGACAGTCACTTTTCGTAAAGGTTGTAATTCTATCCATTTTGTTAATTTATCTTGAATGACTAACAGCCAGGTGTTCAATTTTGTTGATCTTGGGAGTGGTCCTATGAGATCGACGGCCGCGATATCCCAAGGCTGTTCGACTAACGTCGCATGCAAATTTTCAGCCGGTGCTTGTTATTGCGATTTAAACTGGTGGCAGTTCTCGCAATTTCTTACTTAATTCGTTGTCAGCCGGAGCATTCCAGACCAGTAATAGCTTTTGGATATTTTTACTACAGTTTTCGAAATTCCCAGGTGACCAGCAGTGGGATCGTTGTGTACTTCGTTTAGAACTCTATGTTGTTCGAATTTAGGTACACAGATTTTCCATTGTAAATTTTCACTAGTATCATTGAAATCCAAGGTATGCAGAATATGCTTATATAACCTTGCATTGATTATACAAAAATCTGGGCAGCTTTCAGGATCGCTTTCCACATTTTTGTATATTTTTTCATATCAGTCCTCTCTTTTGATTGTAGTTGCTTCGACGGCTAACGGCAGTCGGGATAGGGTATCGGCTAGTAAATTATCTTACCAGGACGGTATTTAACTTCGAAATCATACTGGCTTAATTAGAGTGCCCAGCGGGCTAAACAACCGGAAGGATTCTCTATATTTTTAATCCATTTTAGCGATTGATGGTCGATGAGTACTATAAAGTGGTATCTTTCAAGATAATCTCGGATTTTCCACACACCCCATTTGATTACTAGACATTCTAGCTCAGTGGCAGAATAATTTGTTTCGGCTGGGGAGAGTGTTCTGCTTGCAAATGCGATGACTCGTTCATTGTTCTCATACGCTTGAGTAAGCGCAGCTCCCAATCCTTCTTTACTGGCAACCGTTTGCAGGATAAATAGGCGGCTCCAGTCTGAACAGGAAAGGATGGGTGGGTTTGTGAGAAGCTGCTTGATTGTGTCAAACGCATCTTGCTCTGTTTCTGCCCAGGTCCACTTAGCTTTTTTTTCTAGTAAGACGATGTAGTGGTGTGGTAACATTCGAGATATCTTTAAGGAATCGTCTGTACCACGATATTAAACCCACAAATCGATGAATTTCTTTCATGTTTTTAGGTGGTGCTAAATTAAGTACAGCAGGCATCTTTTCCGGATCGGTTTGTAGACCATTTTTGTCCAGAATGTGTCCTAAATATTTTAGGCTTGTTCGGGCGAAATGGCACTTCTTTGGATTCGGTTTTAACTTCGCTATTCTTAAGCGGTCAAAAACTTCTTTTAATCATTCTAGATGCTCCTCGAACATAGAGGAGACTACCATGATATCATCGGGATATGCAAATGCGTATGGTGCCATTTTCGGAGTTATCACTCTGTCTAAGAGTCATTGAAACGTGGCCGGAGCTGAGTGTAAACCAAACGGCATTACTTTAAATTCAAATAAACCTTTACCGGCCACGGTAAAAGCAGTAATCGAGGGACTTTCCTGTGTTAATGCAACTTGCCAATATCCATTTTTTAAATCCAATATTGAAAGATATCGTGCTCCTCGTAATTTGTGCAAAGTTGTATTAATTTGTGGCAGAGGATAGGCGTCTTTCTTCGTTACTTTGTTTACTTTTCGAAAATCTACACAGAATCGTGCTTTTCCGTTTTTTTTTACTATTACTACCGGTGAGCTCCTTGGAATGCTTAATGGTTGAATTACATTCTCGGTCAGCATTTTATCAAGTTCTTGGTTGATAATTTCCTGCATAGCCGGATTTCTTGGTGGATATTTTTATTTAATCGGAGTCTTTTCCTCTAAGATGATTTCGTGTTGCAAAAGAGAAGTAGGGCCTTTGATATGCTGGAATTTGCCCATTTCGTGTTCCAAGAATATTTTTAATTCTTTTTCCTCGGTAGTATTTAGATTTTTAAGTCCACTGGGAGCTTCAATTGTACATACCTGATGTTTTGTGTTATGCAGTAATTTGGTGATGTCAGAATTGTTTAGTGTAATCTTTATTTTTAGTTTCTCGAGCGTGTCCATGCCTAAAAGCATGGATTGGCTCAATCTATTCGTCAGAAAAGCTATGCCATCCATATTTGATATAGGTTCTGCTAAGATGCTCGCTTACGTATGAGCTTACTGAGCCTGTATGTAGGAGTGCTAATACTTCGTAATCACCGATCATAACTTTCAAAAAATGGTGATTATCTTTTTTTTCGTGTACTTGTTGTTGAGGGGCCGAGCTGGATTCAGTGTGGGCTCGGCCCTCCTGGCGTTTCCCGTCGGATGATACTTGCAGTCGCGAGTATACACATTATCGCAACCGCAGTACGAAGAAAAAATCTTCTGTTGATTTGTGCATTTAAAACGGTCGTGGCCCGTCTGTTTGCACCTCCAGCCACATTTATTTCGGTCGTATACTATAACAATCTTATTGTTAAAATTATGTATACGATTTTCAGGCTTTCTTATTTTATATTCTGATATAGATGTGTGATTTTTCGGCTTTGTCTGTTTCTCACACTGTTTTATCGTTTCCAGATATTATTCCACGTGCTGAATGATATCTGATGTAGACGGACGTCATCACGACGAATATGTAAACGATATTCGACAACCATGTTATAGTACATTGTTTCGGTTTTTTGCTCCTCTGAAAAACCTCCTCGACGTCTCATTAATGTGATTGACGAGCTCTCGAATGCACGTATATCCTCATTAGGTTCTTGTACACGGTTATGTATCTGTCTATCTAGATTTCGACGTTTACTAGGCGATAAATAAAACTTTCGTAGTCCCTCTTCTAATTCTATGAAAGTTTTAAAATTTGAGGCATAATTTCTATGCCACAACTGAGCATCACCTCTTAGTAATTCTGGAAATCCATTCAGAATTTGTTGATCGGATAAATTATATGCTCTCTGTTGTTCATGGACCCTTTCGAGAAAGGAATGTAAGTTTTTGCTATCAAAATGACAATTCCACTTTCTCATTTGGTCCATTACTTTGGAATTTTCCTGTACGGCAGTTGATTGCTGTACATAAACTGTAGCAGGTTGAGTCCTATAAGGCGTATTTAATACAGGACGTGCAATGAAAGGACTGGAAGTTGAAGCGGCAGTTTGCTGGTTAAGAAGTTGCATACGAAGTTGTCTGAAGTCCTCTTCGATTTCTGCCAGATCTTGTGTACGGTTGAGATCTGTATTGAAGTCTTTTTCATCTTCTGGTTTATCACTATAGAGCTTCGGGTGAGCTCGTACATGAGTAATTAAACATTTTGGCAAATACGCTTTTGTGCCGTCTATTGACAAATTATTTTTTGGGAGTTCATTTTCTATTTGCTCTTTCGATAATCTATAAATCCAGCTAACTCGCGGTTTTGCCATTGTAGTAGGTTTGTAGTTTTATTAGAAAGGATAAAAAAATATACTGTGTAATATTTTTTAAATTTTCTGAAATGGAAAAAATAATTTCTTTTTATTTTTTCTATGGGAAAACTATTAATTCAGTTTTCTCTTTTTAAAACGGGCAATTTTATTGTAATTTCGATGTGTGTTACTTCGTGCTTCGGCTCAACCCGCCTTAGCACCTAGTCGCTCAACACACCACTAGGCTCTTTTCACACAAATCGAAAAAATGCAGCTTCCGTATAATAATTTTAAAATTTCCGTTTAAAGAAATTATTCTGTAATTACAGAAATAATAAATTTTACTCAAATATAATGTAAGCAAGATTAAAAATAATCAAAATGTAATTTATTTTTACAACTATGTTTATTAAAAATCTAATAACTAAATGTATATATATAAAATATAAAGGTGTCAGGTGATTGGAAAAAATGCAGTACTATAAGGCGCGCGTACCGGACAAGTGTAGCTCGCGCGCGCTCTAATGTATAAATCTGCTTAATTTCTAATTCTCTCGACTTATATATATACGCCGAAAGGTAGCGGTGACGGTGCCGCTGATGGCAACGAGCAGGGCTGCTGCGGTTGCAGAAATCAGCCCGTACGCAGAAAGAAGGGGAAGGTTTTTCGAGCTTCTGAACGTCGACTGTCTTCCCCGACATCCCGAGAAGTGCAACTGTCATAACTTTCCGTTACACTTCACCGAAAAATAATTCCTATTAGCTTATATTATATTATAAAAAAAATCTTCTACAGCTCAGCCATTCCTGACATATAGGCCGTCTCGGCCGTACAAATTTATAAAATAATATACATTACAATTTTTTTCTTTTTACAAAATAGTACAAGTACAAATGATACCTTAATATAAATAGTTCACAATATTTTAACTGTTGATCTCGCTATTAAATCATGAAAATACAATTCCTTCGTAAGGTAATTGTGCGATCTGGAATCCGTCTATATCTTTAATAACGTATCGGTCGTTGTTTAGAACTTTCGATATAACATAAGGACCTCTAAAAAGTGGAATTAATTTTTTATTCATTCCTACAGTGGTATCAACATTTATGATCATTACATATTGCCCGTTTTAATACTTCGTAGCATTTTTGCGTTTTTGATTATAGGATTTTTCATTTTCTGATCGTATTTTCACGATACAATTGTTGGCTTCGGCTCTTAATTTACATAAATATCTACCGTCTTGATATGATTCTAAAAACGCTCGAATTTCATCGTTAGTTTTACCTCGTTGAGTCATACCGAATAAAAGTTCACTAGGACATTTCCCAGTAGATCGCGATACTGTATTATTGAGCGCAAATTCGACATCATGGATTGCGCGATCCCACTTGTTTGTATCGATCGAAATTTTAGCGAGCATTGGCGTAATTACACGATTTAAACGTTCAGCTTGCCCATTCGCGCGGGGAGTGCCCACGGCAATTAATACATGTTTCACACAGTTTTCTTTCAGAAAATCATTAAATTCCGCGGACGTAAATGCCGTACCTCTATCCGTAACTATCTGATAGGGCTTACTATATTGACAGAAATAATTTAAAAGATGATTTAAAACCATCGACGATTAACAATATATGTTTGTAATATATAATCTTTTCCTGTTTTCTCGAATGGCCCTAAATGATCGGCGTGTATAGTTTGAAAGGGCATGTTACCCTTTTCAAGGTTATGCAAGAATCCTTCGTTTTTCCCGCTAAGCGGCGAATATTCTATACACTTTAAGCAGTTCGGAATATAATGCCTTACTTTTTCCCTTAATTTAGGAAACCAATATACACGCATGATATTCTCAACTACTTTGTCTACTCCAAGGTGACCAAGGTCATCGTGACTGGCCCTTATAACGTTGGATTCCATAGATTCCGGTACGTAAAATAATAGCCCTCGGTTTTTATTTTTTCTAAAATCTAAACCGTCGCGAATATCGGAAAACTTACTCTCGTTATTTTCGATTTGGTCTCAAATTTCTACAATATTATTATCACAGTCCTGTCGGATGGAAATTATTCGTTCTATGCTATTCCCCTCTAATATAACAATCGCATGACACCGACTGAGTGCGTCTACGTGTCGCATTCGCGCGCCCGCCCTATGGAGGAGCACGAAATCATAACTTTGTAAAAATAGCGCTCAGCGTGAAATTCTAGGATTTAGATCTTTTTTGCTTAGTGTTAGTCTAAAACTATCACAATCGGTGATTATTTTAAACTTAATTCCCGACAGATATATATGGAATCTTTGTACTGCATACATGACAGCTAAGCATTCTAGCTCGAAACTGTGATATTTTGACTCAGCTGTTGTCGTCTGCTGACTAAAATAAAATACGGGTTTAAATAAATTGTCCTTTTGCCTCTGCAGCATCATAGCGGCGAACTCGCTTGCACTAGCGTCACAGTGCAATTCAGTTTCTAAAAACGGTGAATATATCCCAAGTAGTGGAGATTTTATCAATATTCTTTTTATGTTTTCAAAGCTCTCGAGCTCTTTATCACCAAATACAAATTTTGTGTCTTTTTTTATTATATCATACAGTGGCTTTGCTAGGTCGAAAAGTTTTTAACAAATTTTCTGAAATAGCTCGCTAAACAAACAAAGCGATGAGCTTCTTTAGCGCTCCGTGGCACCGGATAATTTTTTACGGACGCGTAAATGATTATCTCCGGCAAGTTGAAAAACACGATTTAATATTTCTAAATGCTCTTGCATAGTTTTAGAAGCTATTAAAATATCGTCGGCATATAGCAGTATTTTATTCTCGCGAAATAAGGATTCAAAAATACGCGATACATACCGCATAAATACTTTCGGTCCATTCGTTAATCCGAACGGCATTCTTAAATATTCGTACTGACCTAAAGAAGTTATCAATGCCGTATATTTTATTGAATGCTCAGCCATTTTTACATGGTAAAACTCGTCGCGCAAATCTAATGTAGTAAAGTATCTTTTATCTTTCAATTGATCTAAGTTGTCTTCGATCAATTGCGTCGGATAGTTATCTCTCATCGTTATTTTGTTTATTTCGCGATAATCGATACATAATCTAATTTCTCCGGTTTTCTTGCGGGTGAGCACGATTGGGTTTGCGTACGGCGACTGACTCGGACGAATTACCCGTTTTTCAATTAATTCGTCTAATAATACGCGCAGTTTTTCTTTGTCTGCAAAAGAAATCTTCTCGGCCGAAAACTTATCGGCTGATCCTGTTTTAAACTTATTGTCATTTCAAAATCATCGCGTATCGGAATATTTTTATAAGTTTCTTTGTAATTATTTTGAAAAATCTCGCGAATTTCTTGAACCTCATTTTTTTTTAATTTATCGTTTATAACCAATTCCTTGTTTACCCGTATGGGACTTTCGACGTAATTAATATGCATATAGTTTTTAAGAAATGCACTTTCTGAGATATTGTCTTTTTTATTCACTTTTTGAAATATCCCTAGATTTCCTTGCACCCACGGACTACTCAGAAAATCCACGACCTAAAATACATGCGAAAGACATGGTTTGATCGGGTACAACAAAAAATTTAATTATCGAATCAATTTTTTCGACTCTCGCTTCAGTTGTAAATGTACAGTTTGTTTCTAATTTTGATTGATTTAATCCGTAAAATTTTTTATCGGTATTTAAAGGTGTTCTAAAATTTTTAGATGCAAATGAACCTTTTACTATGCTAATAGACGAACCTGAATCAAGCATACCGGAGATGCTACATTCGCACACGTCGCCGCTCTAATCCTTAACAATAAATTTTATCGTTACCATATATGGAGGAATAAGTGTCGATACGGTCGATACGAAGTGGCGGGCGTCTCGCTGATGTAATTTTCGGCTTCAAGTACCGCAGCGCTTCTCCCTTCTTCCTTTGCTGATGGGTGGACAACGGCACTCGTTGATGCCTCTTTGCTCTGACCAATGAAAGAAGTTTTCCTTTTGTCGCAATCTCTAAGCTGATGATCCGTAGATCCGCACCCGTAACAAGAACCTTGCATCCTTCGTGTCTGCGTATACTCCGTGTCCCGATGGCCAATTCTTCTACAGTTCAAACAGCGAGTAAATGAATAATGCGCTGCATTTTTATTCGCAGCCTTAACAAGTCTTTTTGCACCGTCCGATAAAATATTATTTTTTATATCACTTCGATTACTGGATTTTTTTGACAGTTCGATGTGTCAAAAAGTATTTAATATTATTTCTTTGTTTTCGTAGCACATAGCTCGTGCCTGATTCCGTAGCGACATATCAGCTATTCCATCGATAATATAGTCTACGATTTCTTCGTCCGATATAGGCACTTTGTTGGCCAATATTATTTTCTCATGGTAATAATCCATGAATGGTTCACTACTTTTCCATACACGATTTTCGAAGTCCTTTTGTAAACAAATCTTCGACGGCCGGTGATCAAACATTTACCGCATTTCTTTGAGTAAATTCTCTATTGAGCACGTAAGGTATTCTACACATGAGTGAAACCAGTCGGCGGCTTTTTGCCTCAATCGGGAGCTTACTAGAACACGTGTCGCGTTGGCATCCAATTTATAACTGTTTTGCAACAGTTTCACTAGTTGCTCCCACTTTACAAATATATTCTGATTTCCGTCAAACTCACATAATAAGTTACCAATAGCGCGAATACTTATATTGTTCGATGATGTAGTTGTCGAATGGGCCATGCTTGTAGGTGAACTTTGAAAAAATGGCGTACGAAATTCTAAGAACGCTTGCTCGCGGCGCATAACTTCTCTCGCAAGCAGATATCGCTCCCTTCTTAAAATATCTGTCTCCGCTGTGGGTAGAACTCTGTCACGTTGGATTTGACACGCAGCAGAATTTTCTTCTACCTCCCGTCTATGCCGCTCCTCATTTTCTCGCTGGAGCTCGATCTCCGCTCTCAGCTGTTGTTCTTCCTCCTATCGGCGTTCTATTTCTCTCTGCTCCTCTTCAGATTGACGCTGTTGGTCGTCTGCATCTATAAGCAGCTGATCCAGTTTGGCCCATATATTCGGATGATGCCGTTCTAATCGAGCTATCAACTCTGGTTTTGAGCCGCCCACCATAAGACCACGCTCCTTCAGAAAATCTCTGAGTTCACGTACTAAGTAATCGTTAGGCTGTCGCGAACACATTTTCTCTTTTTATGACTTAAGTATATATTATATGTTTTCGATAAATGTCTACAAGTTTTCGTGCGAAGCTAAACGAATGTAAAAATCACAAATTTGAATAATAAATTGACGCACAAAGCAAAGCGAGATCTATCGCACACAGCACTTAGAGTCACGCCCGCGTAAATATTAAAAATTCAGAAATGTCCGCGTGTTGCTATATCAAGTTACACAACGTACAAAGCACACTTCTTTTCTTGTTTTAACTAATAAGAGTGTTCGTGTACTTTAACTTAATTACAAACTACGCGGCGCAGAAAGCACATTTCCGATTTTTAAACCGATGCTAATCCGTACCGTTATCCTTCGAATCCCACTTCTGATGTTGTAGGCAAGATTAAAAATAATCCAACGTTATTTATTTTTATAACTATGTTTATTAAAAATCTAATAACTAAATGTATATATATATATAAAATATAAAGGTGTTAGGTCATTGGAAAAAATGCAGTCCTAAAAAAGGCGCGTGTACCGGACAAGTGTAGCTCGCGCGCGCTCTAATGTATACATCTGCTTAATTTCTAATTCTCTCGATTTATATATATATATATATATATATATATATACGACGAAAGGTAGCGGTGACGCCGCCGCTGATGGCAACAAGCAGGGCTGCTGCGGTCGCGATCAGCCCGTACGCAGAAAGAAGGGGAAGGTTTTTCGAGCTTCTGAACGTCGACTGTCTTCACCGACATCCCGAGAAGTGCAACTGTTAGAACTTTCCGTTACACTTCATCGAAATATAATTCCTATTAACTTATATTATATTATAAAAAAATCTTCTACAATAAATTTTACGAATTTATTAAACTAGTCCTTGTTTGGGCGCCATATGACATTCCTGTCCCCTTCGGGATAGCTTACGCGGTATTTTCCCAGGGTAGTTGGAGAGGGGAGGAAGTATTTCGGGATCGGACGGCGGATTAGGAAAATAATTATACAAGAACACAGTATATTTTCTTAATAAAAATAAAAATGGATTTATTCAATTAATCTCGGGGAACTCTTCTATTTACAAGGTTCTGACACAAACAAATAAGTAACGCAAAATAATTAATGAACGATAATTGACAACTATATTTATATATAATTACTTATACTAAGTTCGCGTGATTTTCCGCGATGCGTATATTATCCGGCGCTATTTACCGCACGGACACCCGGTGTTATTTTCCACGTGGGGAAATTTTACAACGAGACAGGTAGAATCTAAGTAGGTTAAAATAAGCTAAGCTTAACTCCGCGGATCTTTTGAAGAGTGCCTGGCAACCAGGATCAAGAGTTAAGGGAAAATTGACGGGTCGGTCAGGATAAGTAAACGGCTTGTCTTTTGAGGAGCGCCTCGCAACCAGGATCACGTTTACATAAGGATAGGTAAAATTATTAGCCGTCTGTCTTTTGAGGAGTGCCTCGCAACAGAGATCAAGCTAATAATTTCGGAGAGTGAGAAAATGTAAAGGATAAGCAAACGGCTGGTCTTTTGAGGAGCGCCTCGCAAAAGAGAACAAACTAATAGTTTCGGATAGGATTTTCAAGCAGAAATTGAGTTCTGGATGAGTTTTTAGCTCCGGGGAGAGTTCGTGTGAATCAACTTCGGGGCAGTTTTTTCACCAGGCGAACTTTCGATTTTGCCTTTTGCAAGCTCTTTTATAGCAAAATAATCGTATAATTCCGTCGCCGCTCGTTTAATTTCGGGCGAGGCGCCGAATTATAATAATTATATTAATAATAATAATAACAATAATATTTAATAATAATTATAATAATTATTATTTATAATTTGTTGTTTGTACTTGCAGCCGGTGTGCTGCGAACAGTGATTGTACACGCGTATAATAGTGTATACATGCTTATACATATGTATATATATATATATATATATATATATATATATATATCTATATATATTAAGTACATTTAGTAATGTTATTAAATTAATTTAATTAAATACAGCGGGTGCATTCGTTTTCGGTCGCCCGTTGTGTACATTGGAATGCGCGCGTTCCCCTACTGCAATATTCGCTACTGACGCGTGCTGTTCGGTGAGAGTGTATAGTAGTGTGTGTGCGGCGGGTATTAGAGGGGATACAGGCCGCTGGTCTAATACACTTGACTCACTGTCTCTTGCCGCGCGCTGTGTATCCCCTCTACCGCATGCTTCTGGTTTAAGCTTAGCAGTAGAGAGAGAGACTATGTATTGCGTTCTCTCTCTACTGTTCGGTTTTCGGCAGTTGCGTCGACTACCTTCTCCAGAAGTCGTCGCGACCTTTGCCCGTTTTAAGTATGTTTACCGCGTGATATTTCATATAATATGTACTAGTTTTATTTTAATTTCATATTTATGGCTTAAGTATAAATTATTTAATCTAATATTCACGGTGGTGTTTTACATCTAATTTCGTAGATATATATGAAGTACATCAAAGAAAATAGATGTACTAGTAACTTGAACAATAAATTTCGTTTCTTTTTGTGTGTGCACAGTATATTTGTGTAGTGAGTTTACGTGTCGGTTGTAATGAATTTGCGCGGCCATGTTTTTGGTCGTCGCAAAATATATATTATTTAAAATTGATAAAAAGTTTAGATAGATAGATTACGTATAGATTTTGATCCGTTTAATTATAAATATTATAGAAATTGATATCAAAAAAGGTTTTGGAATAAATTGCATAAAAAATTATAGATGAGATCAAAATATAACACTTATTTTCCATAAAATTTTTCTCTAAAAGAAAAAAATATCACCGAATACAAGAAAAATCGATTGAAAGAGAAATTGCAGGGAAAAAATTTGGTGAAAAAATATTTGTGATTTAAACAAAAATTTGATAAAAGTCAAACCAGTTTACAAAACATAAGACAAAATCCAGAAAAAATTAGTTCAAAAAATAAAAAATAAGTTGAAATAAAATTCGTTCAAAAAAAGGTAAAAAGAAAAGTACGAAATATAGATAGACTATTACTATAGCGCTAAAAGGAGGGGGGGAATAATTTTTCGAGAAATAATATACCATTCATATTATAATAATATACCATTCATATTATCACACACAAATGGACTTAGTGACAATATCCAAGACATATCACCTGAAGAATCGATTTGATTTTTCGGAGTCAGTGCCAAACATCCCAATTTAACTATATCAATGAACTTTTCACGCGTTGATCACTTTTTGATTTATAGAATTGATGTAAAAGGGCTTAGTCGGATAATATGGTCGAAAATGCCCGAACAGTATTTGTAATAAGACTGTATTCTCATGTCAAATGTAATAAAACACTCCTCTTGTCAGATTTTTGTACCCCAACGTCGTCCGGCGATACTTGCAGATTCAAAAAAATTTCTGAACATTGTTTCTAAATATCGTAGCTTCTAAAATAGTCAACGGAATCAGCTGTACATTAAAAATTTTCTTTTTAAAAGATCTATCAATCAAACAATTTTATATAAAACATAAGTTTTATTCTATTAATTAATGCCTTTTATTACTATTATTTTAACTAATAATAATACATTGGTAGATTTTTAATCAGTAAACTAAAAATATTTATATATGTAAAACTTTTTGTAGAAAAACAAAAACAAATGATCGTATATAAGAACAATATTCATATAAAATATTTTTCGGAAATATTCCGAAATACCTTAATAAAAAATAAATTAAATAAATAAATAACGAAATTAAATAAATAACGAAATTACAGCTAACAACAATGGACCATTAAAACCAATGGCTAAGTACATTAAATATATATCCTCACAAATAACAGCATGTATAGAGAGTTTTTAGACTCTTAGTATAGCCAGAGATAATAAGCAGTTTATTATACGGCAGTAGTCTATCGATATTTCGTACTTTTTTTAGATTTTTGAAAACTGGGGTTATTTCAATCTATTTTTAGAACTCGGTTTTATTTAAACAATTTTTTAAAATTGGTTAACCAATTTTTTTCTGGGATTCTTTCTTATTTTTTTTAATCTAGAATTTTTCCTACAAATTCTTTTTAATCGATTTTTTTCTATTCGGTTTTATTTTTTTCTTTTAGAGAAGAATTTCATGGAAAATAACTGTTATGTTTTTATCTGATCTATAATTTTTTATTCAGTTTATTCTAAACCTTTTTTGTGATCAATTTCTATAATATTTGTAATCAAGCGAATCAAAATCTATACATAATCTATCTATCTAGAATTTTTCTCAGTTTTTTATATAAATTTGACAAATTTTGCGAAACAGCTCTGTATTCAATTATATATATTAAATAATACACATTTAAGGTTATAAAATATGTATTATATGTTCTTTAAAATTTTAACCTATAATTTTCAGAATAAAATATAATAAATTATTGCAATTACTCTATAATATAGATAAGTAATGCATATAATGTATTTTTAACAATTTCTTCAATAGATCATTTTACATAAGTGAGGTTATGTCCAGAATCACTTTAATATTATAAATAAACAAACCGAATCGTTTCACTATTAGTTTATACAGAAAATGACTCTATTTCTTAGACTAATCTTTGTGTTAAATCGGAATTACACGAATTGTTTAACATATTCATAAATAATAATACAGAGTAGATTATAATAAATATAAATAAAAAGCATGCTGTTTGAATGTGAAGGAAACTAGCAATAATGTATGTGATTTAAGAATTATATTTAGTATGTACTATCAGAGACATGGGTTGATCAATTACGTTAACATTAAAATCTATGTCATACTCGTATTTTTTAAAAATATGTTTAAGCTCCTGTTATTACATATAATTATTTAAAATACTTATACATTTTTTATTGATAATGGATATTATTGAAAATACAAAACTTTAAATCCTATCCTGTTGTAAAACGTTGTAGAATGTAAATATTATAACTTGTAGTTATAATTGAGAAAAGGTATAACTGTTAAAAATTAAAAAGTTAAATTTTTGGTTTATATTATTATATATATTTTTAATATTGGAGACAATTAATGCATTTTCTCTTTCTGTTCCTACACTGACGTCGCGTTGGCGCATTAGTGTAGCAGTTGGGTCTATTGAGGGCGCACTTTCCCGGCGCTCGAAAATCGTCGAGCCTTTCGCATATGGCATCGGCAATCTCTCCTTATTATCTCTGCTTATAATCTATATATACCTTACAATTATGATACTTAATGTTGTTGTCATAATTCTTTATTTATTAAATGTGTATATTTCTTAATGTTTATTCATGTTTGAAATATTGGTTGGTATATGTAGTATATATATATATATATATATATATATATATATATATATATATATCCGCATATAAATACATATCCGTATTCATATACACCCGAATGAGCGCATGTGCACATATCTATACATACATATACTCATGCATTATCATATATTTACTTGTATACATATACGCACATTTATTTACGCGTGTGTACGTATATTCTAATACTAATGTAATATATATAATTCGTAAAATTAGTATTTTTATATTGTACCTTGTTTAGAAAAATGGAATTAAAACTAGTGAAACCAAAAATGCTCGGTATAACTTACAGTATTAAACAAGTCATTAACATATAATGTAGCTATCGTTTTATTTGACTTATATAGACAAATGATTGTTAATAGAGAAAATGGTAGCATTCTTGATTTCTTACATTCCTACATGTTAATTATAAAAACATGGATATACCTACTATGCACATTGTTTAATATTATCTTTTACTTATAAATTATTCCCATATCTTACAGTTATTGTTGAACTGTAATATGAAAGACGAATGGCGACATAACATATATTTCTCGCTATAATAAAACAACTGTTCCCTTCGTTTAGAATTTTCCTTATTTAGGTTAATAATATCAAAAGAAAAGAGACATAGGGAAAAAGATAAATTTGTGGAAAATATCTAAGGATCCTACGGTCGACAAAGGTGAAGTATAAATTAACCTATCCCGTGGAAATATCCTCCTCCTCCGTTAATGTGGACTTAGATATATATTTATATATTATACTTCTGTGTACAAATATGAGTAAGACTTTTCATTGCAAACTTCACGGGTTTATGGATTCAAGCAAATGTTTTTATTTGTACCTTGGTAGTACTGCCTGAGTTATCTATGCCAAATTTTACGCAATTATCTTCATTTGTCACATAGTTACGTTTGTGTTTTGTGAACAAAAAAAAGTTATTTCTTCGGTTTTTATAATGTCTGAAATTATTTAACAAAGAAGTGGCATTAAATATTATGCGCGAAATAAAATTTTGGCCGCCGAAACGTTCAGAATATTGGAGAAGGTTTTTGGTGAGAAGTCAATGTCAAGAGCAAGATTTTTGATTGGCACAAAATATTCAAAGAAGGTCGAAAACATGTTGAAATCGAACGACATCAAACATGACTAAGAACATCTACTGATGGGCTGCACGTTGACAAAATCGAAAAATTGGTTCTGCAAAATCGTCGATTGACTACTAGAGTGCTTGCTAATATTGTTCGAATTTCAAACGGGTCAGTCCATACCGTTTTGAAAGACATTTTGTATCTGACAAGCGTGAAATGTAGATTGGTGCCAAAAATATTCAATTTGTTGGAAAAACAGCGTCGCATGGAGGTCTGTAAAACAATGCTTTCGGACTATCAGAAAAAGATGGAACGCATAATAACTGGAGATTAGACTTGGGTTTGCGCTTACGATCCAGAAGCAAACTATCAATTGATCGACTATTATGCGAAAGGCGAGCGCAGGTCGAAAATAGCATGCCAAAGTCGCTCAAAGATCAAGGTTATGCTCAGTGTTTTCTTCGTTTATCATGGTGTGGTGTATACTGAATTCCTTCCAACCGATCAAATAGTTAACAAAGAATATTATTTGAATGGTATGTGTCGTTTGCATAAAGTTATTAGTCTCAAACGGCCAGATTTATGAAAGGACAATTCTTGGTTTGTATATGACGATAATGCACCAGTTCACATTGTATTGATTTTACATGAACATTTCGACAAAACTTCTACCAATGTCGTTCTGCAATCACCGTACTCGCCTAATTTAGCACAGTATGACTTCTGGCTGTTCAGCAAACCCAAAACACCACTTCGGGGACACGTTTTTGATTTAATTAAAGAAATAAAAGCCGAATTGAAGAAGGAACCGATGGCCATTCTGGAATACTAGTATAAAAAATGTTTTCAAAATTGGAACAAACGTTGGCATAATTACATTGTATCCGGGGGTGGGGGAAATTTTAGGGGGTGAATTAGATTTACACGAATAAATAGAGATTTCAAAAGTTATTAATAAAGCCTCACATATATTATTACACAATAGTATATATGCATACATATAGTACATAATAGTTTATAAATGTACCTACAAAGATCTATGATTAACATCAAAATCATAAAATTCATCAAAGTATTGTTCATAATTAACTTTTAATTGTTTATCAATTTTTATTGTTGAAATTATTTATTTATATATAGATATATTGTTGAAAATCATTGGTATAATTAGTATTTCTCTTTATTTCGTGTTTTTATTTATTATTAAAATTAATAAAATGTTTCATGTATTAGATTTTCTTTTGTAATTTATTTAACAAAAATAATTATTAAAAAATTGAAATTGTTATATATGTGTATGTATGTAAGTATGTATGTATGTATGTACGTATATAGGTATATGCATATGTGGAGAAAGTGGAAGGACCAGGAAAGTAGGAGAACAGTAGCAATAGAAATATACGCAGTAAAAATATCCGTTTCTCTTATACTCTATACCATTGTTATTATTAGGCTACCCCTACTCTTTTCCCAGACCAAGGGAGAAAGCAGGACTCCAGCCCTTTCTCCATTCTTCAATATTGACTTCAGAGCGATCGTTTAAACGCGTGGTCTAACATATAAGTCTATGGGCGTGACGGACAGGCCAGGTATACCGGTGCAGAGCCGGTATGTAGGTTTTATCCATTCAATGGACAAAAAAATTTATGATGTCTCTATAAGATAATCACAGATAATCAAAAAAAATTTTTCGAAGAAATCTTCAACAGCTTCCTCACAGATTCTCCTGACGAATACTACAATTATGCGCAGCACAGATTCATACAAATACATTTTTCTCGAAAAATGCTGATTATAGAGAATAAATGTGTGAATAAAACGTATAATATAAAAAATATATTTTGATCAAATCTACAACTATTGTTTCAAATATCTTTTATAATTTTAAGTTCACTTAAACAAAATTGGAGAATTTGCAATGAATATATATGTCTTGAAATTGAAAGAACGAAATATTTGTTTAATATTACGAACTGTTTTTAATTATAGAAAAAATATATTTAAATGTCTTCACTGATTTAGTTGATACGATATTTCTTTAATTTAAGAAAACATGATTAATAGTTTAAAAAAAATTTCTTTAAATTGGCTAAATTAAATTCATTTATTTGAATACATTAAAATTAATCTCATAATTATATCATTAATATTATCAGGTATGTGAATAAGTCTTTCCCGTTTTTTTTTTTTCAAATTTTAAGCCTTTATTGTGAAAAAATGGTTACAAATGAATTATTGAAAGTATTGGCCATCGCTAGCTACAACTTTTTCCCATCTTTCTGGCAACATACGAATCCCGTTGCGAAAAAATTCGACCGGTTTGGCCTCTATCCAGTCATCCACCCATTTTTTGGCTTCCTCGTAGGAATGGAAGTGCTGGTCAGCCAGGCCATGCGTCATCGATCTGAAGAGATGGTAATCAGACGGAGCAACGTCTGGACTATACGGCGGGTGGGGTAGGACTTCCCATTTGAGCGTTTCTAAGTATGTTTTCACCGGCGGTGCAACATGTGGGCGAGCATTGTCATGTTGCAAAATAACTTTGTGGTGCCTGTCGGAGTATTGTGACCGTTTTTCTCGCAGTGCGCGGCTCAAACGCATCAATTGTCGTCGATAGACCTCGCCTGTGATCCTTTCATTCGGTTTCAGAAGCTCATAGTAAACCACACCTAGCTGGTCCCACCATATACAGAGCATGAGCTTAGCGCCATGAATATTTGGCTTGGCCGTCGATGATGATGCATGGCCGGGTAGTCCCCATGATTTTCTTCGCTTCGGATTATCGTAACGTATCCACTTTTCATCGCCAGTCACGATACGATGCAGAAAACCCTTTCTTTTATGTCGCTGAAGCAGCTGTTCGCAAGTGAAAAAACGCCGTTCGACGTCTCTCAGCTTCAGTTCGTACGGCACCCAATTTCCTTGCTTTTGGATCATTCCCATGGCTTTCAAACGCTTGGAAATGGTTGTTCGGTCAACTCCCAATGCTTCAGCAAGTTCTTCTTGCGTTTGACAAGAATCTTCATCAAGCAAAGTCGCCAATTCTCGATCTTCAAAGATTTGCGGCCGCCCGGAACGCTCCTTGTCTTCCACGTCGAAATCACCGCTTTTGAAGCGTCCAAACCATCCGCGAACACTTGAATCATCGACACAACCTTCTCCATAAGCCTCCTGAAGCAATCGATGCGTCTCGGCAGCAGATTTCTTCAAATTGAACCAATAAAGTGAAACTTCCCGCAAATGACGTCGACTCGGCTCAAATTTCGACATTTTCACGATATCAAAAATTTATGATGCGAAAAAATTTTAACTAATGTGTTAGTATGGAATTGTTGACATATGAATAAGCTTTGATTATGACATATGTAACCATTGAATACTCGCACAGTATTGGTGGCGCCATCTCTTACAAAAAACAGGAAAGACTTATTCACACTCCTAATAATATCTAGTTTGTTAAAAATAAAAATATTTCAAAAAACTTCTGGCCAGGTGGATCCAAGATCTCAATTTCTTCGATTACTGTACTTATAGAAACTTCTAACTTTTATACTTGTATATATAAAGCTCAAACGATTTTGCGTTTGAAATTCAGTTACGTTGCGCGGCGTACAATATATATATATATACATATATTCAATGTAGTATCCACTTCAAAAAGTTGATATTTTGCCGACCATTTCACACTAAATATACATATATATATATATATATATATATATATATATATATATAAATATATATATGCATATTAAATATAGCTCCGATGGAGAAAATTGTACTTTCGAGTTTGAGCGGTAGAAAAATATCTCCAAGTATCTCGAGACGATGTTTACAAAGAGTATCATATTCGGACTATAGGAAATGGCTTGGGATGACTACTATATAGATTTTGGTATTGGGAAGGTAGAATATAATTTTCAGATAGATCGGTACATCTCTTAAAGGGAGTGTGCATGTTCGAATGATAGAATATGAATATTCATAAAAGTCTCTTAGATACTGCCCGTGGAAGTCGTTCCAAATCCTCTGGAAATCGCATTCTATCATCCATTCACGAAATTCCTCGTAGAAGTTGTCCCGACACACCTGAAAATCGTTTCCTACCAACTAAACACGATACTCCCCATAGAATTCTATTTATTCATACCTGGCCGTCGTTTTCTATCAACTCAACACAATATTCCCCGTAGAAATCGCTCAGAGACACCTGGACATCACATTCTATCATCCGACACACAGCTGCCTATAGAGAGAGAGAATGAAGGAAGGAAGGAAGAAAAGAGAGGTCAAAGGAAAGAAGTTCGGCACGAGAGAGGCTACAGCGGAGCTCTGCCCCGGTAATTAGTGTTATATATTTATGATAGGTAATAGAGTGCCTGTCTCCGCGACTAAGCGCGCCATGCATGTACGGCCACTTCGCGTTCCCGTAGTATAGGTTGTGTGCGTCGCGTCTTTTCCCCCCTTGTCACTCCCTGCCGCTGATATTCCCCCGCGCGTTGTATATTTATATTCTTTATGTAACTGTGATCGTCGGTGTGTAAAATTGTAATCGTTCTTGCAAAACGTGAACGAGTAAATAAATGTTTTCTTTGATTTACCATAAATTGGAACCGTGTTCATTTCCGAATTCCTTGCCCGTGTTCACCCGTTTCAGGTCCAGCGCAGTCGGTATGCAGCTATAAGTTAATACGTGAGTACGCGGTAACCTGTACTAAAGTACACGGTTACAAATGGCGCCCATACATTAGATAGGCGCCTAAACAATTAGATTCTGTTCGAATCTAATTGTTTTTGTCAAACAAAGAAAGATTACAAATTAAATATAATACATTAAATATTTTAAATAAGATGTAAAGGCAAATAAAATAATGGTAAAAAAGGTTGTTGCTTTACAAACAACATCAAGAAAATGTATATATATATATATATATATATATATATATATATATATATATATATATTGCAACGGGGCGCGTGTCCGTCTCCAGCACGAGGACGGCGGGCACGGCCGTTGCAAAAGAGGTGCCCGGCTGGGCTTGGTCCCGAATTATTTCGGCGTGGGAAAGGGGCGGTTCGTGAAGGGTGAAGAATCGCATGCGGCATTGAGGACTAACGAAATAAGAAAGCGAAAGAATTAAAAGCGACGTGAATTTAATATCTGGTGGATTTACAATGCCTAGACGGGAAGGCGCGCGGCATGCACGAAGGTCGCCGAGGCGACGGTGCGCGAGGAGTTAGGGAAGAGAGGGAGAGAGAGAGAGAGTAACGGGCTGCCACTTACAGTCGAGTGGAGACGTATCCGTGGAATCTGCTGGCAGCATGTCCTCGTGCAACGGCGCTTTGGTTCGCCGGGAGAGGTGGCGTCCCCGCTTGTCGATGTCTCCGAGATGCGGCGGCTACTCCGCGCAGTCGGGAGTCGGGTGGCAGACTTGTTCGCTTGAGCTCGGCATCGGTGAACAACGGTAAAACGCACGGCAGCGACACAAGCACGCGCGTTCTGCAGCGTACCCTCCGCGAAGGCGAGGTACGTATCGAGGGGGAATACCTAGAGCACGAGGCGTATTCCCGAAAAACGACAAACCAGCAAGCCAACAAAGCCCGAATACAAAAAAGATAGAACGCCCTTGTCTCTCTAAGTTTGTCTTCTAACTGTCAAATTCGCGCGCGCGGCCGTCTCTCCCCACTCTCACTCTCTCTCTCTTTCTCTCTCACTTACCTCTCCGCCGGTGTAGTCGTGCGTCGGCCTGGAACACATTGAAGCTTCACATTTATACATTGATTATTAGAGAACGTATGTACATATGTACAGGGCTACGAATAGAGAGAGAGCATAGGGACGTGGGAAAGCAAACGTACGCGGCATTTGCGTTCCCCGTTACACTCCCCCCTCCAGACGCTGGTAGTCGAAGCGTGGCAGGTCGACCCAACATCTCTCTCTCTCTCTCTCTCTCATATTAACCATCGTGTCAAGATAGGGAAACTTAGGCAGCTGCGGTCTTCCGCCGGGGATCACCTGGATGAGGAAAGGACGAGTAAAGAACTCCCTTGCCTGGACGAAGTAACTTTCAGAGGGCGCCTTTATTCAGAGTATAATTACAGAAGTACAATATAGTAGGTGACCCTCTGGAGTCTTCTGCGGCTTCTTATTTCGCGTTGGGCGGCTTCGCTCCTTGGAGGCGATTTCGCTTCTCGGTGAAGCTGGGGGCGTGCCCCTCGCAGTCGGGGTAGTTATGTTGATTGAGGCACTCCCGTCCCCGGCGCACGCCCTCCAGCTTGCATTGGCTGCAGCTGCGCATGCGGATGGGTGCGAACTGAGGCGCATCGGATGCAGCATGCTCGCGCCGGGCCTCCGCCGTCTTCCGCAGGGCGAACACCCTGTTGACGGTGGCTTGTAGCCGTCCGACTTCCACAGTGGTATTACTGCGGAAGGCTTCGAGAGCCTGGGCAGCTTCAACGAGAGAGCCTTTCCGACCGTGTTGGAGTTGCCGGAAGGGTGGCCTGCATCAATGTACTCCGCAGACGGTGCATCTCCAGGCGGCACGCGACCTGGAACTCATCCAACGTCTGGCGCGCGGCGCGCTCGCGCTTCAACAAGTTGGCTACTGCGGAGGATGGTGCTAGTCTTACGCCGTTGTTCTGCCCAGGAGAGGTAATCAATCTCCCCGACCTCCAGCAGCTCTCGATGTACGGGTGTTGCCCTCTGGACGAAGCCCTGTAATTGTTGGAGGGTGCTGGCCTCCTCAGCCTCCAGTTCCTGGCACCAGAAGTGGACGTTATCCAGGCGCTAGCACAGGGCCTGTAGGCTCTCTGGAGCGCCGACGAGTCCTGGCTGGAGCGCCGACGAGTCTGGCTCCACGGTTGTTGGCCGCTGGTTCTCTCCTAGAGCGGCATGGGCGACGCTCGTGACCGCTAAGTTCGGCTGGTGGACCGGGAGACCCTGTTCGTGGATCCCTAGCTACCGAAAGACGGCCTCCAAGATGGAGCCGAGAATCTCTGCCACTATCTTGCTCGATGCTGGCTCCATGGTCCGGTCCTAGCGAGAAAAGGTAAATATCGGAGTTATTCTCTGGTGGCCCACTGGGCATGACCCATGCAAGGGAGGCCCCTCGACGAAGGGACTCGATAGACTGGTAGAGGCCCCCGGACGGTTCGAGAGAGTAGGAGGAATCTCGCTGACGTACTGTAGCTGGATGGGTCCGGCGGCTAGTGGCCTGTTGACGGGCTTTGGCTTGGGCCCGAGCACGGCGGAGGGACTTGTGCCGCAGTGGGGCTGATCACTGGCTTCTCCTGGGGCGACCTACTTTCCGCTTCACCAGGAGTATGTCACTATTGCAGGTGGTTTCGCGGCTATGGGGTTCCGCAGGGGCTCGCACTTACGTCCTTCGACGCGTTATGATTCGCGTCCTACGCGGTCTCCCTAATCTACACGGCGCGTCATCGGCGTTAGGTCGCGTGGCATTGCCTGCGGGGGTATCGCTTCGCACGCTCGTACCGGGATTACAATGAGGCGCATCGTCGAAGCGCCGTACGCTTACCAGTGGTGTTACAACGCGATTTTGCTCGCTCGCCTCGACATTACAATCAGACGCATCGCAATCACACTCTTCGCCCGAAGCCTCTTCCATGTCGGAGCCACTATCATCTTTGGGGTCGTGGTTTCGATTGTAGGGCTTCAAGTCGGGGACATGATGCTTCCCAGCATCTCTTCCCGTAGAGTCGATCAGTCGATAGACACTCGTACCGAGTTTCTCCATGATGGTAAAGGGCCCGTCGAATTTTGGGGCAAGCTTGGCGCTGACGCCTTGTAAGCCTGAAGAGAGAATGCGATTACGCGGCCATACGCGATCGCCAATCGCGTAATAAACATTGCGACTTCTCGCATTATAATAGCGAGCTTGCTTTGCCTGTGCTTTCTGCTAGTTTTCCGCTGCCTTTAGATGGAGATCAGATATTCTCCATGCGCTCTTTCCAATGCTGTAGAGCAGCCTCTTCTTGCGTAACATGTGCGCGCTGCTCCTCCTGGTGACGATGCATGCCAGGGGCTGAGGGGTGACGACCCATGTTAAGAAAGGCCAGATTTACGCCAATGGAGTCTTGTACGGATGTGTTGTACGCAAACATCAGCTCGGCGATATGCGCTTCCCAAGTACTATGAGATTCCTCGATGAAGGCGATTATCGCGGTCTTCAGAGTCCTATTGACGCTGTCTACTGGATTGGCTTGAGCGTGATAAGGGGGTATCGTTGAAAGCTCCACCCCACACTCCACAAGGAATTTCTCGAGAATCTTATTACAAAATTCGGTGCCATTGTCATGAACGACAGTCGAGAAAGAACTGGTGCAGATGCGACGAGCGCCCGGATCTGTTCGAAGGCTTGCTGCTGCTCTTATCCTCAATGATACTTGATGTTCTTCTTGGTTAATCGCGTAAGAGGCTCAGCAAGCGTTGCAAAGTTTTCTAAGAACTTGCGATACCAGGACGCAAGGCCTAGAAACCTACCGAGCTGCTTCAGGTTCTTTGGTTCGGCGTAAGTCAAGATTGGTGCAATCTTATCCGGATCGGGTCGGAAACCGTTACGATCCACGAGGACGCCGAGAAACCGTACCTCTGCGAGTCCGAATTTGCACTTCTGCCTATTAATGGTCAAGCCGGCATTGGAAATTCGTCGCGAGTATGTTCAAGCCACCCGAGGTGCTCGTGAAAACTCTCCGCAGCGATAATCACATCATCAAGGTAAGCGAAGGCCACCGGCGCGATTTCAGGGCCGATCAGCTTGTCGCTTAACTGCTGAAAGGTTGCAGGGCCACCGGCGACACCATATGGCATACGTGTACAGTCAAATAATCCCATGCCTGGGACTTTGAAGGCAGAGAGGTGTCACGATTCCTCACGAAGGGGGACCTGATGGTAGGCGCTGCTGAGGTCCAGTGTGGAAATGTATCGCGCATTTCTCAATTTCCGTAAAATTACGTCCATGTAAGGGAGCGGATACGCACTGACCTTGAATACGGAATTCAATTTGCGATAGTCCACGCAGAATCGGTAGCTCCCTTCACTCTTGCGAACTGTCACGACGGGTCCAGACCACTCGCTGGTTGATCTGCGAATTACGCCTTGATCAAGCATTTTGCGAACTTGCGCATGCATCTCCAGCTCTATCTTCTAAGAGACCGGATAGTAACGCTGCTTAATCGGCTTAGCATCGCCGACATCGATCACGGAGTCGATCAGATGCATGCAGCCCAGAGGCTGATCAGCCGGAGGCAACATCCGATCGAGGAATTCCTCGAGAGCTCGACGTTGACTATCGTCAATATCAGCCCAGCCTATAGAGGCAAGCGAATACGTCAAGGTAACTGAGACGGTACAGAGTTGCAGCGGAACGAAATCCGCAGCACCCTCGATCGACATGGTGTTGTCGCACAGGTGAATGACCACATTGAATGCGCGGTAGAAGTCTGCACCGAGCAGACAGTCGTTTTCCAAGTCTGGAATTACGATGACGTCTACCTCTATCTCAAGGTCTGCAATGGCAAACGGAAGGGCCACCTGGCCTAATATCGGCTCAATTTTTCCCGTGGCGAGTCGAGCGCCAGATCCAGGAAAGGTCGAACTAGACGACCGAGGGCAGATGCAATCTGCAAGCCGATTTCTCCGAGAGCTGTACGAGCAGCCTCTATATCGAGCAGTGCATGGATGCGAAACTCGCCTACGCCCACCTGTACTCACCATCGTGAATACCGATCGGGGACGATACTTGTGGCTGAGTCAGCGGAGTCATGGTCGTGATGCTCCTCCTTTACAGACAGGAGGGCAATCATCATTGCCCTGTGTCCTCGCAGCTGTCTGTTGATCTTCAGAGGTCTCACGGAGCGTAGGGGCGAGTTGGACCTCAATTGCTCGCCCTTTTTCGCATTTCCCGAACACTCGGGACAGCTGCGTAGGGTATGTCCTGGCCAACTACAACTCCAGCAGAAGAACCGTGGATCAGGACCTGTTGTCCGATCTTTGTTCTTGTCGCTGAGGGGCTTGCGCAGGAGCTTCCCCCTGAAGGATGGCTTCCTCTCCGACTTAAGTGAGGTCGAAGCTCCGGTCTTCCGTGAAGGCCGCGACCTCGGGCGTGAGTCGCGACTGCTCCTCTTCGTCGTAAGAGTTGCGACACCTAGCGCCTCTAAATCAGGTTAGGTGGCTCTAAAGCCCGCTCTTGCAAAACTTCTCGCACTAAAGCTTTTCAATCGGGCGGCTTTGCGTCCACGGTCGTGATCTTTGGCTTCGGGCGCATCCGAGACGTGTCTGCCACATGAAAAGCCACTTCGGGCATTATGCAGTCCTCGGGTGACGGAGGTGGCTTATAGTTGCGCTCCGCGTCAAGGACGCCTTTGGCCTCTAGAGCGAGCTTGATTAGCCGATTTACGCTCGTAATCTTCTCCCGCGGAACTAACTTCTGAATCTCCAAGAGTAGATTACGGTAGATAAGAGCGAGCTGTTTGTCGTCCGACCATGGTTCTTCGAACCGATTTAGGATCGTAAATAAATAGAACACGTAGTCGCGTGTTGGCTCGCGTTTGGCCTGTGTACGCCGCTGAGCTTCGCTAATCAGCTCAGCTTGAAAGCGTCGATCGACGCCGTAGCAGCTCCGGGCTGCGTGTCAGATTTCTTGCCACGTGTTCCAGTCTTTCCGGGATATACGGTACCAGTGTAGGGCGACACCGTCGAGGAGCTCCGTCATTGCATTGAGCATATCCTCCTCCGTGAGCGGCATCAATCTGCGACATTCCGCGATCCTCAGTAGAAATCCTTCCACGCTTTTTCCTTTGGCACCATTGAATCGCATTTTCCATTAGAACGCATTGTTTTACCAATCTCTGTGCGCTGGGCCAAGGTGCTTGATAGCGTTGATCGCGTTATATTCGTCGGCGAGCTCATCACATCTCGATTCATGTAATGCCTCCCCCTTCCAGGCCCGAAGGATGGCGAGGAGCCGAAAACGTAGGCTCGCCAGTCGACCTTGAGAATATATTGCTGTTAGAGTCTTTGTCATTTTCCAAGTATTGGAGGTCATACATGTCTTGGAAGGTGACGCGATCGCGTCGCGGCATTTTCTGCAGCTGTTGTTGAATGCTAACCAACGTAGCATGCATTTCATTTTGTCTCTGCTGCAGATCTTCAACAGTCTAATCCATTACTAATTGCTATATTGTTTTCGGGGACAGCAGACTGAGGCTCGACTGCTGCTTCTGACGCATGGGATGCGACTTGTGCCTGAGGTGTAATGTCATTCGTGACATACGCATCGGGAGACGTAGCTACGCTTGTGATGGCTGCCTGAATCGGCGATTCATTGGCTGTGCTCCATGCGAGCGGTTCGTGCCTATTGATCTCTGCCAAATTGAAATCGATCAGATTTTGCATTTTCTGATCGGCAGCTGTTGTGCTACGTCTTTGGCCTGTGCTCGGATTAACTTCCCGAGCCTGCTGTGTATCAGCTGATTCATTAGCTTGTTCGGCGTATGTCGCCTCCATTTTATTTAAAATATATGTCTTCGTTGCGTCACGCATTGTCGAGGTTACAACAATTTTTAGCAGATTTTTATCTCTGCGCGCGCGTGTTTGTTACGGTATCATCCCCACTCTCTCATTCTACAAAGTCTCCCGGGCTATAATTTCCTGCCAGTCTGCGATATAGCCTGGCACCGCTTTGAAATGCGGAACCATCATTTTTTAATTCTAATTCCGTTGTAATAATGTTTGTCTCCTCCTCACATATGCTTTGGAGCCAGTCGCTGAAATCGTTTGGCGGGTTTGCCATGTTTTATTTATTTAATTGACAGAAAACTGGAGGAAGACAAAGGAACAAACAAAAACAATGCGAGAAAAAGAAAACAGAACGGCAAAAAGAAATTTTTTGTTCTTTATTTATAAAAATAAAAAAAAGAGGCGAGAAATTTTAAATCAATTAATTACAATTGTTAATAATAAGTTGCAAAATTAATTCTTCTACTAAATGGACAACAAATTTCTCGGTTGTACACCAAAAATTGGAAAACAGCAAAAATAAGAGAAATCAGTTTAACAAACCATTATCCATTAAAAAAAAAACAAATTTGAGAGAATTTATTAATTATTTAATTAATTAAAAGAAAATTAAATTAGTCAATGAATTAAATAATTAAAATAGTCTAATAAATTATATAATGTCCGTCACTAACCCGTTTAGCGATGCTCGTGTGATGTTTATTACGGCGAGATAGAAGAACAGAAACGAGATAATAAAAAAAAGAAAGAAAAACAAAAACAAAACAAAAACAAAATTGTTATTTAATTGTTAGTTGTTTAAATTTTAATTACTTATTAACGAACTAAATACAATCAATTTTTTCTTAAACCGATTGAATTGATTGTTAATTAATAAAATTTTTATAATTATTGTTCGATAGTATGCAATCAATTATTATTCAATTTAATAATTAACATCTTTGTAACGTTCCTGTCCCCCTCGGGATAGCCTACGTAGTATCTTCCCAGGGTAGTTTGAGAGGGGAGGAAGTTTTTCGGGATCGGACGGCGGTTTCAAGAAAATAATTTTGGTAGCACACAGTATATTTTTTATAACAGTAAAAAAATATTAAGTTATTGAAAATGAATTCACTCCTCTATCTACAGGATTCTGTAACAAATAAATAAAGACAAAAGAATTAATACGAAAGTAAAGCTAGATCTATATATCTATTCCTTAACCTAATTTCGCGTTATTTTCCGCGATGTCTCTAATATCCGGCGCTATTTACCGCACGGATACCCGGTGTTATTTTCCACGCGGGGAACTAACGATACGAGACAGGCTGATTTTAAATGGGATAAAAACAAGGTAAACTTAACTCCGCTGGTCTTTTGAGGAGCGCCTCGCAACCAGGATCAAGAGCTAAGGGGAGGATTTCTAGTCGCGATAAGTAAACTGCTGGTCTTTTGAGGAGCGCCTCGCAACCAGGATCACGTTTACTTAGGAAAGGTAAAATTATTAACCGTCTGTCTTTTCAGGAGCGCCTCGCAACAGAGATCAAGTTAATAATTTCGGAGAGGATTTTTAAAGTGAGGATTATTTCGAGCTCTGGAAAAGTTCTAGCTCCGGGAGGAGTTAGATTTTGCCTTTTGCAGGCCCTTTTATAACAAAATAATCGGATAATTCCGTCGCCGCTCGTTTAATTTCGGACGAGGCGCCGAATTATAATAATTATATTGATAATAATAATAATTACAGTAATAATAATAACAATCAATAATAATTATAATAATTATTGCTTTACATTTTGTTATTATTTGCAACCGGTGTGCTGCGCACAGTAATAGTATACATGTATATAAGTTGAAACATATATATACATATATTTCTATATTGTGCGTACATTAAGTCATTTGAATTAATTAATTTAATTAAATACAGCGGGTGCATTCGTTTTTGGACACCCGTTGTATATACTAATTCGCGCGTTCGCTACATTCGTTGCGGTTCAGGCTGTTTAGTGAGAGCGTACAGTAGTGTGCGTGCGGCACGTATTAGAGGGGATAGCGGCCGCCGGTCTAATACATTGAACGCGCTCTCTCTCTCGCCGCGCGCAGTGTATCCCCTCTACGGCATACTCTGTACTTAACTTAGTAGTAGAGAGAGAGACTAGATATCGCGTTCTCTCTATACTTGTTCGAGTTTAGGCAGTTGCGACGACTACCTTCTCCAGTAGTCGTCGCGACCTTTGCCCGGTTTTCGGTATTTATTTCGCGATATTTAATATATTAGTTTTAATGTCGCTTAAATATAAACTATTTGATGTAATACAGTACATCCACAAAAATAGATGTAGTCATTGTTTGAAGTAATAACTTTTATTCCTTTTATGTGTGCGTGGTATATTAGTGTAGAGAATTTTCTCTTTTGTTCGATCGAATTTGCGCGGCCACGTTTTTGGCCGTCGCATCTTATTAAATTATCTCTCAATTTTTACTTTCAATTGTATCTGTAGATTCTATATAATGCTTATAAATATTCAATACAATATTTATAATTATTTATAATATAACTATTATATTTAAAATACTATTTCTAATTATTTACAAAACAATTTAATACAACAATTTATAAAATATATAGATTTTATTTATTAGTTTATTTATTGATTGTTAAATTGTTCAGTATTCGCTGTGTCCATTGAGCAGAAAGAAAAAAAAATAAAGAACAAAACATTTTTGTTTGGCAAATAGTTAAAAGCCGACAAGTTGGAGAGACAGTAGATTGCGAAGACGAAAGCGCAAAAATTATAGGCGACTAACGCAAAAAGAAATATGTAATAAACAGAAAAAAAAACAAAAACTTTATTCTCACCACAAAAGTAAGAAAAAAAATAGTTTATTTTTAGTCTCTTTGTGTTTCAGAAAGAATTTTATTTTTCAGTTTTAACAAAAAAAATTTTCAAAAATTTTCAAAACTTTTCCAAAAATTTTCCCAAAATTTTCAGAGGTTTTCACTTTTTCATTTCCGATTTTTCAACAAAAAAAACAATTTTTTTTTTATTTTGAAAATTTAAAAAAAAATTTTTGTTTTTGTATTTTTGAAAAATATCAAAAATACAAAAATATCAGAATGAAAATCAGAAAGTGAAAAGCATAAGGGGAAAAATAAATTTTGATCAATTAAATTGAGAGCAAAGAAAAATTTGCGTTAGTCGCGTGTATATCTGTATGTATAGCGTAGAGTCGCGGTGGTGTGTGTGTATATATGCACGGATCGCCAAGTTCGCAATTTTTATACTTGTCGTGTCGCGACTATGTGTAAAAATTTGTTTTTTTTACGTAAAATAGAATAATATCATTAATTACATTTATTATCATAATAGCGAATATAAATCTATGTACTGGATTTGTATTATTAATTATATTAATTATACTTTATTATTTGACATTAATATTATTATTACCTGTCATATTATAAATCAAATTATTAATTAATTCTAGATTAACTTAAATTAAATTAATATAATTAAATTAAATTAAATTTATAAGTAAATTAAATTCTTACATAAACCATTATATAAATTAATGTCTATATAAGCATTCAACTCAATATCAGTATTGCTTGAAAAGCCGCACAAATATTATATTCTCTAATTTAGCTGTATATTTAATTTGTGCTGCTTTTCAGCCGCTTTCGCCGAATTGGCGTTGGCCTTGGCCGACTTCGAGAGTGTTTAAGTTTAGGAGCTAACAACGTAAACACTCGCGACGCGCAGTGCGTTCGCACTGTGTAATATCAGAATGTTCTATCTCATATAATTATTGAATTATTATATTACCTTTTATTTATGCGCATCCGCGGCACTTGCGACTTTTCGCCGGGGCACAAAATATAATACAATATATTATAGAATATATAACAAATGTATAGCAAACATATAATAAAATATATAATAAAATATATAATACAATGTATAATAAAATACATAATAAAATATATAATAAAATATATAATAAAAGATATAATAAAATATATACTAAAACATATATTAAAATATGTAATACAGTATATATTAAAGTATATCTACACGTATATACTTTTTTTTACATTAAATTGTGCGATTCCGAGATCGCGTTGGGCGTCATGTAACGGTGCGCGTATCAGCCTCGAGCATGAGGACGGCGGGCACGGCCGTAGAACGTGTAGTAGGCGTAGATGACGTGTATTTGCGGGCCCGTTCTTGAAATGTTTTTTGGTAAACAAGGGAATTGTAGATATTAAATTGTTTCATTATTTTCCAAAATACCAATGCATATAAAATTATACTACGGACTTGTTTGCTCTTTAAAATTACTGGACTCTCTTGTACAAGTCAGTTGGAAAGCGTTTAAAATCTGTTGAAATCATTTTGTAATCAGTTGAAAATCAGTTTACAATTCAATAAATTATACTTTCCATCACATCACTAGTAATATAATCTTGTGAGAATACTGAAAATTTATCTGACATGGTAATTATAATTTTATGAAAATCTAATTGCAGATCTGAGTAATGACGATTTTGACAAATGTTTATGTTATTGGCTCTTAAGAAAAGTTCTTAGAAATGATAGAATGCATCAAGTGGAAGATAGTTAAATATAAACATTTAAGAAAAATAATGAATATTTATTAAGTATACTAATAAGTTCAGTATATCACAATATCAGCTGTAAAAAGTCGTATAGTATATGTTGACATCTGGAAACAGTATAACCTTTTAATACCTCTGACTTTTTGCTAGCATTACTTAGTTTTCAACATGTTAAGATATCAAGCTTTGAAACAAGTAAGCGTCATTTGCGGGACTTGTTAATTTACTTTGTTCATTTAAAGCAATCTGCAGCTGAAGTACATCGACTACTTATAGAAACATATGGTGATGTTAATTTGAGTGAGAGAAATTGTCGGGAGTGATTCCAAAAATTTAAAAGTGGTGATTTTGACCTGGAGGACAAACACGCAGTAGAAGGCGCAAAGTGTATGGTGACACAGAATCGGAAGATTTACTGGAGAAAGATCCGTGCCAAACTCAAGAAGAACTTGTACAAGAGTTAGAAGTGACTCAGCAAGCTATGTCACAACGTCTCCAAACCCTGCGTATGGTCCAAAAGCAACCAATTGGCTTCCTTACGAACTGAAGCTAAGAGACGTGGAGCGTCGCTTATACGCTTGCGAACAATTGCTCAAAAGGCAAAATCGGAAAGGATTTCTACATTGAATTGTGACAGGAGACGATAAATGGATTCACTACGATAACCCAAAGCGTAGGAAGTCATGGGGTAAGCCCGGGCATCTACTTCAATGGTCAAGTCAAACATTCATGGCAAGAAGCTAATACTGTGCATTCGGTGGGATCAGCTTGGAGTAATCTATTACAAACTACTCCAACACAGTCAAACCGTCACCGGGGAACGTTACCAAGAAAGGAAACGTTAGAAGCACTGAATTGGGACGTCCTACCCCACCCGCCGTATTCACCAGGTATTGCTCCTTCAGACTACCACCTATTCCGGTCGATGACTCATGGACTGGCTGAACAGCACTTCACATCTCACGAAGAATTGAAGAAATGGGTCGATTCGTGGATCGCCTCAAAAAATGAGCAATTTTTTAGACGTGACATCCACTTCCTGCCCGAAAGATGGTGAAAAGTCAATATTTTGATTGACATTATTCGTAACTTTTTTTTATAATAAATTCTTATTTCTTTACAAATAAAATAGCGGAAACTTATTTGTACATGTAATATTTACTGATAATAAATTATTTTATAAAAATATAACAAAATACATATAAAAAATTAATGCATATTTTTAAATCTTGATGGCAACAAACATTAGTGAAGTCATCTTCTTTGTTTCGTAATTTAACTAGATTCACTGATAAAAGTTTGAAATATTTAAGCAATTATGAATGAATATACATAGTAGATTATAAGATTTGTTGTAGTCGATTTAAATTTCTTTGATAAAATAAGGCATTTATGTTGATAAAATTATATTAAGTTTATCAATATTTTCCAAAAAACATTCCTAAATATTCAACCTACAATTAATTTTTAACGTTCCTTATCTCCCTCGCGATAGCCGTTGCGGTAGTTTTCCAAGGCCGTTTGAAAAGGGAGTAAATAGTTTCAGGAGCGAAAGGCCGATCAAGCAAAATAGTTATAAATTAAATCAGTATATTTTAACAAAAATAAATATAAGAGTTTATTGAATAGAATTTCCTTGTAGAGATGACTATGCGGTTCTACTACAGAATAGATAATGAAAAAATAATTACTAAAGAAATAACTGAAATAAATATAGTACGAAATTTACAATTAAAGGGATACTCCATAGTATTAGACGCGCGATAATTACAGCTATGTTATTTAATCGTCGGTATTAACCACATGAATACCTAGTTCTAGTTTCCACGCCGGGGATTTATATAAATCAGGATGATTTTAAGTAGAATTATAATGAAGGGTATGGTTAATTCCACTGGTCTCTTGAGGAGCGCCTCGGAACCATGATCAAGAATTAAGCGGTAGAACAGATTTATGAGAAAAGAGAACTTCTGCTTTTTTGAGAAACGCTTCGCAACCTGGATCATGATCTCTTTTCAGACAGGAACATTATTAGCCGTCTGTCTTGTAAGGAACGGCTCGAAACAGCGACCATACTAATAATTTTTATAACAGTATTTTTGCCAAGATTTTATTAAGCTCTGGATAGGTTTGTTAGCTCTGGGCAGAGTTCGTGTGAACCGACCTTATCGGAGTCGGTTCACCGGGTGAACTGCTAATTTTGCCTTTTGCAAGTTAATTGATATTATTTTATTCGACTTATTTCGCCACCGCTCGTATAATATCGAGCGAACTGACGATTTTACAATAATCATAATAATTTATAATAATAATAATATTTTACGTCACTGTACTTGTGCGCATACATTGCAGGATAAATATACATCTATATGCATCTATACATGGCATACGACATGTACAAACTTATATATATATATATATATATTTCACAGATGCATATGCATTAAATAAAAAATATTATAAAATATATTTATTAAGGGTGCTTACGTCGGTGAGGCCTCAGAAATAATTATTGTATGTACAGTGGTATAGAGACTCTTCAGTCCCCACTACTGTGGTACATACTTCGATATGTGCGGAAACTAAATCAGAGAAAGCAAAAGCGCTCGCGCATGTGTTAGAAGGAGATAGCAAGAACAGACCTATACATTCGGCATGGCTCTCTTGCTGCGTAAGATTTATTCCCTCTTATGTACACCTTCTATTCACCGGAAGAGAGAGAGAGAGAGAGAGAGAGAGAGAGAGAGAGTGAGAGGGGGTGGGGAAGAGAGAGATTTTCTATCGCGTATTCCTCTCTCTTTCCTTGCTGGATGTGTATTTCACACACGTTTCACATCGCTCCTAACATAAATCAAAATGGTTATTCTTCAACATCTTTTTTTGGGAGATCAATTTTTGTAGGTGGATAGATCATTAGCTGCTCAGTGCTTATTGTACATTAAACAGTTTAGTTTCATATTTAAAGCCCCCATGATCGGTATATCGTTATATACCTGTTTCCTAAGATGGACGACAAGACGCTTACTTGCTCATCATATTGAAAGCATCGCACAAGAAACTAAAGCAACTACAAAGACGACCTCGACGCCGACTATTAAGTTCAACGATAGCTGTAAAGTGTTTCTGTGTATTAAACTCTTTTTTGTTGTGATCTTTAATTTATGGTCATTTCGAGTGCCTATAAAAATTATATTATTTTAATTAATATTTATCTTGGCAATAATGACTACGTAAAATTTTCGAGTTGATTATATATATATACTGCCATCTGTAGTTATCATAATAAATTATGATTCGTAAGAAACGAATCAAATCAGCTGATACGGCTTCCCGCAGCAGAGAGTTAGAGACAATCGTCAATGACTCAAACAGTACAAACGAAGGTAGTAGTTGCAGAAATCAATAAACCGCCGACTACCTATTCAATAAGCGAGGTAAATGATCTAGAATTAAAATTGAATGAAGTGCAGCGCACGCTTCTAGAGCGTCTCTCGAAAGAAAAATCTACAGAATTAAAGGGCTTATTACGTGATACGATAATAGAAATGTCCAGTTTTTACAATTCTCTCACCGACACTTATTTATATTTACTAGAAAGACAACAGTGTGTGCATGAATTTAAGTCCTCGAAATCGGATACTTTTGTAAACATTGATGCTATTAAATCTGTTTGTAGTTGAATCTACTACGGGTGATCTCGGCACAGCGTACGCTAAAGCTGTCAAATGAAATAAACATGATTCGTTTTCTCAAGTTATCGAACCGTGTACGTTTCAGTAATAATAAAACTATTCCGATAAATAACAATGATCGCATTATTATAGGTCCAAAAGAAAGTGCATCAAAATTTTTAACTTCTTCTAATGTTTTTAAAGAAGTAGTAATGAAACAATTGAATTGTACTTTTGTCAACTGCCCATATACAAATTAATAAATATTTTTTTTATTGGTCCAATCAATTCAATCTAAAAATAAAATAAAAAAAAAAAAAAAAAAAAAAAAATTAAAATTAAAAACTAAATTAAAAATTAAATTATAAATTAAATTAAAAATTAAATTAAAATTATAATGACAGTCAGACTGTCCTTATTTACATCACCCCCGTAGACTAATGTGAAAATAAAATATTAGCTGAAAAAATTCTTTGTTAGTAAAGTGCAGTCTGACTGTCCCCAACACCCTTACCTAATTGAAGACTTGTCCAACGTTTCCAGTTCGCTACGGCTCCTCATCAGGGACTGATTTTTTTTTTTTTTTTTTTTTTTTTTTTTTTTTTTTTTTTTTTTAATTTTAATTTTAATTTTTATTTTATGTTTAGATTTAATTGATTGGACTGTAAGACCAATAAAAAAATATTTATTAATAAGTAGTAATGAAAACAGTTGGTCCGAAAAACTCTATCGTTATAGAAGGGGGTCGTTGTAACGTGGCGGCACTTACAAATTGCTCCGAACTTTCTACTACTTGTCTTGAAATAAAAACAAATGTTAAACGTAACCCTCACTTAATAGTACATGACATATCTGTCGAACTGGATAAAGATGATAAATCTCATTGTATACGCGAACAAAATTTAAATGGAGCTTCGCTTGACGAAGTAAAAATTGTTTATATTTATCCAGCTCATAATCTCTAGAAACTACGCCTTCGCATAGACTATCGCTATTCAACAAAGGAAAATTATATATAAAATGGATGGCTTGTAGTATTGAGGACCATGTGTCTGTGTTACAATACTTTAAGTGCAACGGTTTTGGTCACATAGCTATTAATTGCAATAAAAAAATCTCTTGTGTATACTGTGCCAATGAACCCATTCCTCAATCTTGTAAAATCAAAGAAAATTTAAAATGTATTAACTGTTTCGAGATCAATCAAACTAACACATGCTCTCACGCGGCCAATGATAGATACAAATGTCCGATTCTTCGTAGAAAAATTGAGTGTAAAATTGCTGGGATAAATTATGACTTGAAATAATATAAATGATGTTAATCTACGCATTGTTCATATTACTGCACAATCCTTCGAAGCACATTTTTCGAACATTACATCTCTACTCAGCGACACGAAACCTCATGTCTTAGCTATTAGTGACTCTTGGCTGAAATCCAGGCGAGCGTCGACCTTTCTCGATATCCCATATTATAATTTTTATCGCGTTGATCGAATTAGCAAAGGTGGAGGAGGAGTTGCTATCCTTGTACATCATTCGATTTCGACAAGGATTATAGACTATTCACAACAGTCTGAAATATATATTAAAAGGCCTGAATTTTTTATTTGTATTTTACATGTTGGTAATTTAAAGTCCTTTTTTGTATAGTTTATAGTCCCCCTAAATGTGGCTTTTGGAGTGACTTTGAAGAGACATTTCTAAATTGCAATGCACTTTACGACTTTTGCATACTCGTAGACGATTTTAATATTAATTGGACAATCACCTCTACTCTGCGCACTATCCTAAAAAAATTTTTCACTGTGTGTAAATTGAATCCGATTGCCTTCAAAACCTACTCATCACGTTGGAACTTCGTCCACAATAGATTACATTTATGTTAGCAACCCTTCAAAGGATATTTATTCCAACCAGACTTATGTTCCAAATATCTCTGAACATGATGCCCTTCTGTGACATATCTGTTCCGGTTCCACAAACGTCTATAACAAAATCTACCTATCGTCAATTTCGTCATTTTGAAATTAATGCCTTTTTAAAGAATCTTAGTCATATCGAGTGGAGTAGCATTGATCACTGTAATAATGTAAATGAGAAAGTTTCGCTTTTCTATAATTTCCTAAATTCAATATATGATATTCACACTCCCATCACTCGAAAAACCCGTAAATACATTCCATGGTTAACCCATGATATTAAAAAACTTATGAAATCCAGAAATAGGGCGTGGACTTGGTATAGGAAATTTAACCGCCCCACTGACCTTTCTACGTACAAGACTCTACGTAAAAAAGTAAAAACGGCAACTCGTAATGCACACAACTACGCAAATAAGTTGCTAACAACTAAAAGTAATACAGAGCTATGGAAATTAATTAATAAAATGGGTATTACATCTAAGGTTATGCAAACATTTTCACTTTCTACTAGTTCTGACGATCTCAACAAATGTTTCATTGCTGATAATCAGGATAGTGCACTCTCCGATCAAAGATCTACTGTGAGAATATCCTCAAATATTCGATTCCTTTTTCGCCTCATTGAACCGATAGAAGTTGTCGAAACTATTCTTACTATGCATTTTAATGTTCATGGCATTGATAACATCCCAATAAATTATTTTAAACAAAGCCTGCCATTAATTTTACCCACACTTATCAATATCTATAATTCTTCTATTCAATAAGGAATATTCCCAACTACTTGGAAAATTGCAAAGGTTATTCCAATACCTAAATGTCAACCGCCACGTCAAATGAGTCATTATAGACCGATTAGCATACTCTGCGCTACATCAAAAATTCTAGAACGTGTTGCATATAAGCAAATTTCCGGGTTTATCACCGAAAATTAGATGCTAGACAACTGCCAGTCGGGTTTTAGAAAACTACATAGCACACAAACAGCTCTTTTAAAAATTTGCGATGATGTTCGCCAAGCCACCGATAACAAAGAATTTTGTACTATTGGTAGCGATTGACTTTTCTCGAGCTTTTGGCTTGGTTAATATACTTTATTATGCAATAAAGGTATAAATGAACTTTGAATAATAAACTAAAATATTTTAACTAAATAATATTAGTTAAAATAGAATTAAATAAAATCGTGCAGTTTGATATTCATTGGTTGCTTTATCGCCTCTCTCTTGTTCTGTGTGTATATCTACCGTTACTCGAATCTCATTGCAATCTCATCTCATGCACCTACTTGAGCTACTCTTCCATTAGTCTCATCGTATCCCCTCTCATTAAAATTCCCCTCCTCTATTTGCTGACTTTTACTTTCCATTATTTCCCTCTCTACCTGACTTGCAACTTGCGACATTTGTTCTTCTAGGACTTTATAGTGACTCCAAGGCAATGTATTGTAGTATTAGGCAATAAGTATCTTTTATCATCAAATGCACTGAGGGCAATTTTTTTCTGTTTTTCTGTATGCACTATGTGTAATTTTGAGCGAATATTACACTGCTCTCGCTGTATAATCATGAGATCTTCCAAACATCTTCGATAATCTTCAAACGTAATTGATATTTTTACAACCCTCGATTTTATTCCTTTAGCTTTTTCACTATTCTTCCTCCATCTACTAAAATACTGTACATTTTACTCCATAAATCTATAAATTCCATCATGATCTTTCCATTACATTCATCTTTCATGAGCCCAGGAACTTTTTTATTTTGACGTGGAATACCATACTGATTATTTTCGTCATAATCAGAAGTATCAAATCTATGGATATCTTCTTTCATTATTTGATACATATCAATATCCTCTACTTTATACATCAAGCTATTAGTATCAGTATACTAGAGCTTACACTTTTCACCCACTCGACGTTTCATGTAAGAGTACTGAAAATCATAAATTAATGTCTTTGATAGATTGAGGATACAAAGCCCAACGTATATCAGCTTTTTGATTGTTACACTTGTGTTCTTAAGCTGAGTGGCAACTAAATTTTCATCCAAAATTGCAGAGCTATAATTAGGTAGGGCTATACGTGCCTCTGCTCCATATCGACCAGTGAATTTATTTACTAAATGTACATCAACGCGAGATCGCTCTCGCTCAATGCATTTTCCATATACAGCATTAATTAATAATTTATAAAAAAGTTTTTTAAACTCATTCTTTGCATGCTTTCGCTTTTCAGTATTTAGTTCGACATATAGTTTTAACCAGTGTTTCTGTTTAAAACTCAAAATTCTATGTACTTTTTTCAATCGAAGACTATTGTCAAGTGCTTGCTTAAGAACATGATAATGAATTATATACCTTTTTTATCGTTCAATGCAGTTAGCAGTTTCTTCTGTTTTGAACCAGGTGGTGTACGATGCTCAGTACAGAAAGGTAAATCACGATGTTGGTCATGTATTTCCTCAGGATACTCCAAATCTACTTCAGTAATATAGTCTATATGAGAATCTGATGGTGCATTGAAAAATTTACGACTTGATTCATAATCAACCCACTTAAATTTTCCAATTAGTAAATGCTGTACCATCGCCCAACCATATAGATTATTAATATCATAATATAAAAGTGTCTTTATTTTATTTTTTTCATCGTATCCCGATCCCATATATGGATTATGTGCCTTTGAATATCAAATTAGAAGCTCTAATTCTACCTTTGTCATTTTTGGAGCTGCTGAAAATCTTAATCCTGGACTAGTGTAAAAGTGTGCTGGGCATAAGCCGTAGGCCTTAATAGATGCATTTCGAAAACTTTCAAAGGCATCTGCTAAGAGGAGAACATCCGTTTTTAAGTATAAGTCCGAATACTCTCCTAATGTTCTTATTTTAAAAATTTCCCATACTTGAACATCGTGCTTGTAATCTTCTTCAGTAATATCTGAATCTGTTAATTTCTTATAAAATTCATTTTTCGACGACAGTTTTGTAGTTAACAATGTATCGAGTCCGTCTACATAATCGTAGGGAAATACGCCTTTACGTCTACGAAGATTAATATTTTCATTTGAGAATCCATCTAATTGAAATTCTTGTATTATTGTTGGTACATTATCTAGATACGACGCAAGTTTCTCTAAGGATGATGGTAAAAATTTCCAAGAATCTATAAATCTAAAATTTACATCACAGTCATCCATATACTTCGTAAATGAAATATATTTTTGCTTGTTATGAAGTATTATCGTAATTCGTCCATTCATCAGCATAGAAGTTCCATGTTCATTTAAAATAAAATGTGTCATAATTGAGGTTATGAAAAATTACGGGAATAAATTGTGAGTCTTTCTAGTTCAAATTGCATGAATTATGAGCAGCACCTCTGAACCTAAAAAGAAAAAACAAATTAATTAAAAAAAAATTAATTTTTCTTTATCTAAAAAAAAACTTACCTTCCTGTAAGATGACAATGATCTTGTACTGCCAGTTGCCCAACTAGAAATGGTTTGCGACATATATGGCAATCGGTCGACCAATGAAAAGTTAATTTCTCAGGGTCTGTGAGTTTCATTAGTTTTGGATTTTTATAGAGATAATCCATCTGCTCACCAATTGATTTCAGTTCACAAACAAACCATTGTGCAGGCGTCTTCTCATCTGGACTTTTCTGTCTATATGCTTCGTAAGCAGATAATTTGTCATCAAAGCTATATTTTAAATAGAAACCTATACTGTACGCTTCATGTAGTTGTAAAGCATTCTCGTTTTCTGTAGGTTTTAATAAACATTCAAAATCTACATAAATTACAAAAGGTACTTTTTCACTTTTACTATAATCTTCAAATTTTAAAATCTTATTTGATGAGTTTGGTAAATTGATTCTACAATCGTTAATGTTTTTATAAAGATTTTCATGATTTTGTAGCCCTTCCTCACTATAAAAATGTTGTAAGCATCTTTCACAATGGTATAATTTTTTATGAGCTTTACTTACTTGCGATCCTAACAGTCTGGATATACTTTTAATCGAAACATAATGGAATTTAGATACACTTCGATTATCGTCAGGAATATTATTTTCTTCGAATTCGTCTATGTAGAAATCTTGAATCAGGAGAAGATTTGCATGTTTCTCTTTCTTATTTAATGAAATATGACAAGGTGATACTTCATATTTCGATCTGTACTTCCTATGCATATAAACATTTACAGAAATATTATTCAATTTTTCAAATTTAAAAACATCTTTCAGTTTTACAGGAAATTCTAGCTCACCAAAGTTCAACTCGTTTGCAAATTTATCATATGAATTCCTTAAGAATTTTTTTCATTTGGATGTAATGCTGAAAGAATAGCATATTTGAAACATTGATTATCAATGTTATGAACATTGATACATGCTCTTTTTGATGCTATGAACTTAGGGAGAGGAATATATGATCTTCCCTTGAGGTAAAATTTTTTTCATGTTTATGGACAAACTAATAATACTTTTTAATGTCCATCCAGAATCATTATCCTGAAATTCTTCTAGATGTATAAGAAATGGTACCTTAATATGCTCCACATACCATTTTTCTAAATCAGTAGACATGTATATTGTAGCACTCACAGTTGTGAAATATTTAATGTAAACTCTGATATAGAATCAGAATTTACTTTTATTGCTGTATACTATTGTAAGCAAGCTCTAACTTTATCTTCAAAGAGCTTCTGTGCGTCGACCAAGAAACTTAGAATGCCCACATGTTCTAAATTAACAAGTATGCCTGTTGTTATTCGATTTTTAAAAGCAGATTGTATATCTTGCTATTGTATTGAACCACGTGTTCACTATACAAGAACCAGTCATAACCATCACCGGTAAGAGGATTACACTGATTGATAGGGTCAACCTCAATCGGTATAATAATGACTTTGCTATAGGCATCATAGCACATAAAGGAGAATGGAGATCCCCTCTTCTCCAGACTTTGCTCAAAACAGAACGAGAAAGTCTATAGGCATTCTACTACAATTAAAGTCTACTCACGTCTAAAGTGTGCAATGTCCTCAGCATGACCTAGTTGGGATCTCAGCACACTTTTTAAGGGGGGGAGGTGTGCTAGAATGCCTATAGCCTATCTACTATAGTTAAATTGGGATGTTTGGCATTGACTCCGAAAAATCAGATTCATACTTCAGACGAGATGTCTTGGATATAGTCACTAAGGCCATTTGAATGTGATAAAATCAATAGTATATTATTTCTCGAAAAATTATTTCCCCTCTTTTAGCACCACAGTAATAGTCTATCGATATTTCGTACTTTTCTTTTGTCTTTTTTTTAAATTGGGTTTATTTAAACAATTTTTAAAAATTTTTTAACTAATTTTTTCTGGATTTTTTTCTTATGGTTTTTTAATTTGGTTTGATTTTTATCAAATGTTTCTTAATTTCACAATTTTTTTTTCACCAAATTTTTTAATCGATTTTTTTGTATTCGGTTTTATTTTTTTTCTTTTAGAGAAAAATTTCATGGAAAATAAATGTTATATTTTAATCTGATCTATAATTTTTTAGTCAATTATTTTGAAAAACTTTTTCGTTATCAATTTCTATATTTGTAATCAAGCAAATCAAAATCTATATGTAATCTATCTATCTAGAATTTTTATCAATTTTTACGTATATCTGAACATTTTTTCGAAACAGCTCTGTATCTAATTTTGAACAGATAAATGAACCTCGCATGAAATTTCAATATATTTTACATTCTCCTTGATTATTTTTATTACCTTTGGACTAAATAAAAGTATTACATTTGATAATAAACTGTAATATTTGTTTGAAATAGTAATAAAAGAATTTAATATAGAAATAGTAGCATAAAATAAATTCTTTTTAATTAATTCAGTTAATATATTTAAATATTATTTTTACGCAAGATATAATTCTCATAATTTTTATCAATAATTAGATATATCTGTCATTGTATTAATATCATTAAACTTTAAACCTGTTGTAGTTTTTCTTAATTAGATTTCAGCCATTTCACATTGATCTTTAAAACAGAATAAGGAATCTGCATGAAATATTTATTTTTTGCACATCATTTTTGGTATTTCATCATCTTTTTGTACCTAAAATAATTAAAATATTTTGAGCTTAAATTTTATATATATTAAAAGAGATATAACTTGAACATTTTTACTGAATCTGAGTAACATAAACATTTCTTAAAATTACAAACATTCTATTAAATAAACAATTTGATTTTATTAAAAACTTAATTTAAACAAACATTTCAGATTAGAAGATCTATAATAATTTTTTTTATCTTCAGAATAGCTTTTGAAACTTTTTGATCGTTCTGATAAATAGAACGAAGATATATCAACTGATTCCTAAAAAAAAATATAAGATCATTGTTTCTTATAAATTCATGTAGTACAATTACATTTGATCAAATAATATATACCTCATTAACTTCTATAATATCATTTGTACACATGGAACTTAAGTTTTAACCATTGTCATCATTCATCTGCATTGGTATAATTTCCACATATTTGACTTCAACTCCAATATTTTTATTACGTTTCTATTTAGCATTACGACTACATCTTCTATCATTTCTTCAACTTCTAATCTAGCTTCTTCTGATGCTTACTCAACATGATAATCGTCTTCACTTGATGTAAGTGCATCTGAATGATGTTTTGTCGTGAGCGAAAAGGTAAGAGTAGAACAGAAAATGTTCAATGTACCACTCAATCTACACGTACACTTAAGGACTGTAAATAAGTTGTAAATAACCTTGACAAACTTGATTTACTTTTGAATAGAAAACAATCTTTGTTATATATATAGGAATCAGAAAAGTGTAACAATACTGTGTATGGAATACTTAAATAGTGGTTTATTTATTTTTTTTTATTATTTAAGCAATCAAGTCTTCATATAAAAGACTTATACAGCTGATAACTAGCTACATACATACGTCATACATTTACCGATATACAAAATATGGTGTTTTACATTTTTTAAATTAATAATTTACATTTTTCGAAGAATGAGCAGATACATTGACACACTACGCTATTAGGTTCCATTAAAAGTCTTTCAATGTTAAGGGGATGGTAAAGTTTAAGTTTGCTCAAATTTTTAACCATTTCCAGCCTTTTAGCATCATACAGGCTGCACTACCAGAGGATATGATTAAGATCTTGAATTTCATTATTGCATGTGTATCTCGCGTTATCTATTATACATAATCTAACTAGACATGCTGACAGGTTGTAATGGTCTGCCCTGCATCTGTTGATTGTTACAATTTTTTGTCGCGCGAGGTTAGATCTTTTGTACCAGGGTTCATTACTGTTTGTATAAAAATTGGCAAAGTATTTTTTACCAATCTTTAAACCCTTTTCAATTACTATAGACCTTGTTTAATTTTTTAGATATTTGTTATTTTCCTCATAAAAATCAGTAAATGGTAGAATTACATTTTGTACTTGCTTTTGAAAGGCAGCTACTTTTGCAAGGCTATCCACACGTTCATTACCATTTATACCTATGTGAGAGGGCACCCAGACAAAGTATTCAGGATATAGAGACGAAAATTCATTGTATTTTTTTTAATTTCTAGTGTATTGGGTTTTTCTAACTTCTTAATATTTCTTGTTTGAAGTTTTTCTAGAGCACTTAGTGAATCGGAAAAGATTACATAGTTATAAAATGGATTATCTAAAGCAATATCTAGTGATTTAGAAATGGCAGCGCATTCTGCCGTATACACTGAGGCTGTTTTGTTAATAGGCAATAATATGCTTATATTTAGTTCGGGGCATAAACAAGCAGCTACAGTAGATATAGAGCTTTCCGACTTATTTCCGTCAGTATATATCGCGATTGCACTTATCGATTTTAAGAAATTGTCTATATTCATATTTGGGTTTTCTGAATTTTTCAACGTTATTCCAAAATCTGTGTTGACAGGTACACATGTTGTATGTATTTTATAATCGTATGAGTAAAAGTCGTAGGAAGTACATAAATCATTGAGGGATATAAGCGTTTTTTGTATACATTGATCTAAAAGTTTAGGTTTTCTTTTCTTATACCTTTTTTGGTTAAGTATCGTGTTGTATCTTTTTATATTCATATGTTTTAGTGTTTTTTGATTTGATATTATCTTGGTAATGAAACATTTGCCTAAGAATTCCGTTCTATGCATAATCAGTAGCAATCGAGATTCTGCGATCATAACATTTGTCGGAATTGGAATTCGATACCTCAAAGGTGCTCTTATAGCTGCGACCTGAATTTTTTCCAGTTTTTGCTGATGTATTTTTTGAGTCGGAAAATACATAAAACTCTCATAGTCTATTACTGAACGAACAAAACTCTTATAAAGAGTGATGAGGGTTTGCGGGTTGGATCCCCACCAAATACCGCACAAAACTTTTATAATATTAATTGATCTTGAACATTTTTTATAAATATAATTGAGGTGGGGTATAAAAGAAAACTTGTAGTCGAGTATAATGCCTAAAAATCGGATAGTTTCGCTAGATTTAATTTCGATATTATTTACTGTAATAGAGGTTTGGCCTGGATAAATGTGTTTATTATTGAATTGAATTAGCACTGTTTTTTCAGGAGCTAAGTCGAGACTGATCATGCCTAGGTTATTGTTTATAATGTTAACTGCTTTTTCGAATCCATTTCGACATTTTGTAAATGGAGAAAAGCTTCAGTAGATAGCTATGTTATCAGCAAATGGTGAAGTTTTTATACATTTAGGAATATTTCTTAGATTGTCTTTTACATATATCATATATAAGAGCGGGCTTAATACGCCTACTTGAGGTACTCCCTTACTAACTAGTCGATAATTGTGTCCTGCAGATTCGGTATATACACATCTTTCACGCGTAACGAATTGTACAAATGTTAAGATTTTTTTTTAGCAGTTGATTTCTGCTAGTTTTTCCAGAAGAATATTGCAATTTACATTGTCAAAAACTCCGCGTACGTCAAGAAAAGCTGCTAAGAGTGACTTTTTTTTCATAAATGTTTCATTTACATTTAAAGAGAGATTGGCTAAATTAAGATGCACGATTTACCCTTCCGAAATCCTGACTGGCTTTCTGGAAGAATATCATTGAACTCGAACCACCATTTTAATCGATTTTTGATTAGAGTTTCGTATAATTTGCAGAGACAAGAAGTTAAAGCTATAGGCTATACGCCTTTACCATCTGGTGTATCAATAAAATGCACAAAAGAATTTTTCCAAGCGCTTGGGTAGTCATCATTTAAGAACATTTCATTGTAAATATCGAGTAAGATAAGGTGATATTTTTTTTTTTGGTAAGTTTTTTATAACCTCGAAATCTATTCCATCTAAACCCGGACTTGAATTGTTCTTCTTAGAATAAAGTACAGTATTAAACTCATGAAAGTCATAACAAGTATCGAAAAATTCATTCTCGTTGCAATGGGGAATTAGAAGGGGATCAGATTAGATTAGCCCACGGGGGCTTATTTTTTCTAGCATACAATTTATTTGGTCGCTTCTTTGCAGATTTTCTGACGTGTGCGTGAGACGCGCTTTAATCCATTTATTTTTTAATATTTTACATTTTTGCCATACATAGTTAGAATCGCACCTTAAATCTATAGTTTCGCAAAACCGCTTACCTTACTATTCACCCACTTGCGATATGCCTCCTTTCGTTTTCTTTTAACTTCATTACACAGTTCATTCCATCATGGAGCTGGATTTGTGATATTTCTTTTCTTATTCTTTTGTGTGATCGGGTTACTGTTTATAAGCGCTTTAATTATAGTCTGCACAAAGAATTCATATTTTTTTCTAGCTGTAAGTTTATTGTACACATTTCCTAAAAATTCGCCATATAAATTATCTAGTTTTATTTTAAAATTACTCCAGTTTGTTCGAATAGTTTTAAGTTTGAAGCTTTTTCTTGTATATATATTTTTTTCAATTTGTACTTCGAATATTATTGGGAAATGATCGGAGCCGTTCGTTTCTTCAAGAACTGAAAAATTTATTCTGTCGGAAATATTCATATTTAAAATAATTAAATCCAAATTAGATTTTGTACGGCTGTTTACATTTACATACGTGTTTGTATTGTTATTGTGTACAAATAAGTCATGTTTATTAATACTATTTAAAAATCTACTACCATTTGTGTCCGTGTGAGCGCAATTCCACATTTGATTGTGTGCGTTAAAATCTCCGACTAATATCGTATGATTATTATTATTTACATTGTTTACAAGCATGTCCCATTGCATTTGGGACAGCAAAGAACCCGGTGTTCTATAACAACAGATAATTTCAATCGACGGATTTGTATTTGTAATTTTAACGCCGCATATTTCTACAGAGATATCAGGAGACTTTAAGTCCAAAATTTCAATATATGCCATGTTCTTTCGAATTAATATTAATATACCTCCACCTCGAGAATGAAGTCGATCCTTACAAAAAGTGATAAGGCCAGCGAAGCTAATGTTTTTTCCTCTTTCTTGGTCTTCTGTGAGCCAGGTTTCCATACATATAAAAAGATCTATATTGGCAAGTAATAACGAGAGTTCTTGTATACGCCTATTAAGACTTCTCGCATTCCAAAATAGAAGTTTTAGAGAGCCAAATGTTTTTATATTTGCGTCTGCCATTTTAATTGAGATATTTAATTTTTTAATTGAGATTTTTACTTTGCAAGCTTGGTTTTGAGAGGTCTTCTTGTGAACTGATCGTGTCGTCACTACTATTACCGTTTTCTTTTTTCTTATTTAAGTGTTTTAAGATTCAAGTGATACGGCCGTTTAAGTTTTTATTTACAGTAGTATCATGAGGTGGATGGAGCAGGAGGTTTTTTAAAGGGACCAGACAGTAATTACTTCGAGGTTTGCGATTCTGCTTGCGATTTTAGAGCATCTGCTGGATGAAGTAAATCAACTGTTTCTATATTCCTAATGATTAAGCTTGAAGGAGTCGAAATATTCATGGAATTCTCTTTCGTCTCCATTGTTGTTGTTGTGTCTTCACAGGTGCTCATATTAGGAGCGCCATTTATTATTTGCGAATAATCATTCGGTGTATTCTCTTCTAAAGTATTCGAACAATGCTTAGCAATGTGGCCCTCCATTTTACATATAAAGCATTTTAATTGAGCTGTGGTAGGATATATGTAATAAGTAACGTCCTTGTATCTAAGTTTTAGTAGCTAAGGTAGTTTTTCAACATCTTTGGGTTCAATATAGGTTTGCCTTCTGGAACTTAAGACATGCGAAAATCCTTCTTCTGCGAGAGGTGCCTTTAAAGTAACTATAGGCGCAATGCGCTTTATTTCTAAACAATTTATTGCATCCTCAAGTGCAGAGTGAGGAATTACAGGAGAAACATTTGAGAATATAACTCTTTGATGCTTATTAACTAAAGGTCTCAGCGTAGTCTCAGCCTCACCAATTTTTATAGTTTTGTGACTTTTAGTCAGGTTTTCTACAATATCTTTACTCGCAAGGTACAAACATATTCTATTACTTGATATCCTTGTAGCATATAGTATATTTTTTTCCACAATTTTACTTGTATAGTCCGTGAGAGTTAAACCTCCTACACAATCAATTATCAGCCCTTGGTCACGTCTAGGAAATTCTTTTTGTGCTTTTGATGCATAACTAGATTTAACTTCATAAGAGAAAACTTTTGACTCACTCACTGGCGTCTGCCTAAATTCTGTAAGAGACATATTTAGAAATGCGAGAATGCCGAATTTTGCGGGCTACGCTCGCCCTGAATATAATAACACGAAACGATAGTAAACACGCGTGTTGTCACTTCGAATGCTGAACTTCGAATCCCTAAATAGTGGTTTAGACTCGATATGCACGCTCTGGCGTCTTGTCACTTTTGGCTTCATTTCACTAGCGCATCTGAATTTAAGCTGCAGTAAATATAACATATTTTATTTAGACAAATATTCTAATTGATGCATACAAACTAGGAATAAAGATATATATTAGAGTGGGGGAGGCGGGGCAAGGCCCTAATCAAACTCTACTGTAAGAGGTTGCAAGTATAGACTTGTTCCATGCGCCGCCGACGGCGCGCAGCTGAATCACCAAAAATCCTCTGTACCTCGAAAGAGCCATTCATAATACCTTACAGGACCGGGCATCCATAAGTCAGTCTCCGGACAGTAGTTTTCTAGAAATATTCCTTCGCATAGTCGAACATACTCCCCACCTTGAACTCTATGGGTTCAACGGTAAAACAATATAAATTTATGCAATTCGATTAATAATACATATGCAATACATGCTAATTAAACTTGGCGACTATTTTAGACAGTAACGCGATATGAATAAATAAGTACAATTACAATCATTAAAAAAAAACGAAATATTTGTTTTACAAATCTTAAAGACAATTCATACAAATTACATCAGTTTTCTTTTGTTTTTTTTTTATACGTCTCTTTATTTATCTTGAAGATCAATGGAAAGTGGGGACATTTTTTTTATACAACGCTTAACAATTCCATTTTGTGTCTTCACCGTTGGTACTCTTGCGATAGAATCTGTTCCTGAATGGAGTTTTATTATGCGGCCAAGCCTCCAATGCATGGGTGGTACATTTTCTTCTTGTATTGTAACCAGAGTACCCTTCTTAATGTCTGCAGTGTTTACCAAGTGCCATTTACTACGAGTGCATAGCTCGTTAAATATTCTTTATGCCATCTAGTCCAGAAATGCTGCTTAATACTTTGAAATCGTTGCCATGCAGACGATCTATTAATGGCCACTTCGCGATAATCATAGGAGGGTAATCCCTTTGAGACGTCTCCAATTAAGAAATGAGCAGGAGTAAGGGCTATAAGGTCATTGGAATCGGAAGAAAGGGGTGTTAATAGACGGGAGTGAAGTATCGCCTCTATTTCTATAATATAAGTATTAAACTGCTGATACGTGAGCAATGCCTGTCCCATGGTTCTGTAAAGATGTCGTTTTAATGATTTTACTGCGGCTTCCACCGAAATGTGGCAATCTAGGCGGAATAAAATGCCATTCAACATTTTCATTTCGCAAGTAATTAGAAATAGAAGTATTAGACTGTTGTGCCAACAAGAATTTTTTAATTTCCTTTAATTCGTTTTTCTTGTCTACGAAGTTGGTGTCATTGTCCGAGTAAATGTGATCAGGTTTACCACGACGTGTAACAAAGCATTTTAGTGCTTCTAAACATGTCTCAGTCGTTAAATCAACATGACCAGCCTTTGTGACAAAGCAAACAAAAACACAAATATAGGCTTTGATTTTTTGTCTATTTCTAAACTTTTTTTCTTTAATCATGAACGGCCGGCAGTAATTAAGACCTATAATACTAAACGGACGTGCTCGTGTCACTTGATTAGTTGGCGGATTTCCCATTGTGTAATTAGGTTTCACTGGATTTAGCTTTCGGCAACGCACGCATTTGTTGATTACATGTTTTATGGTTGTTTTTCCATCAACTAGCCAATATTCATTTCTAATTGCGTTGAGCATAGCTTGAACCCCTGTATGCCAGCATTTTTCATGTTTTTCACGTATGATTATCACTGTTAGGTGATCGCAACGGGGCAACAATATCGGATACTTCCTAGAAAACTCAATATCTGCATTATTCAATCTCCCTCCTACTCGTAAAATGCCCGCATCATCAAAAAACGGACTTAAATTTAATAGCGCACTTTTCAAATCCATTTTTCCTTGATTCTCCAGGCATTTGATATCAGCCGCGAAAGCTTGACCTTGAATTCTTTTAATAATACATTGACGCGCCTCCTATACTTCCGTTACAGAATTCCTTCCCTTTGTTTTAGCAACCGCAGATAGATTTTTTATCGCACGCCGACATAAGGCTACTAATTTGACTAATCGGCTCCATGATGAGAAACGCGTAAAGGTATCATTTATTTCTTGTCCTATGGTATTTACAAGAGCTATTTTCGTTCGTTGTTCGAGAATGACTATTCGCGACTATTGCAGTATCTTCCAATACAGCTCCTCCTTTGCAAGACGTGCAGGTCTATGCCACCAAAAAGTGTTGTTCACTAAATCAGCTGGGGCTCGGCCGCGCGATAAAGTATCTACAGCATTCTCTGCACTTGTGACATGATACCAATCAGCTCTGTTTGATAAATCTTGGATTTCTGTACCGCGATTTGTCACATACGTCGTTAATGTATGTGGAAATGATTTGATCCAATGCAACACAATTTTTGAATTAGATCAATAGCATAACTTAGAGACAGACACTTGTAATGCCAGATTTACCTTATTTAGCAATTTTGCTAACAGTACCGCGGCAGAAAGCTCTAAACTTGGCAGACTTGTTACCCTTACCGGTGCTACACGTGATTTTGCGTAAATAAGCTTTACGTTAGATTTATTGCCATTTGTGGATTTTATATATATATATATATATGCACCGTATGTCTTGTCGCTCGCATCGCAAAAACCCATCTAATTGTATTTCACGCGCGTTTGCTACAATTATTTGACGTTTTATAATTATTCGGTTTATATCTGGTAACTCTGATTTGAATTTATTCCATTGATTATGTAAGTGCTGAGGTATCGACTCATCCCAATCCAATCCTGTCTTCCAGAGTTCCTGCATGAATATTTTTGCTGATACAATCATAGGACCCAACAAACCAAGAGGATCGTTTTTGATAATTTGCATCTTGGATGTCCACCTTGACAACGATATTATGGATTCGAAAACGCATAATGATATTAAAAAGGTCATCTTGAATAGTTGGACCCTTTAAGAGCGCATTGTTGAGCGACACTTGTGTTGTGCTTCTTGCCGATGTGTCAAAAACGACGCGCATCTTAGTTCTAGTGTTTTGTTCTTTAATTACAGTATGTTGAGGTATGTAATAGTCCTCATCAATTTTATTTTCTATTGTTATATTCTTCATATGTTGAAAATCAGCATATTCACGCATAAATTTCGTATACTCAGCCTTGAGCTCTCTATCTAGTTTTTTCACAAGAGCAAGAAAACGTCTTAACGCCATTGCATACGACTCTCCGATTTTGTATTTATTCTCGTTAAATGGTAATTTTACTACATAGCGATCGTCCTCATCGCGCCTCGTATTTCCTACGTATAGCCTTTCACATGTTTTTTTTTCCTTGCTAGTGTGATGTTTGACAGAAACCTCCTCTACTTCCCAAAAACACGATAACTGTTTTTCTAAATTTGTGATTGAATGACACATTGGAGTTGTTTGTTTTACTAGTCACATTGGTGGTACATATTCAACTTCGTCTGAAACAAGCCACCCAAGCAACGTTTTTTGACAAATAACCTGAGAATATGACGATGGATAAAATTGACCCTTGCATAGTATTTAATAAAAGACAGTAGCTCCTAGTAGAGCATCTATCCATGTGGGCTTATTGAATTCTGGTTCCGCTAACTTTAAACCTTTGTTATATTCTACTCGGGTTTTCAATTCGCCGAGTCCAGCCGAAGGCATATCTATTTTTTTGACTTACTAAATGTAAACGCGATGCGAGATCTTCTGATATGAAATTAGTTTGAGACCCCCCATCGAGTAACACTCTACATTCGTATGGATTTTGAAACCGATCTAATATATAAACTCATGCCGTACCTAATAAAACTTCCGAATCTATTGTAGCGGTCAACGTAGACGTTATTTGAACACAAGCGCTCGTTCTGGTCGGGCCTTCTACGGAACTTTTATCGGGATTCGCGCACGCTACCGACTCGAGTGCGGTATTATGATCGATATGCAAGAAAGAATTATGGTTTTTATGACATCGCTTACACGTGGATGCTGTGCATGTGAACGTACTATGATTATTTCGCAAATAGTTACTACATAAGTTGTTTCATTTAGCGGCATTATTTCTTTCAGTGGGCGATAATCTTAAGAATGCTTCGCAAGTGTATATGCTATGAGCTGTCTTACCATAATTATAAACATCGGCATTTGAATTATTAATAAAAAAGTTAATAAGTCTTGTAACATTTCCCGTAACAAGACCCCGTGCTCTTACGAGCGTATTATATTGTACTTCACTCATTATAATTTAATTCTAATTATAGTTCAATACTCTAGAGTTCCATACTCTAGTTATTACAATAGAGACTTAGTAATAGGAAATACCGAGGTAAGGAGAAGGATTTAATTGAGACGCTCTTACTTGATTTTTGAATTGTGATGTTTATCCTATCCCAAGCTGCTAGGATGCTCGACATCGTCGTGGATAATAGTCCAATAATGTGTTGTTCTTCGTTATACTGTATTTTCCACTAAACGATGAGTTTTACTTATATTTGCTTGCCCCTCAGGCTCTTGATATTAAAAATGGCCTATTCACTGTCGACAGCTTGTATAGTTACATGTTGCCACTTGTTCACTGATCTAATGGTAACTTGGGTGATTGCACCGCATCTGACTCTTCAACTAAAACTTAACACTTGATATAGCTACTCACTTTATAACTTGATTACTTGACGTGAATTTTTGAACGGCACAGTGTTTCCATTCGGCTAGAAGGATCAAAATGTTTTGTCGTGAGCGAAAAGGTAAAAGTAGAACAATAAATATTCAATGTATCGCTCAATCTACGCGTACACTTAAGGACATGTAGATAAGTTGTAAATAATCTTGAAAAACTTGATTTACTTTTGAATAGAAAACAATCTATATATTATATATATAGGAATTATAAAAGTGTAACAATACTGTGTATGGAATACTTAAATAGTGGTTTAGACTCGATATACACGCTCTAGCGTCTTGATCACTTCTGACTTGATTTCCCTAACGCACCTGAATTTAAGCCACAGTGAATATAACATATTTTATTTAGACAAATGCTCTAGTTGGTGCATACGAACTAGGAATTAAGATACATATTAAAGTGGGGGGAGGCGGGGCAAGGTTCTAATGAAGCTCGACTGTAAGAGGTTGCAAGAATAGACTTGTTGGGTAATAGATTATCTGGGCGACTAATCATCGTTACTCCAGATTACCTCCAAACTGCGCCCGCACAATCTGCGTAAATGTGTGCCGATTGTCGTCCAACTATAAGACATTCTACGCCTAGATTGGATTCACGATTTGGAACCACGACGTTGAGGCAGTCTGCGCATGTGGAATGGATCCAGTCCATCGCCAAACAGTCGGTAATATGGGCGCATTTTGTATACGTATGTATATGTGTGGGTGTGGGTACTATATGTATATATATATATATATATATATATATATATATATATATAAAGAAAATATTCTTTTTTTTATTTAAAACAATTGAATTGTACTTTTGTCGACTGCCCATATAGAAATTAATAAATATTTTTTTATCGGCCTTACATTCCAATCAATTCAAACAAAAAATAAAAATAAATAAATAAAAATAAAATAAAAATTAAAAATAAAAATTAAATTAAAAATTAAATTAAAATTATAATGACAGTCAGACTGTCCCTGTTTACATTCACCCCCGTAGACTAATCTGAAAATAAAATATTATGACTGTCATTATAATTTTAATTTAATTTTTAATTTAATTTTTATTTTTAACTTTTATTTTTTTTTATTTTTTTTTTTTTTTAATTTTTATTTTTATTTTTTTTTATTTTATTTTTAGATTGAATTGATTGGACTGTAAGACCAATAAACATAGTTATTAATTTTATTATTTAATAATTAATTTATTAAAATACGCAAATAAATAAAAAACATAATAATACCTATATGAAATAATATAAAATAATATAATGTAATGTATTGTAATATAATATATATATATATATATATATATATATATATATATATATATATATATATTAGAATTAAACCTTGTATTTATATTGACTTTTCAGAATTAAATTAATAAATATTTTTATCGGTCTTACAGTCTTTATAATATAATATATTAGCTAAAACAGTAACAGTTAGGTTATCCTTGCTTATATTCACCCAAGTAGAATCTGAAATAAAACTTAGTACTACAATACCTATATAACAATAATAATAAAAAATTTACATAATCAATATAAATTATTAATTAGAAATTATTTTATATATTTACTTAAGCCAATCTTGGTATATTTGTTTGAGTACGGGTTGATTCCCAGTGGTAGTATATCAACAAAATTTTCAATTTTAATAGAAATAAAAAAATTATTTTAAAAAATAATAAATAAAAAGTTTAAACAACCAAAAAAATATTTGATTGATAAAATAAAACAAATCCTATTATTCCACTGGTATATATCTCAAAAATAAATTTTACGCTTCGTTTTTTGAACGAATCCGTACTCACAACTTACAATGTAAACTATTTATATAGTTTTTCAAACCCCCCTAATCGTACGCAAGTCGGTGCACACTACGCAACTCTAGCTGCTAACAAACAAATAAAAATTTCCTCGTTTTATTTTCTTCTTCTATTTACAAAAAGAATATAGCGAAATAAAACAAATTTCGCTTAAGCGATTTTTTATTTTTGGTATGCAGAGGTAAAAAAATTAAAATATTAATTTTTTATTGATTATTACTCATTTAATAATTTATTTCTCAGCATAAAATTATTCGTTTTACCTTTAAAAAAACGTTGGATGCCAATTGTAATAGGGTTCTAGGTTACCAAAGTACTAAATACGACTTTGGTGTATCTCTTGTAATTTACTTAATCCAGTTACTATTAATATGGAAATTAATAATTTAAATACTTACCGTCGCCTAGGATTGACTTACCTTGACCAGAAGTGATGAATAAGATATGTTTTAATTTATAAATAATTATAAATTTATTATAAATATTATTCATTATTAATATTTCTATATTTATCAATAATTTTATATTCTTAGTAAGAATTTATTCTTACTGCACGGCCCTCAGTTTTATCCGAGGCAACTGATTATATAATAATTTCGATTCATTGTAGTCCAATATTTTATTTATAATTTATTTATGAAAATACAATATTCATGCCAAGGATACAGCGGAGGTGGTAGGATTCGAAAATCAATTTATAATATTTAAAATCTTATTATATTTTAGATGAGTAAATAGGAAATTATTTTTTTTGATAATTATACTCAATAAATCAAATATTTATAAAAAGAAAATTTATTATCTAAAAAAATACTTATTGTTAATTATAAAATTTATTATTTTTATAATATAACTAACTTTGTTTTGTAACTAAATGTGCACCCGTTATCTCTTGTTTATACGACTGAATGAAAGATTTATTTTTATATTATAAGTTATTTAAAGATTCATAGGAATAAACAAAATATAAATTATTTTTCAATCCGAATATATCACTAATGTATATGTTAATAATCTTTGATTCAGCACAGTACGCGAAGTGCTGTGTAAGCCCCGTGGTTTTGTGGCCATTGTTTTGGATTTCTCTCCCAAGGGCAAATATGCCATTGTAATTGGAGAGATTGCGCGGCGCAGAGATTTGAAAGTCCTGCGCGGACACGTTGGGCTAAGACAAGCGCGTCTTGTTGGAAATGCTCGTCCAGATAGGTTGTCAAACGAGAACAACAAAAAAAATGACAGCCGCGCTTCGATTTCTGTACGCGTATACGGATGGAAATGTTGCAGTTTATAATTTCAAAGACGAACTGCGGGCGTGTATAATTTAAAATCTAGTTTTTAAGCGATTTATAATGTATACACATTGCTTCCGGTGAAGGTTTTCCCCTTGAAAGGTTTTTGCTTTGTCGCAAGCGGAAAACTCGAGCGAATGCCGAAACAAATGTAGGGCTATTATTTTTACAGACTAATTCGATCACTTCCACATATTTTATAATAGATTTTTCTAAATAAACTCTGTCTTTCAGTTTATCCCAAAACATTCTCGTTTTGTTTTCTTTTCTAATATTTTTTTTCATCTCTTTTTGCCCTAAAATAAGGAAATTATTTAAATTCAGTACAACAACTATTTAATCAAAGTCCATATAATTTTTGAGAAAAAAACAACACGCGTACTTCGAACGCGACACTGCTCAAAAGAGCAGCTATAGTGTCTCCCGCTCTAACCAACGCTCACATACACAATCACACGCAATTCGAAGTCTAACCGTTATTAAATATAAAATTAAATTTCAAACGTAATGAATCAAGAAATCTACCACCGTAGCTAGTTGTTCATTTGACCACTAGCCGGTTTATACAATTAGTTTTAATATATGATGGAACGGAAGGTATAAATGACAACTTACGTCTAAATATAGTCAAACGCGATGCGGGCCCGTTCATCTTCCGTTGCTGTCAGAGACGATATGGTCTTTAGTTCTCTTTCAATAGAAAAGAAAATGATAAGATGGAGACTTTACGATCACGACAATCAGCTAGCAGCAAAAATCTCCAAACTGACACAACAATCAACAAAACTTTTCTTAATGAGAAAACAAGAAGAAAGTAACGATAGAATTTTATAAGAGCGAAAAGTAATCAGAGAATTATCCGTTTTTCTTCGCAGCTCAAATGATACTGCCTACATCTTTCCCCCCACTCCCTCATATTTTCTAAATTTCGAGAGAGACTATAACCTATCTTCTATAGCTCTCTACTTCGCGAACGAACACCACTAACGTATATATCAATGCTCGTTACAATATATATATGTAGATATATTAAAAAAAAAATTGATAGAATAATTATTGATATAATAATTATGATAACCTGACAATTCATATTAATAATTGCCATATTAGACTCCACATTGGCATAATTAACATTATGTAAAATTTTTAAATTACTGGACTGTATGAATTATTAATACTTAGAATTATTAATATTAAGTTATAAATGCAAATACATGCCTTTTTATTGGAATAAAATTAAATTAATAAAATTAATAAAATTAAATTAAACACAATTTCGCATGTCCACCTGCAATCCACACCCGAGAGGCACATATACACAAACTTAATTATAACTATACTAGAACTTAGAAATATATAAATAAATAAATAAATAAATATATATATATAATATATAATATTTTCATAAATATATATATATATATATATATATATATATATATATAATATAATATGAAATATAATATATAAATTTACCGATGTTTCCGTAAACGCATATATACGTTATAACACGTACTATTGCATTAATGCGCAGTATTATAAATATGCATACATCAACAAAATATATATAAATTCTCTATCTTTTAATATATGGACGCACGCTGCCATCTGATGCATAAAAACATAATTTGGGAACTAGAACCTATAAAATTTGCACAAGCCAAGCTTACTTCCAGAATGGAAACACGATTTGCCTGACATATCGTGTGTCTAATTTGGACCGATTCTGGAAGCACGATTAGCTTCTCCAAAACGTGGATCCAATATGGAAACAAATGAAGCCCACACGTTCGTGCATACTGGAGCCAAACCGTGACGAGCACGCGCTGTTATCTGGAAAAGATAGCCTGTCCTTCTCAAATATCCTTCTCAAAATAATATAGAATTTATATGTCAAATTTCAGAAAAATCGGTTCAGTAGTTTTTTGGTTATCGTGTAGAAACTAAAATACGCTTAGTCTTTGTAAGTTACTATGGTATGATATTATATAATATGATATGATATGATGATATGATATGATGGTTCACTAACGACATAATGTATAATTCTTTCTGTTTGGATTCTTGGTTTTATAAGCAATTTTAGATAATACGTTCTCAAGAGTACGCCCGCTTCAATGACTGGTCATGGTGGGGCGCTTGTTGACGAGGATGGTTCTGTGTGCAACAGAGAGAGAGAAATCAAAAGCCAAAGTGAGTAAGAAGAAGAAAAGAAGCAAAAGTAGGAGAGCAGAGATTTAACCTTTCCCTCTCCCCACGTTCACTGCATACCCCCACTTTCTTTTCTTCACATACATGAAAGGTTTTCTTACCCCCGGGTGGCCACACACGTAGCAAAAGCGGGGTTTCCCTGTTCCCGGTGGATTTGGAACAGGTTGCTCTATCTTCTTCGGAACAACTACCAGATCCGGTCTCTTCTGTTGAGGCCGTTTCAGCCTCTCTTGAACTGAGGACTGATTGTTGATCCACTATCGATGAGTATTGCCAGAGTTCTCTTCCATTCTTCTTGATTTGGAACGCACCTTGGCTGGACCAGACCCGTGGTTTTGGCGACTGGTTGAGCTTTTCCTCGATTCCGTTCGAGAAGAAGGTGGTTCAACTAACGAACAACCTGCCTGGATCGTCGGAATAGGAGAGACGGCTTCATCGTTAAACAGAAAGCCTACTTCTTTAGTGCGACTTCAACTTTAGGGCCACCTGGGATGCTTTGTATTTCATCCCAGGTCTGGAAAGCTTCTTGTTCCAGAGCCCGGGCTTTGGAGAAAGCCTCTTTCGACTTCTTCTACATCTACTGGAACGGGAATAACACCCACAGGCAAAACAACCTGTGAGGATTCCATCGCAGCCGGCGAAGAAACGGATGCTCAACCCAGTGGAGAAGCCCGGGTGGAACTCATTCCTGGTTGGCTTAAGGGTGATCTTAGTAAGGAAAGTATTTTCTATAAATTATACCCTGCTTGGCCTCTCACGCCGCTTTTATCGTTCCTCGAGGGTCGACTTCTTCATTAAAAGTCTTCCTGATGACTCAGCTGTCTTTTCTACGGCAACCACGCTTACGCTTCTCTACGAAATTAATAACCCTATCAACGTGGTCCACTCTATCGCACGCATCGCCCGCTGGCGCTACATCGGAGCTAGATGTCCTTGCTCGCAGATCGTCTGCTGACGATTTATCAGACGTCGCTGTCATGCTCGCTATCATCCTCGTCAGCTGTCGCGGCCCTACTGCTAGGAAAAATCCTTCTTCTCTCTTCCTGTAACGTATGTGCCAGTCTACCGGTTGAGCTCACTTGACGATTTTCTCTCGGCGGTTGAGATCCTCTACTAGTCGACGGCACAGGTTCTCCAGAAGCATTTTCGTCATTCACCTAAGATGTCGTTCTCTCAGATTCGACGAATGGCTTCAGGTGTTCAGAATGGCTTAATTTTTTTATACGTCCTGAGTCATCAGTTAGCTTGTATGTATTTAGACACTTTATCTCCATAATTATATACGGACCAACATACTTTGGGACCAACCTAGATGTTATTCCTTGGGCGGCAGAAGATAAAATACGATTCCTTTTCCACACTTTATCTTCTACTTGGTATGGCGAAGGACGACGACGAGCATTATAATACGTTGCTTGACGCTCGTGTTGCTCACGTGACCGTATCTTTGCTGACTCCTGTAGCTTCTATAGTTCTGATAGCTTTTTTAACTTAGCTACTCAGGTCTGCCGGTTTTCGCTCTCAATATTTTCAAGGTGGAGTGTTGCCGGCGGAGTCATCTCCCGCCCAAAGTTTAACATCGCTGAAGTAGACCCAATGGATGAATGAGACGTAGTATCGAGAGAGAAGTTCAATTCTACTAACTTCTCATCCCAAGAATTGTGGTTATCATCGACAAACGCCATAATCTGGGTTTTCAAAGTTCTATTAACTCTTTCCACTGGATTAGCCTGTGGATGATATGGCTGAGTGAACGAATGATGAATATGTAGCCCTTCCAGATAATCATCGATTGTCCTATTCTTGAACTCCGTGCCTTTATCCGACAGGAAGACCTCTGGAGCCCCGAATCTCAATATGATTCGCTCCCTCAAGACTTTTAGGATCGCTGCTCCATTTGCTTTACGGAGCGGTATACACTCTACCCATCGTGTAAACAGATCCTGCAGGACAAGAACATATTCGCAGCCTGTCTTCCTGCGAACCAATGGTCCCATAATATCTCCTGCAACCATCTTCCAAAGTCTATTCAAGACTCTCTGACCCATTAAACCAGTAGGTTACCTCTGCTCTACTTTACACTGCTGGCATATAAGACAGTTTCTTACATACACTTTAACTGCCTTATAACAGCCGGGCCAGTAGTAATACTTGGTTACTCCAGCGTAAGTTTTCTCTCGTCCAGGGTAGCGAAATCATGGCAGTCCCTTAATACCTCACTACGTCTCTCTTTAGGTACAGTGATTTTGCAGGCGTCTGCATTACCAATGACCACCTCTAGTATTTCATTTGGATGGTATCAATACAGTTGCCCACCAACTATCTTGCACTTAGGGTAATCGTTTGGACTTTTTCGAACCTTATCTGCCCAGTCCAAATACGATTAGTCTTCGGTTATTTCAGCTCAAGTTACAGTAGCACACCTGCTTCTATCTACTTCTTCCATTTGAGACAACGCGTCAGAGACATAAATTAACGTGTCTTTTTGATTCGCTACCTCGAAATCATACCTTTGCAACTTCAGAGCCCATCGTGCGAGGCGTCCTGTGGGTGTTGGCATAGTACAGATCCAGCGAAAACTTGAATGGTCCATAACGATACGAAAGTGGTATCCCTCTATATATGCTCGGAATTTATTCACTGCCCAAACAACGGCTAGGCACTCTCTCTCCGTGACTGAATAATTCTTTTCAGCCCGAGACTCGCGAACTCCAGCACACGTTCTTGTCCGTCAATCTCCTGTAGTAAGACTGCACCGACTCCAGGGTCACTCACATCAGTCTGAACCGTAAATTGGGATTCAAACACTGGTCGGTGGAGGACAGGGATTGTACCTATCATGGATTTAATTTTCTCGAAGGCTGCTCGATTTTCTTCGCGCTGCTCATATCTTCGGTCTTTTTTTGTTAGATTCGTGAGTGGTTCAGCAATCGAGACAAAGTTTCTTAAGAACTTCCTATACCATGACGCAATGCCGAGAAACCGTCTCAGATGCTTGAGGTTTCATGGTTCCGGGAATCGCATCACCGGTTCGATCTTCTCAGAATCTGGTCGAAATCCTTCGCGATTAACGAGTACACCGAGGTATTTTACCTCGGTATGACTTAACAAAAATACTTTTGTCTCTATGAATCGTGAGTCCAGCTTTCTTAACTCACTTGAGTACACGTTCAGTCCATTCTAAGTGTTGTTCGAATGTTTCTGTAATGATAATAATATCGTCTTGATATGAGAAAGCATTCGGCTCAAACTCTGGACCAATCACGTGGTCAATTAATCGCTGGAATGAGGCACCTGCATTCGATAGACTAAATGGCATTTTTCGGAATTGGAATAATCCCATGCCAGGGACTGTAAATGTTGTAATCAGCCTAGATTTCGCCTGAAGTGGTATCTGATGGTACGCACTGCTTAACTTATCATTGCTATAAATCTCGCATATTGAAGTTTCCTAAGGATTTGATTCATATTAGGTAGTGGATAAGCATCTGGTTTCGTGACTGCATTGACTTTCCTGAAATCTCTGCAAAACCGATACTTTCCATTGCTTTTACGTTCTATGACAACTGAGCTAGACCAACCAATTATGGATGGTTCGACTATTCCAGTTTCCAGCATCTCTTTAGTTTGAGTATGCATCTCTTCTTGAATTTTCTTGGATACTGGATATTGTCTTTGACGTATCGGATGAGTACGAGGGTGGATTGATAAGTTTCCTGCCTGACCATGAAAAACGTTTTTAAGAAAATTTTTTATTTCTCAACATAATCTCCTCCAATACTGATACATTTCTCATAGACTGATTCGTCAAGCTCCTCAAAATGCCCATTTACAGCTTCAATTACTTCTTCATTGTCCGCAAATCTCTTACTGCCAAGCCATTTTTCGAGGTTAGAAAACAGATAATAGTCACTCAAACTTCAGATCGTTTATTTTAGTCATTGCAACGATTGACGTGTGCGCTGGTGCGTTATAGTGATGAAACAAGATTTTTTTCTTCGCCAGATGAGGTCGTTTAATTTTCACTTCGTGGCTCAAACATTGCAATAAGTCTACGTAGTAGTGACTAGTGATAGTTTTACCCTTTTCAAAGTAATCAATGTATATAATACCTCTTGCATTCCAAAAAAACAGCAGCCATAACCTAGTTCGCCGAAAAAATTTTTTGCCTTCTTTGGAGTTGGTTCCCCTGGTCCAATCCACTGTTTAGACTGTTGTTTGGTTTCAGGAGTGTAGTGGTGAACCCAAGTTTCGTCAACGGTTACGAATCGACGCAAAAATTTGCTTGGATTACGCTTATACAACGCCAAATTAGCGGTAGAAATGTTCTGTCGAATCAATTTTTGGTCGACTGTTAGCAAACGCGGCACCTATTTTACACAGAGCTTTTCCATATACAAATGTTGGTGCAAAATATTTTGTACACGTTCATATGTTATAGATCTCAGCTATCTTACGCACTTTTAATCTGCGGTCTTTCAGCAATATTTGATGGATTTTTTCAATCATATCTGGAGTTGTGACCTCAATGGGGCGTCCTGAGCGAAGCTCATCATAGGTGCTTACACGATCCTTTTTAAACTCGGAAACCCGCTGCCTAACGGTTTAATATGATGGGGAGGATGTCCCCAGTGATCAGTCCCTCTATTTTTAATTTTCTTCGGCGTTAACCCCTTCAAATAAAAGTATTTGATGACAGCACGATTTTCCAGCTTTTCCATTTTTACGAAAAACACAGAGACGTCTTGTTCAGCGTGCTCTCAAACCTAAACTAAAATGGTGATCGGACTGAAACTATAGCTACAACCTATCTAAGGATGGCACTATAGAACGCCACCTCAAGGTAGTCCCTAGTGGCACCATCTGTTCGTCAGGCAGGAAGCTTATCAATCCACCCTCGTATTACTGACATCGATAATATGTTCGGCCGACGTCGTACATCCCAGTTCCACTTACCCTTCAGGTGAGATTCGATTAAGCAAATTTTTTAATTTTGCTTGCTCGTGACGAGATATGTCTGCGAGACCAATAGAGGCTAAACACGTCAACTCGCAAACAGAATCGAACATTCTATGACCATGGGAGCTCAATTCTCTCACCAGAGAATGCTCTACACTTTTTGGTGTTGACAGCCGTAATGGTGCTAATCGTTGCACTTCATTTACTGTCACAGCCGCAACCTCCAGTCTGACCTGCTTTTCGGCTGCTCTAACGTACAGCGTATTGTCTGCAGGATCATGGACTGTTCCAAAAACTCGTGCGAACTTGGCTCCGACATAACAGTTGACTTCTAAAGATGGAATTACCGCGACTAACACATCACGTATAATTCCTGCGAACTCGAACGCTAGTGTAATGTGACCCGTTACATAAAGAGGAGAATTTCCTAGACCTCTGGCACCAAAACCAGAAGCAGGGTGAAACGTTCGTCCATAGGCAGAGGCTAATTGTAGACCACTTCTGCCCATCACTGTGCATGACGCTTCAGTATCATATAGTCCTCTGGTACTGAAGTCTTCGACACGCACAGGAATCCACCAACGGGCTTCTTCTGGTCTAGCTGCTATCTGACCTGGATCTAATCCTTTGCTATCGTCTAAGGAATATGGCCCTGCCTCAGTTATTCCTTCCGTAGTTGTAGAAGATGAGGATTTCTGTATCGCCGCTATTTCTCGGCAAGGACGTTTAATGGGGGTCATGTTCTTGGCGCTAAACGGCTGAACCCCTATTTGCCGCCACACCCGGCCTTTTCCAAACATTTTGGATAATTGGTTGTTCGATATCCCAATTCTCCACAGTTATAACACCTAAGTGGTGTATCCACTTTCCTAGATTTGCTGGACGTATCTTTATCGGGTGGTCTACTTGTAGAATCGCGTCTAGTCACTGGAGGATGAACCTTTCAAGGTGGAGATTTCTTTCTCTACCAGTTTTGGTTCTTAGGACGGCTCCTCGGTGAAGGTGGATCTCTCCTGACTTCTGTGGCTTTTTTATTGCCTACCGAAGTTATAGCTGTCCTAATATCCGTACTTAACTGTTTCAAACGGTTTTGTAGTCGGGAAATCGCCTGCACCGTCTCGTCTTTTCGAGTAATCTTTGGTGGTGACCCCATCCTAGCTTGGTCGAAAGATTTAATAACCGGAAATAATTCGGAACGAAGGTTCACATGGAGTCGATCTAATCTATCCTCCATTGAAACCTCAGAATCAATTTATTAAGCATCTATATAAGCTCCGTGAATAGTGTTGGTGCAGCCTGAAATAGTTGCTCTTCAGTCAAGTTTAACATACTACGCAGCTCCTCAACCAGATCTAGCAATATTTCAAGTGTTTGCGTTCTATGGCCTTTAAAGGAAACATTCCGTTTTCGGACTACCTCACCTACATCGCGAGATTGAACCACAGATGAGGCATTAGCTATGTCATCATGACGGCTAGTGCCTGCCCTTAAGGTTCTACTATCCCTCAAGGATTCCCCCCTCCTCCCGCTGACGCCACATCATTGTGAAGTGTTTGTTGGGGTGATTCGCTGAGGGATTCTCTGTGGAAGTTCTGAATGGGTCGAGTTATGCATGGTAAATGTATCTCTAATATTTACATTACGTAAATTAGGATGTATATTTTCCGTTTCGGTACTCGACACACGTCTGAGTTGGTGTTCAATCTGGCAATGTTTGAAGCATGCGTTGGATATCATTTATTTGGCGTTCTAATGCCTCTATTGTCAATGCTTCCGATTAATCTCTGGCAGATGAAGGTAATATGATACTGGACAGGGGCTCCTGTCGTACCGTTACATTGGAAGGTGGGTTCCAATGTGTAAAATCGACTTCAGTATCGTCTATATACACCATAGCTGGACCATGATGTCGCCTCGAGGCATGTAACCTCTCCTGGATAAGGACATGATCCCTTATAAAATTCAGGGGGTGTCTGCCTCCCTCCTCCGCCATTTCATCTAGGTATGACTGTCCTCAAGTCCTTATTGCATGTTCCATAAACGACTTCCTGGCTGCCTCGCATTTTATATATTTAATGCTGGGATCTTCATCTACATCAGCGATGAAGTCTTCAGGCACATAGTTACCTTTTAGCCAATTGCTGAGCCTTTGCAATCGTATAAACCTATCTCCGTCTACATGTAGGCACAGCTGGAGAAGACTTTGATCTAATTCTTCAGTGGTTTTGCAAAAACACTAATTTTCGACTTTCTCGATGGTGTTGCTTGCCACTGGTGCTAATGAGGCTGTCATGGTTCTAGTTTCGGTATTTATTTTATTTATTTATTTTACTTTTCTTTGGATAATTTCGCTCTTTTTATAGTGTTTTGTTCTCTTGGTGCACTATAATATCCCAAGATTTGCTTATTCTTGTATTCGCACTAAATCGATATACGAATACACCAGGGAATTAAATAATCGTAATAGAAAGGAACGAATATTCTTAAAATACCCTTTTCTTTATCTCAATATATATAAAAAAAAAATTTCTATGCAAACCCTGAGGTGTATCTATACAACAATAATATAAAAAAATTTACAAAATCAATATAAATTATTAATTATAAATTATTTTATATATGTAACGGGGTACTTAATTATGAAACATCCGGTAGAAGTACCCGTTGACAGAGTTGCAAAGAACCCCGAACAGGTTCTTTGTGGATATTTCTTCCTCAGCCTTACCTTTGTTTATCCTGGGAATTATATAAGTAATAATATATATAAATATATATATATATATATATATATATATATATTGATAAATTATTGATAATCTAGGGAAAGACGGATTAATTGTCAGGTACAGGGAGGGGGGGATATTTCTATATTTTCTATTACTAATATAAAAAAAATCAAAAGAAGATTTATTTAATCAAATAAGAAAATAACTTTAATATTTATTAAATTTCATAAAATTATAATAAATAATATGCTACCCCTACCTAATATGCACCCGCGATGTATTAACGCACGAATTCGCTCACACAGGGTGTGAGAGAAATAAATTTGTAAGTATAATAGAGAGACAAAGCAACAAGAGCACCACCTTACGAAGAACAAGATGTACTACTAGAGAAAACTGTACGCGCTTGTTTCTCTTACTATTCCTAATCTATGCCTGTATCTCGATCTCTCTCACACGTTCTAACGATAATTTACCATCTCTAATATTATGAATTGAGAAAATTAAAGAAATAAGTATAGATAAATAATACTCTACTGAAATTCAAAACTAACAGAAGTAAAGATAAATCCACCAACCCTTTTATATGACGCTGGAAATAAAAACAACCCAGCGATGTTTATGCGAAGAAAGCTTGGCGTGTGAATGACCGGCCGGTTTATTACACCCTTCTATTATGCGACAAGAATTTCCACGTATCACCACTTCTATTATATTATTATTAAAATCTTTAATTTCTAGAAATTTCGTTTCTGAATTATATCTAGTTAGTATACTAGCCACGTACTCGTTTTTTTTCTTTTCAAATTATCAACGGTCTATTACCAATGTATCTATTAGACTATTTTACTATATTATAATTTTCTTTATTCTCCTTCTCTCTTTCTCTTTTTCCCTTTTTTCCTCCTTTTTTTCCTATTTGTTGAAATAATCAACATGTATATGGTGAAATAACCTATACATGTTATATCCCCCTCCAGACATTGTGTATACCACAGTGAAGCAACTCTGCGATAAAACCCAAGGGATAACTATAGTAAATACGGATAGAAAAAAGGATATAATTTTATAACTATATATATATATATATATACTAGTATCCCCCGTCTCGGCTTCGCCCGAGATAATAATTTAACCGATTTCATAAACAATTCAATAATATCTAAGTAAAAAGTACTCTTTTATATACAAATCTATAATTCTATAAATAATTGACCGTAATTTACCTATCGTCGCTTCTGTATAAAAAGCTGCTTTAATGTAGAGTCCACTTCAAAAAGTTAATATTTTGTCGACCATTTTATACAATATATATATATATATATACATGCATATTAAATACGGCTTCAATGAAAAAAATTGTACTTTCGAGTTCGAGCGGTAGAAAAAGATGTGCAAGTGTCTCAAGACGACGTTTACAGAGAGCATCATGTTCGGACTATAGGAAATATCTCGGGACGACTGCTATAGAGAGTTTTGTGTTGGGGAGGTAGAATACAATTTCCAGTTATCCCGGGACGACTCTTACTGGGAGTGTGCGTGTTCGCATGATAGAATACTAATCTCTTCATAGAAGTCGTAATGAGATACCTGGGCATCGTTTCCCACTAACAGTACATGACACTTCCCGTTGAAACCGTTCCAAATCATAAGGAAATCGCATTCTATCATCCGAACACGAAACTCCCCGTAGAAGTTGACCCGACATACCTAAACATCGTTTCCTACCAACTAAATACGATAGTCCCATATACGATATAAAAACAAAAATATAATATCGTCACAAATTATATTCAGTATGATTTGACTTACAGAACCATTTTATAAGACAAGGGAAAGGAAGAAAGAGACGGAGAGAGACAGAGAGGAGGCAGATTTTTTTATGTAAGAGAAAATAAAATTTACAAAATCAAAAGATTTCCATAAGGTGTGAGTGTAGTGTCAGATTAACCTGAAGAATAAAAAAGGTAATACCGACTAACGTCACACCTTCTTTAGGATACGAATCCCAAAGTTGGATATGAACATTCGTTTGAGCTGGCCTGGTATTAATACTTTAAGCGGACTACTTTGAGTTAATGTTCGTGATTTAAGACGCCACCTACTGGCCGCTGGTGAAACTGATTGTTAAAAGCATTAACTTAATTTATTGATGAAAGTAAAATGATTTTTAATAAAAAACATAGCCTATATCTTCCCAAAGTAATATAGAATCTATATGTCAAATTTCAGAACAATCGATTCAGAAGTTTTTTCGGTTATCATGTACAAACAGAAACACGCTTTGTCTTTATAAAATAGTGTATGATGTATGATATGATATATTTAACTATAAATATTTAATCAATATGATTGTAAGAAAATCTATGTTCGGTTTCAAAAATTAACTTCACCTAGTTGTACAGTTTGCCAAACCCATTAGGATTGAAAAATCTTGAAATTGTAATCATCAAATCCATTTTTGAATGGTAGAAAAAGTTATTGGAATCACCAGTTTAATACAATTGAATACAACATTTCAAAACGAAATGTCATTTTTTGACACGTAGCACTTTTTTAAAATAAAATTTTCAATTACACCCTGTACTGCCAAAACCCATCGGATAATTTAAAAAAAACCAGAGAAATAAGTTTGTTTTAGATTCGAAACAAAAGAACTACAACATTGATCAAACTAATGTAGTAAAAAATTGAATTTATATAAAGAAATGTATAAATTCATATAAAAGTAGTAGAATCGCTGATGGGATTAATGGCCAAAATAAATATATCAATTTTTATAATTATAAATTAACATTAAAATTTGAATTTGAAATTTCGAAATTTTGTCATGACTTCAATAGCTGAAATAAATAATAGTTTTAAGGAGGTTTTACTTGTTGACATATCAAAAAGAGATCCCAATAGAAATTAACTTCAATTTGTTTGCTTAAATAATTAATAATTCACAAATGTATATTAATAGAAAAAACAAAACACAATTTATATTGGATACCACTTCCAACAATTTATATTGAAATTTACATTTTTGGCTATATAAAATAGTATATATAACGAAACTCCAGCGTTAGAAAGACTGAAGGGCATCCTGGTAAACTGGAACAACACCATTCCAGGTACCGTAAATAACGTTATCGGTTTGGATTCCGGATGAAGTTATATTTGATGGTACGCACTACTCAGATCTAAGGTAGAAATATATCAAGCTGATTGTAGCTTCCTTAGAATCTGGTCCATGTTAGGTATGCATCAGGTTTCGAAACTAAATTAACTTTTCAAAAGTCGATGCAAAATCTATACTTCCCGTTGCTCTTACGTACCATCACCACTGGGCTTGACCATCCACTTGTGGATGGTTCGACAACTCCAGTCTCTAGCATTTCTCTAACTTGAGAATGCATCTCTTCTTGTATTTTCATAGAGACTGGATATACGTTTTGACGTATAGGGTGAGCATCTCCTACATCTATTATATGTTCCGCTCACGTTGTACATCCCTGTGGCACTTCTGCAGCCGGTAGGATTTTATTTAAGAGCTTCTTCATACGTTCTTATTCTTACCGTGATATATCCGCTAGAGTAATGGATGCTAACCTCGAAAACTCCATGGTCAGATCAAAACCAGTATTTTCTTCTGAGCTTATTTCGCCTACTGGAATAATTTCAGAAGATCAGCCGTCAGTAAATCGTAATGGTGCCAGTTGTTGGATTTCATTACATGCGACTGTAGCTACTTCCATCCTGACCTGTTTATTCGCTACTTTAACTGACAACGAATTATCAATCGGATCATGGATGGTTCCGAACGCTCCTGCGAAATTGGCTCCTACGTAGCAATCTACTTCAAGGTTTGGGATCGCAGCGACTAACACATTGCGCGTAATTCCTGCCAATTCGAACGGCTATTCGACGTGACCCATGACGTAAAGCGGAGAGTTCCCTGGGCCTCTAGCACCAACTCCAGACGCTGGGTAGAACATTCGCTGGCAAGCCGTTGCTAATTGTAGCCGGATCTTGCCCATGACAGTATGAAACGCGCTGGTGTCGTACAATGCACGTATCCCATCAGCGCGCTTCTTCCGGCTGTGCAGCAATTTGACCGGGATCCAACTTGCCACTGTCATTTTCCTCAGTCGACGGGATTTCCTCAACTGAATCAGTCCTCTCTTCGGTTTAAATAGTCGAGGACAACTGAGAATTCGAGGAACAAGATCGTCGAATATTTTCTTCTCGGGTCACGTTTGGGTTGCAAGTCGACCTGACCCCTATTGGCCGCCTTGCTTCCCGTTTCCCGAATATTTCGGGCAGTTATAAATGCGGTGACCTAATTCACCACATTTATATCGGGCAGTTACTTTAGTTCTAGACCGCCTGGAATTCGGCGATTTATATGCGGCTTCACGCAAAATCGCCTTATCCGGCGAAGGAGGAGTGTGATAGCATTTTTCACACTCCAATGCAAATTTGGCATCTCTGGCCAAATTTAGGAATTCTTGCACATTGTTAATGGACTTCCCTGATATCCTTCGCTGGATTTCAGGGCGTGCGTTACGTAACAGTCTATCCAATTGCTCTGTCTCGGGGAGAGGTGGATTTAGCCGATCAAATATCGAGAGGAGATAAGCGATATAAGCACTCGAAGATTCGTTGGCTCCTTGAGTTTTGAGTTTCGGCCTTCGAACCCATTTTCCTCGATATTCTGGACCGGCTCCGTACCATTGTTTTGCAGCCGTGCGGACTTCACTCCAGGTGCTTATGACTCTTTTTCTTAAAGCATCGAGCCATAACTCTGCCTTCCCCTTGAATATTTCGGCGAGCGCCTGAGTTAATTCTTCATCATATATTTGTGAACTTCATTGACGCTCTTCAATCCGCTTGAGGAATCATTCAAGGTGCTGATGGGAATCTTCATAATGGATAACCCATTTACGGACCACTAGGCCTATATCCCTCTTGGATACCTCAATGAATTCTAAGTTCTCACTGGGTAATCCTCCGGACAGCGTAATCCTCGAAGTTTCTGATGGTTTCAAGGAGTTCCCCCCTTCCAGCCACATTCACGGACTCGAGGACTGGAGCATGGCGTTGAAATACCACTGGCTGGAGGTTACAGGGAGACTGACGATTCTTGCTGCACGGTGGATGCGTGACACACAAGTGTGTCTTGTATTTGCACCTTCTTCCGTGCAGGGTCGTCGGCCAGTCGCGTACTGCTGACCGGTGCGGAACGAACTTGTGACATAGCCGATAAATGGTTGGTTATGGCAGCAATCGCTTCTTCTAACCTCTTTGTTCAGAGGTCTTGAACTGCCATAAACCGCACAATATCTTCCATTGTGCATGGAGGTAGACTGCCAGGTGGAGAAATGGGGATTGCGCTTGACGACGGGGGTGGGGTCGTCTGTGCCGACTGTTCTTGTGGGAAAAGTAGACCTCCTGCAGTCGTCTGCTAATCCACACTAGGCTGGATGGTCAGACCCACCTTCAAGCGCAATCGAGAGCTTCAAGATTCCGTTGCACCTTTTCATCATGCTGCAATGACTCCAACGGATGCCTCTCTTCTCCATCAGCTGTTGAGTCTAGCCAGAAGGGATCACCCTGGGCCATAATCCTTTCAATAAACGATTTCCTGACTGACTCATGTTTAAGGAAAGTACGACCCGGATCTTTTTCTTTTTCTTCGACAAAATCATCTTGATTATATTCTCCCTTCAGCGATTGGTTTATTCTGCGAAGCCAGTCAAATATAGTACCATCATTTCGCAGAGACAACTGATGGAGGTAATCATCAACTTCACCTCCCGCTAGATATAAGCACCATTGGTCGACCGAAGTCGACGGGGTTTTAGAGAAGGGAGAGGTTGATCGTTTGGCCATGTTCTAAAAAAAACGAGGTACCTATTTACAGCGGAGGATAACTCAAACTGTGTTGCTTTTCTTTATATAGAGGGACCTACTTAAAAAATGGGTGCTCTCTATAACTCAAAAGGAAAATAAGAATCTACTATAAAATATTCCGTACTTAACACAATTTGAGTTCCTCACTGTTCGTGAGGTGGCAAACCAGAGGTGTTACCCTGGGCTTTGATTTTATTGTATTTGGTTATTAATGGTAGGAATTGATGTCTCCGTCCCTTGAGAGATATCACTTCCTACTATATCCAAATATTATTCATTTGATAAAAAAATAGAATAAAAACAATTAACATAATAGTTAATACATAAATAAATAAAAAACAAATACAATAATTTAAAAAAAATATATTTTAAACCCAGGAATAAACAACGCTTAACACTTCTACCTATTCCACTTTTGGAAGAAGAAACTAGGCTCAGGCTTTGCTTAAAATATCAACAACAAAACACACAAAAAAATTAAAACTATCTTTATTCCTCTAGCTTTCTGTAGGGAGACACGTCACGCACACTTTACATTGTCTATCCTGTGTGACGGATATTCTAAAACGCTAACGCAAACACGTTTATTTCTAAAGCCTACGGGTGCGAGGGTGATAAGGAGGGTAGGCCCTGTATATTGCCTGATATAATAAAAGACACAAAAAAAATTTGTATCTTTTAATCACGTCTTTAAAAGTAGTCTGAGGAACGAGGGAAAAAAACTGACTTTTCTTATGAATAATAAGAAACAGAAAAATTTCTTTAAAAAATATAAAAGAAAATTTTTCCCTCGTGGGTTCAAAATTCACGTATTTAATATTCGCCAACTGCTTTGACAGAATGATTGTAGAACAGAGAGAAAAGATATAAAAAAAAATTTCCTCTAAAATATCTAAAGCACATTGGGTGCCATTTCTGTAAAGGGATACTTAATTATGAAACACTCGGTAGAAGTATCCGTTGTCAGAGTTGCAAAGAACCCCGAACAGGTTAAATTGTTTAAAATAATTTCTTTAGACCATAAGTTCATTGCGGATATTTCTTCCTCAGACTTACCTTTGTTTATCCTGGGAATTATATAAGTAATAATATATATATATATATATATATATATATATATATATATATATATATATATATATATATATATTGATAAATTATTGATAATCTAGGGAAAAACGGATTAATTATCAGGTACAGGGGAGGAATATTTGTATATTTTCTATTACTAATATAAAAAAAATCAAAAGCAGATTTATTTAATCAAATAAGAAAATAACCTTAATATTTATTAAATTTCATAAAATTATAATAAATAATATACTATCCCTACCTAGTACGCACCCGCGATGTATTAACGCACGAATCTGCTTACATAGGGTGTGAGAGAGATAAATTTGTAAGTATAATAGAGAGACAAAGCAACAAGACCTTATGAAGAACAAGATGTACTACTAGAGAAAACTGTGTACGTGCTTGTTGCTCTTACTATTCCTAATCTATGCCTGATCTCTCTGTCTCTCTTACACGTTCTAACGATAATTTACAATCTATAATATTATTAATTGAGAAAATTAAAGAAATAAGTAGAGATAAATAATACTCTACTAAAATTTAAAACTAACAGAAGTAAAGATAAATCCACCAACCTTTTTATACGACGCTAGAAATAAAAACAACCCAACGATGTTTATGCGAAGAAAGCTTGGCGTGTGAATGACCGGCCGGTTTATTACACCCTTCTATTATTCGGCAAGAATTTCCACGTATCGCCACTTTTATTATATTATTATTAAAATCTTTAATTTCTAGAAAACTAATTTCTGAATTATATCTCGTTAGTATACTAGCCACGAACTCGTTTTTTTTCTTTTCAAATTATCAACTGTCTATTAACAGAGATAATAAGGGGAGATCGCCGACGCTTATGGGCCAAACTGCAGTAAAATTTTTCGACTGAAAACGAGGGCCTCTGGCGGCCAAAGCGAGGTACTGGCTGTTTCGTGCGATATTCCAGATGTTGTTTTTCGAGCTCGTGCGATGGTGCGATGGAGGGGGAGACGACTATCTTCGGCATGTGCAGAAGGAAAGCTTGTCGAGACAATAGGCTGGCAGCGGGGGCTGCAATAAAAGATGAGTAGTTTATACTGACCAAAAAGAAATTTTATTGCTACATGTATAAATATATATATATATATATATATATTCTCGCAGCAGCTAGCAAGCAGCTCGAAGTTTTGAAACCTACGGCAACTTTAAGGAAAACTGGCAAACATCAAAGCCGAGAAAATCTCTTATAGCAAAGAGCTAGCAAATTTTTCAATTAGTCGACTAAGGCGATTGTGATTAATATTTTTATATATACGTTTTTTAGGATTCTGATTATATATATATGGTAGTAAAAATTGGTGATAATTTCAATTTTATAATAAATTACATTAAAACTCAGTCAAAATATTGTTTTTCTAACTTATCTCGTAAAATAATACAAAAAATTCCATGAAATGATTTAACTAAAAATTCAAAATCTCATCAAAATACATATTTTTGAATCTACATATTTTTTCTTTAAACGTTTTTTATTAACAGCAATGCAATTGACCATAATATTTTCATTTGAATATATTTTTTTTGGGAACGCTTGGTACAGAAAAATGTATAGAATAAGAAATATATTTTTTGATGAAATCTATAATTTTTCTTAACAATCCTTTTTGAAACTTTTTGTATTTTACAAGATAATTTATAAAAACCAGATTTTTACGGTTTTCTTATGGTTTTCACTATAAAAATAAGTAGCTTATACTCACCAAAAAGAAATTTTATTACTACATGTATAAATATATATATACACACACACACACACACACACACACACACACACACACACACACACACACACACATATATATATATATATATATATATATATATATATATATATATATATATATTCTCGAAGCAGCTAGCAAGCAGCTCGAAGTTTTGAAAACTACGGAACTTTAAGGAAAACTGGCAAACATCGAAGCTGAGAAAATCTCTTATAGCAAAGAGCTACCAAATTTTTCAATAAGTCGACTAACGCGATTTTTGTTAAAATTCTTTTATACGTTTTTTAGGATTCTGATTATCTATATGGTAGAAAAAAGTGGTGATAATTTCAATTTTATAATCAATGACATTAAAATCCAGTCAAAATATTGTTTTCCTAACTTATCTCTTAAAATACAAAAAATTATTAACAACAATACACTTCACCGTAATATTCTCATTAACTATTCTATATCCTCTGTTAGTTTGAATATAATTTTTTGGGAATTTGTGGTACAGAAAAATGTATAGAATAAGAAATGTGTTTTTTGGTTTTTTTAACAATCCTTTTTGAAACTTTTCGTATTTTACAAAATAATTTAGAAAAAACCAGATTTTTACGGTGTTCTTATGGTTTTCACTATAAAAATAAAATTTCCTCAAATTTTCACCATTATATTTATGATAAGCACTCCAAAAAACATAAGCAATATTTCAATATACTAATGTAAGGTGACTAATATAATATGCAGATATAATCTCATTTTTGTTAATTCGAAAAGTAACTAGATTTTTCTGTCAGTAATATAATAATGCTCAACAACACAAACACACTGTTAACGATTCTGTAAAATAAAATTTTTGCAAAAGCCTAAAACTCAAAACCTTCGTGTACTAGACAATAGATGGATATAATAAACAAATATGAATATGAAAAACAATTATTAATAAATAATGAAAATGCATTTAATAACATTATTCTACGAAATTCTCGAGATCGTTACGGACAGCTTTATTTTCTGTCATGTACTGTACAATAAGACTACAAGTTTTTATAAACATAATGTTACTTATCTAATAACATAATTTACGTTGCGCTACACATTGAAAACAAGTCTAAATGTAAATGAGTCAATTTCATAAAAGTATATTTATTGCAATCCAACAAACATTTATTCAAATTCTATTATTTGAAGAAAAAAAACATACAGCTTTAAAAGGAACGAATATTCTGTAATTTCGAAGCAATCGTGTATTTGAAATGAATTGTTAGATTTATTTGAAGAGCAAAAAATATTTGTTAGGATACAAATATTTTTAAATGATTAGAATTTCTAATACACCGTACTTGCCTTATTCTATACTTTTCTATAAAATAAATTTAAAGTATGTTTTAGTTGTGTAAGTAATTTTTAAAATTAAGATTTTTAGTGATGAAGTACATGTAACTGACTTACTAATCAGTTAAACACTATCTATTTATTAGGATTAAGTCCTAATAATAACCCTAATTAACATTCTGATCGGGATGCGTAAAGCTTGAACGGCAGATTGTGTGTGTTGATCATTCACTATCATTGCGTTTCGTACAATACAAATATATTACATATAATATATGTATTACAATAAAAATTATGGAAAAATATGTAAATATAGTTAGTATTTATTGCAACATAATATATAATGTATATTTACATCGTTGAACATTACGAAAATGACGATCTAAATAGTTAAGATACTGCAGTTAAATTTTAAATTTTGTTTAAATTCTCAGTTCTCATATATCAAAAAAATATTTACTGTATTTAACTACACATTCAGTATTTTAAATGTATAAATTACTTATTTTGAATAAATGGTTAATTAATGATATACGAGTCAACCCTTTATTTCAATCTATAAAAATTTTTGTCAGTATAGACTTATTTCTATGGCATACGTTTTACTTGTAACTAAAAAAATGTATGTTAGATTTAATTTTATAATGTTTCTCTATTGAACTAAAATAATTAAGTTGCAACAAAATATATGTACGCTTTAAAAAAATTAACTTAACATTGAGACAATATTCATGGCCATTGTCAGTAATTGATTTATGTTTACGAATGCAATACATCTCGAAAAAACTGCTAATTATAGACTGTAAACTTTTCCAAAAATTATTTAATTGCTTTTTATATTTTTGAAGTATCAAATCAAAAGCCTATATAATCATATTTGACACATAACTACCTCGTATGGAGAAGACAGAGAAAGAGAGAGAGAGAGAGAATGAGAGAGCGAGAGGGGGGAGGGGAGAAAAGAAAAATCCAAGGGGATTAACATGGATTACTCGATGTTGATGGGTGTTGCTATATTATTTACCTGCATGTACCCGAGAGTTTCCTCTATACTGATTCGTCTCTTTCTCTCACCTGCTCTCACTGTTTATTACCTGTCCATCTGCACGCATGTTGTACGAGGCCTAGCAGGCAGTTTACCGATATACATGCAACAAATGTTGCCATCATTTTATTTATTTTTTGTTAAATTTGCAATAAAAAAAGAAGCTATCATCGAATTCTGACCGTATAGAAAACGTATTCAAAATTTGAAGGCGATCGAACTATTAATTTACATTCAGGAAAAATTTCTAAGAAATAAAACATGATTTCCTTAAACCACGGGAATAGATTTTCTTAAGAACGAAAATCCAGTCAAGAAAATGTTTCTTTAATTATGATGTTCTAATTAATTAAATTTAGCTCATCATAATCTGAAAATAAGCATTTTCATTTTCTAGAAAACGTTTCTTTAAAACAAGATCATCAAAATTAAAATGGAAATCCTGTTTCTTAAATTAAGTAATCATATACCTGAACACAGTACTTTTGATTCTCTAAAAAGGCTTTACAGAATCACACTCATATTTTCTAGAAATTAGTATTTAATTGTTTTTATACAGTATATATAGAACAGAGTTACACAATACATATATAAATAAATATGTTCTTAATCTAAGAAAACAAAATTTTGAATCAGAAGGTTATTATATCAAAACAAAAAAGTATTGCATAGAATTCAGAAAACCTAATAGCTAGAATTGCAAATGATCTAAATACTTAAATTATAGATTGATCAAATTTTTGGTCAAAGATTTTTCTGATACTATCAAAAGAACAATATTATCGAATTAATTAAATAAAAATTTTCTTAGTTTAAAAAAATAGATTTTTCGAAATAATTCATTAAAATTATATACTGCAAAAATTCTAATATAAAGTAAATATTACTTGATTCAAGAAATTTATGTGATTGTTCTGTACTAAGTAAATATTTTCTTTAACCAAGTCAGTAGTTACTAAAATAAAGCTTATATTTTAATAACAGCAGCTTAACAGCAGAACACAAATATTGAAAATTAAATGAATTTTTTCTTATCTAAAGAAAATATTATCTGGAACCAATGATTTCAAATTTAAAATCAGGAAAAGAAATTCTTGGATTAATTAAATATCTCCTAGATTTTTGTCAAGATTTTCTAAAAAATGGGAGAAAATAATTTGTTGAACCAATAACTGAAAATTTTGGAATCAAAAAATTTAGATATTTGATTCAAGCCAACAAAATTAAGTAAATATATACTTGGATTAAGAATTTCAATACTTCACTCAAGAAATTTAATTTAAAATGAAGAACTCGATTCTTATCTTTAAAACAATAATTTCTTGAAATACGTTTTTTTTTTCAAAAACATGAAAATTCAAGTATGTTAAATGTTTAAAAGTAGTGCATAGTTTATTGATTCAAAGCATTATTTTCTTGACTTTAAAAATCAAAAGTTAAAATTAAGGGAATAATTTCTTGAATTCTTTTACAATTTATACGTTAATTTACTTTTATTACATTTATTTCAAAACTAAGACCTAACCAGGATTTTATCCGCAGACCTTTGGATTCACAAGCTAACACCTTATTAATTACGCTATCGTACTACGCTGTGGACAATTATAAAAATCTTATATATCAATTTTAGATCTCTTATAGTTATACATTATGAAATTCATTGATGGATTCCAATGAATAGTATATGCATTTATATATAATATATACTTATATTATAACAATTTATATATCGTTTTGGTTTTAATACTTGATTTCCCACATCTGGATAATATTTTCTTAAATGTAGTTTTCTTAGGTATATGAAGCTGAAAAATAAGTCTTTTTTATATCACTCTATAGCACTGAAAAAATATTTGCTAAGATCAGGTGTGAACCGATCACGAGCAATGCAACAATAAGACTAAAACAAAAGATCGCTGGTGAGGAGTTCAGTAACGTATAGCTTGCTTAAAAACTTTGAAATATTTCTTAAAAATAAACCACGATTTTATATATATATATATATATATATATATATATATATATATTATATTATATTATATTATATTATATTATATTATATTAAACAAATCTAGATAATCTAGATAATATTTTCTTAAATGTAATTTTCTTAAGTATATGAAGCTGAAAAATAATTATTTGTTGTATTATTATATATCACTGAAAAAATATCTGCCAATATCAAGTAAATATTTATGTGCCTTGTAGCGTATAAAGAATTATTTCTTAAATTAAAATTAAAACAAATATTTTTTTAGATTGCGAAAGAAGTTGTTTAAAATAGGAAAACCAGAATCTAAAAAATTCCTTCATCAAGAACTTATTAGCTTGAATTAAAACGATATAAGCTAGATATTTTACAACATCTGTTCAACTAAACCGAATGAATTATGGATTTCTCGAAATTAGCTAAAAAGTAAGAAATTACTAACCTAGATTTTCTCATATTTTTTTTATTGCTGAATTTCATACAAAAAATTATTTTGTTAAATCTGCAGATTATTTATCACTCTAAAAAATAAATTTCCTATTTTTTAGCTCATATAGTAAAATATCAATCTTATATAATTTGAATTCAAGCGAACAAGTTGTTGATGAATGAACTTTTTAAATGCTGGTTTTCTTATTTGAAGCATTTTATTTCACAATCTAAAAAATATTTATTTAATATACAGTCACAAAAATTTATTGATTATATTTTAATCAATATTTACTAATATTTATCTAGTATTCTTTTTAGTTCAACGATTAATTGAATAAATAACTACTTTCAAGATCTTAATTTCTTACATTGAGATATTAGTTTCATAAATTAAGAAAATGATAACCTTGCTTTTATTACTATAAAAAACAAATTTACTACTCTTCACTTTATAATGGCAAATATTAAATATAATATAAAACATCAAATATAAATATAAAATATCACTTGTATCTAAATATAAGAATATATTTATTTAATATTCGGACGCAGAGAATTTGATTAATTATCATTTAATCAATATTTACTAATTATATCTAATATTTTTAGATTACAAGAAACTGATTGCTTATTAATTAACTTCTCTCAAGAACTCAATTCCTTATATCAAGACATTGGTTTGAAAATTTCACAATATAATAATCTTGAGTTGTACACTATAGTACACAAATGGGTAATATGAGAACTGGGTTCGCCTGTAATTTTGAATTGAAGCAAATAAGTTCTTCAATAAGGAATTTCTTCTATAATTTCTTTTAATGTCTTCTAATCATGTATATAGTATGTGTAAGCATAATTGCTTTAATGTGTAAAGCATAATTAATTTCTAAATATACATGTTATATTTTTAAAAATTTTTTTAACTTAATTTTTTTAATTACACAGAAATATTAACTTGATATGAGAACCATTTTTTTCTGTGATATAAATACAAAAATTAATTATTTTTCGATTTTGTATACTTATTCTGATTCAATTTAAGAAAATATTATCTGGATGTGGAAAATCACGTTTTTAAATGAAAACGTTATATAAACATATCACTTAATTTTGTCGGCTTGAATCAAATAACTAAATTTTTTATTCAAAATCTTCAGTTATTGGTTCAAGAAAATAGTTTCTTTAGATAAGAAAATACTTACTTAATTTCCAATTTCAGCCACCCATTTTCTAGAAAATCTTGACAAAAATCTAGGAGATATTTAATTAATCGAAGAAATATAAGAAATAAGATAAATATAAGAAATCGCTACGGCTTCTCATCAATCCCAGACGTCGTCCCCGAAACGTTGGACTACGTCTTCAATTATATTCTTGAATATATTTGTTAAATTTGAGTATATATATAGTTTTCAAATATTTATTTATTTAACTTTATTTTTTACGTATATGTAGTTCCGTTTAATAAAATTCAAGAAATAGTTATTACTTTTCAATAATTTATTTAGTGTAATGTAATAAATATATGTTCGCTATTCAAATAAACTTAATTGTTTGTTTCAAATATGTGGTTTACTCTAAATTACAAAATATTCATTCGTATTAAATATGTATGTTTCTATTTTAAAAAAAATTTAAATACATATTTGTTGTATTCTAATAACTATTGAATTACTTTTAATGAATGCATGATATAACGTAAATAGTAATGAAATAAAATTTAATACATAAAAATTTAATGAATGCTATTATATAAATAATTTACAGGAACTATAATTTTTTATATCAAATTAGTGTTATTATTAAGATCAACGCAGTCTTATTGTCAAGTTTTAAACTCAAAATTTTAAGAAAATACGTGTATATATATATATATATATATATATACCTATTTTCTTAAAAATTTGGCAGCGGGGTGTAGTAAATGGGATTCACTGGTGTCGTCGAAGAAATTCTTTATGTGCGTATACCCAGGTATACCTTCTCATAGCCTCGCTCATTGCCACGCAGCGAATTGAAAATTTTAAGAAAATAAGTATGTGTATATAAATACATACATACACACTTATACACATACAAGAAAATCTTTACGTACTTTAAAAATTTCGACACCAGTTAATCCCTTTTATTGCATCTATTGTTTCGGCCTCCCCCCTACTGAATGCCGTCTCTCCCTCGATCTACCAGCTCGAAAACCAATATCTGGAATATCGCACCAACGGAGTACCGACGTTTACCGCCGTAGCGCTGAGTGTCAAAATTTTACTGCAATGTCTAACATGAGTTATGGGCATGGGCGATCTCCCCTTATTATCTCTGCTATTACCAATGTATCTATTAGACTATTTTACTATATTATAATTTTCTTTATTGTCCTTCTCTCTCTCTCTTTCCCTCCCTTTTTTCCTATTTGTTAAAATAATCAACGTGTATAGGGTGAAATAACCTATACATGTTACAATATATATATATATATATATATATATATATATATATATATATATATATTATATTACAATGCATTATATTATATTATTTTATATTATTTCATATAGGTGTTATTATGTTTTTTAATTACTTGCGTATTTTAATAAATTAATTAATAAAGAAAAAAAAGAATATTTTCTTTTATTTCTATATATATAGTACCCACACCCACACATATACACATGCACATATACAAAATCCGGCCACATTACCGACTGTTTGGCGACAGACTGGATCCATTCCCACGCGTAGACTACCTCCACGTCGTGGCTCCAAATCGTGAATCCAATCTGGGCATAGAATACACAGCAGATGGGCGACAATAGACACATATTCAAGCACAACGTTTGGGCGCAATTTGGAGGTAATCTGTAGCCACAATGTTTAGTAGGAATGTATAATTCTTTCTATTTGGATTCTTGGTTTTATAACCAATTTCAGATAATGCATTCTCAAGAGTGCGCCTGCTTCATTGACTGGTCATGGTGGGGCGCTCGTTGACGACGATGGTTTTGCGTGCAACAGAGAGAGAGAGAGAGAGAGAGAGAGAGAGAGAGAGAGAGAGAGAGAGAGAGAGAGAGAAAGAGCAAAAGCCATTGCGAGTAAGGAGAAAAAAGGAAGCAAAAGTAGGAGAGCAGAGATTTAACCTTCCCCTCTCCCCACGTGCACTGTATATCGCCACTTTCTTTTCTTCAAATTCATGCATTTGAACGAGCAACCTCACTTGGTGTCTCCCCCTTGCGGCCAATTCTGTCCCAAAGTCTTGCCGTGTAATTTGACACGATTTTAGCGGAGTATCCATTCCTTCTCTTTACCGTCCATAATACGTGTCTGTACCATTCCAAACCCGCCTTTAGATCTGCTTGGATATTATTTTTAGGATGTAAGATCGGTTTAGATTTTTTACTTTTTTCTGATATTCTTTTTATCTCATTTTCTTCTGTGTGACTATGATAGATTTAAAAGGATGCATAATATGGTTACAATCTAAATTATTTAAGAAGGTAAAGTTTTTTGTAAATAACTTTTAAATGAAAGTATTACAAGAAATATAATAATTTACTATGCAGACTTGATTATATCATTATAAAATGTAATTTTTTTTTTCAGATTTATTTGCAGATTCCATTTCATCTGATGAATGAATCCTGTAATATATCATTATACTTACAAAAATATTTTAATGCACAAATATTTATAGCTGATGATGCTGTAAATGAAAATTATTCTAAATATCAATTTACACTGGAATATATTCAATCTGATACTTGTATCTGTGTTGGTCATTCTTGTTTAAATTGCTGTAATCCAATGATGTTTAATATTTTTCCAAAAGAAACTTTTGATGTAAATAAGTTTTATGGCGAATTTTATAAATATTTTGAAGATGAAACTAAAGAAATCATACTTTTTTATGATGTGATATTTATCCATCAAATTGGTAAAGTTAATTATTAATTAAAAACATTTACAATTATAACACTAATATTTTTTATATTATATAATAAGTTTTTTTTTTATCATTATAACTGATTTTATATAAAAAATAAGTAACAAGTATTTGTGTATATAAAGCAAAGTTGTATTTTTTCAATGCATGATCATTTGAAGCAGAACATTATAATTATTTTTGTAAACATTTTGGTATATAAATTTAGAAGAATTATTTTGGAATACCTTAATTTTTATGTACTTTCTAAGTATTGATATCATTGTTAAAATAGATTTAAGATGTCTAATTTTAATAAGAAAGATTTAAAATTTGCATTTTTCATATTAAATACCTATCATCTTATCATTTGTGATTTTTTTATATAGATTCTTTTTAATTATCGAATGTTAATGGCTCTCCACTAAAAAAAAGTAGGTAATCAATATTTTAATGCTACATGTATCTCTGTGTATAGACTTTAAATTGAAAATCACATTTATCCGCAGAATTTAATTTATTAATAGTATGAGATGTATTCCTTATAGAACACAATGTTTTTCAGCCAAACTCTTTAATTTGATTTAAGATCAGTTTATTAAATTTGTTATTTTTATCTCTGAAAAAATTATGTTAAATTATTAAGAACATATTGTTTAATTATAAAATGCTTCTTATTCATCAGAATAGCTGACAATGCTATAAAAAGATTATATTGAGAAAAATATGTAGCTATGTCAGATCAATGATTGTTTAACTATTCCACTTATTTTGTTCGATAAATTGACTTCGATGCTCTGATCAAATTTGTTAAATGAGCGGATGAAAGATAGATTACTTAGCAAGTGTCAAGTTTCATAAACTAAATACAAGGTCTGTGCAGCTCAAAAGTTAGAATGTGATTGCTCTTGATAAAAATCTAAAAAAGCATTGAATAGCATCAAGAAACAGCTATGAATGTGTACAGTGTGTATAGTTGATAATGAGTAATGTCAAAACCCGTTGAATAATACCGATGCTTGACAGAATGTGTTCATTATATGTACTTACACTCAACTACACAAATTACAATTTTAACGGTCAGCTTGTATAGATTCTTATAAGATGTAGACATTCATGTTTAGATATATACTATAAACAAGTCGCTATATTGTTCCAGTGTTAGGCATTTATGCTATTGAAATTTTTGCAAAGGTATATGCAATTCAATACATATTTGATTGGCATTTTACTTTGATATTGAAGCATTCATTAGAGATTTTTTAATAAAAAACTGCACTTTACTTATTCCAAAACATTTACATGATACAACAAATACTCAACTAGCATGAATTACTGATGGAAAATACCCTCGTTATAAAAAAAGTATGAAAAACAAAAACCGAACACAATCATGAATCGTTAAAAGATATAATGATTTCCCAAAATTTCTAGACTTCAAAAAATTCTTAGAGGCTAGGATTTTAAGTCTAGGGACGTTAGCTAAAAAATAAGGATTGTCTTTAATGGACCACAAAAGGATAAAGCAGGAAATTCATTAATGAATTTTTAAATCCTGGTCGAAAGCTACGGGAAGACATTGTTGTTATTATTGTTAGGTGGTGTTTTTTAAATATGTATTTGTATGTGATATAATTATAAATTTTTGTCGAATACTTGTCGATCTTACTAATACTAAGTGGCAATGTATCAACTATTGTTTTGATCCACTCTTCAAGTTTGACGCTTGCTTACTGTTATGTATGGAATAGTATCAACTCCATTGTTGGCAATTGATTGCTTAGAAGAATTAGCCAATTTGGTCGTACATTCACATAAAGTTGGATCCACAATTATTCTCAGAAATCGATACGTTGATAATTTCTAAGCTGGCGGAGATACATGGGATGAAGACGATACTGAAGTGCTTATTTCTGCTGGCACGTCTGTCGGCAAGTGCGCAGAAAACCATAGCAATTTAAGTCTATTAAACTTTCAAGACGATTTCCAAGCCTTAAATGAGAAGAAAACGGTTTCGGTTCTTGATCTATGGTGGAGTCCCCTTGATGATGCCTTTCATTTTCGAGTTAAACTGCCTTTAGCACCTCCAGTAACCACAAAGCATTCCATTTTGTCAGAGGTATCCAAACTCTTCGACCTAGTGGTTTTTTTGTCTCCAGTTATTATTCTTGCAAAAATATTAATGAAATGTTTTTGGGTGCACGGTGTCGATTAGGATTGACCTATTTCAGGTCGAATACAGGAGTGGCTTCTCTACAGACAACAGCTTGCTGACTTAGAGAAGATTCGAATTCGACGTTGGGTAAATACAAGTAAGTCTGAATCCTGGCATTTGCATGAGTTTTGTGACGCTTCTGAGCGTGTCTTTGCAGTTGCAATTTTTGTGATTGTTCCACGTGCCAGATTTGTACCATGGCTGCTCATCGCTAAAACCAAGGTAGTTCCATTTAAGGTTGTAAGTTTACCAAAGTTAGAACTCTGTGCTGCATCATTATTAGTCAAATTTATGGCTAGAATCCTTTCTAAATTAGACTCTTCGCCTAAATAGATTCATTGTTGGCCCAACTCAAAAGTCGTTCTGGCCTAGCTAAGATGACACCCATCTCGTTGGAAATCATATGTCTCAAATATAGTTAGTCAGATTATCATTCTCTTGCCGACAGCTAAATGGCGGCATGTGCTGTCCGCACATAATCCAGAAGACTTAGCAACCATAGGATGTACTGTAATACAGTTGCAAGAATCAGCTATGTGTTGGTTAGGGTTTGTTTGGTTGATTGAGGATGAGTCCTTATGTCCCATCCAATCGTCTGAAATTTCACCAAACTTAGAAGTTCGTCGTTTAACTGAAGTATGGTTTATTCAAGTCAATCAAGATTGGGAAGAATGGTTTGTGCGATTTTCCTTCTTTGATAAATTAGTCGCTATTATAGCTTATTGTTTTTGTTGGCGTAGAAATCTGTCACTTTCTAAAGAGCAGAAAAGAAAAGATTGTTTCTCGGCTGAGGAGATCTCAATAGCAACAACTACTTTAATTAGATTGGTCCAATAGTCGGTTTTTTTCAATAATTTGCAAATTTTGTCTTCAGGACATCAATTTTCGTCAACAAATCTATTATGCAAATTAATGCTTTTTATTGGTACTAATAATTTGCTTCGTGTAGGCGGTAGACTGCATAAGTCTTTCTTATACGAATCAGAGAAGCATCTATTGATTCTATCAAAAATGCACCGACGTGTGGGGCGCACCTGTTTGTCCGTGAGATCTTTGGCGAGCTTATTTTCGGCGATGAGAAACGGAATGCGGGAAATGTATGAATTTCTGGAGTGTTTCCACTCGAAGTTACTTCATTATATATTTTGAGACGAAAAATAAAAATGTTCTCGTTGCTCTAACTGTGAGTGATCGGTTGGTGTCGCTGTCGCTACGCGGTGACTCATAAATATAATGTAAAGAAAAGAAATGTCGATATTTTTCATATATAATAACGATAAATTAATTCCACCTTGTTACGTAGGAACAAAAAAATAAATATCATTTATATGCCTTATATTAGTGTTACTAATATAAGAAAAGAAAACTAAAACTAGTTCTATTAACGAAATTTTGCTACGTAGGAATAAAAAATCAATGCCATTTATATGACTCATATTAATACTATTATTATTATTATTATTTGTATAAGTATGGAGTTGGGCTTTCCGGACCCTGGATGTATGGGAAACCCTTTCAGTCCCTCCCTAAGACCAGTAGCCGCTATAATCTGCAGGCCTCCCAGAACAAAAGTATTCTGTTCGCCATGCTGGCCTTGATGCCCTCCACATCTAAGAATATAGTCATAAGATACTGCCACCTCTTTCCAGATATGTTTGGACAGTGACATAGAATATCTTCAGGGGTTTTATCCTCTGTGTAACAAACGCGACAGCAGGGGTCTCTTGTAAGACTCATCATGCACTTGTGAGCATTAAGTTTACCGTGGCCCGTGAGGATCTCGATAAGTACCTTAGCCCTACTTTTATTGGGACCAAGAATAACCATGGTCCAATCCATAACGTTTCTAATAGTAATGAAGGCTTTTGTTTGCCTGCATTTTTCATTTTCCTTCCATTGTCGGCTGTTTTCCTCTACTGCCCATTTCTCTATCTCCTGCCTGACGAGGGTGTTGCAGAGTTATACAGCCGGCTCTGGGTCATTGTAGGCAGCTCTAGCTCCCATTTTGGCCAGATGATCCGCCATCATGTGACCTTTGCCTTCTCATCCAACCTGTTCAGAACCGGAAAATACTCTATCCAGCATGGATTTTGTACTATAACTATTTAGCGATTGCAACGTGCTCTTACTGTCTGAGCGGATGCAATTACGGGTGGTGGGGGCCGCCTCCTTGGCCATCTCCGCCCCTTGCATTATTGCCATTAGCTCAGCTTTAAAAACGGTGGGGTATCGTCTCAATGGGACAATTGTTCCCCTGCCATTACTTCTGCAGCTTAACCCTGCACCTGCATCCCTTTTACTCTTAGAGCCGAATGTGAACGACAGTTCTCTGATGTTCGGTTCCTGTTAAACCAGATTTCCATTCTTCTTTGGGTGGGATACGGACTCTATATTTCTTGTCGAAGAGGAAGTTCATGTTCGTGGCGTCCAGGTTCATTCGTAAAATCACCTTTCAATCTAGTTCCTTGGGGAGCATGCCTAGTGCCGCATTAGGTGTAGACCTAATTGCGCCTGAGATGCTTATCACTACCATACTCCTCACTCTTTTGAGTATGCTGACAGCAGTGGACAAGGCCGTTCTCTACCACCAGACCAGAGCACCATGTGTTAGGCTATCATCTTATCAGTCATCCGATCAGCTGTGTTTTCCACGATATCTTACTATTGCTGATAACACCTAGGCACTTCACTTGTTTCTTGAGAGTTAAGGGTTGCCCTCCTAGAGTCAAGTTGCATTCTCTATTCCATTTGTAATTTCTGGTGCAAACTATAACTTCAGTCTTCCTTAGGTTAACAGTCAGAACTGTCTGTCTGCACCACCTATCCACCAGATTGAGGGTGCCTTGTAAGATCCCCATAAGGGATTCTAGAAAGGGTCCTCTCGTGATCACCATGATGTCATCGGTATAGTCCACAGCCGTACAATCCATGTTGTTCAGTCGTTTCGTAAGGTCGTTTACCACGACGCACTATATACGTGGAGATTGGACGCCACCCTGCGAGCACCACTATGAAAATCCTAGGCGCAAAAAATCATGGGTGAACCTAGGCTAACCGTCCACATCAACACCAAAACGGAACATCAGTGGGCCAGAAGTTATTCATGTGCATTTGGTAGTACCAACAGTGTGTGCTGTACTACGAGCTGCTCAAACCAAATGAAAGCGTCACTGCTGAGGTATACGAACGCCAGCTAAATGATTTGAAACAGAAATTGATCGAACATAGATGAATAATCGCAAGAAATAGGCGCAAAGTCATTCTTTTGCATGACAATGTTCGGCCACATGTTCCAAAAACCATCAAAAACACCCTGTTGGAGCTTGAATGGGGAGTGTACCTTCAGCGTATTCGCCAGGCATAGCGCCTTGCGATTACCACCTATTCTGATCAATGTAGTGTTACCGCGTAATTACCGGTTTTAATTACCCCCTTTTTGCCTACATTCTCGTGTACTAGCAGGGATAGGGTTGGATAAACGATACTCGCGATTCCTTGTGAAATTCGTTACCAAGATCGGAGTGTAGGGGCCAAAATGATTGGATTCCGTCAGGAGTGATACTGGTATCTTACCGCGTAAGCGCTTAGATAACAGTCAGTACCTTACCCAGAATCCAATCATGCGATGGACACCCCGAACACTGAATAGAGAATTAGTTATAAATAATATAGACAATAATACTCACTTTTGAATTTATTTAACGTTTCCTTTTACAGTAAATATTCTATTAATATAAGGCGCGGACCGAACTGGCGGTAGTAGAAGTGCTCAGCACGCGGTGAGACGACTAAGTAAACGTTAAGAAGAGGAAAAGCGCGATTGAAAACGGCTCCTCGTATAGTGAGGGCGTATTGATAAAAAAACTCAAACGCGAAGGGTCACTGCGTACCGCTGGCCTAACGCCGATGGGTAGGTCAGTTTTCGCTTCCTGTAATATATACTTCGGGTTACCGCTGAGAGCGCTCACCCGACGTCTAGTATATTAGGGGAAGGCGAATGGTCGCAGCGCCGAACTGATAGACCGCTTAGGGCGCCTTGTCAGTTACTGGGGCCTTCCGCACAGCCGTATACTGGGGCACAGCCTAAAGCTTTCCTCAATATACCACGGATGCGGCGGAATGGCACGCGGAGTCGCGATGTTTCAATTGTACTATATGTCGGAATATCGCTATAAGTGCGTTTTACTCGACATACCGAGTACGCTCCAGAATAGCACTGCGTCAGATATACCGCTAATGCTTTCTCTGAGACAGTGCTTCTCTGGAGGAATCCCGAAACTGGGATGCTCGTTGCGTTTTTCCACCTCCATATATACGAAAAATCTAACGTTGCGCTTATGGAAAAGTCGTAAAAGATAGTTTTGGACCAATAAGCTCATGATATCTCATCTACTCGCCCTCCTTCAAAACGTACTTGCATTAGTCCTATACAAGCCTTGCAGCGGTGGGGGAGAGATTACAACTTTTCCAAAGCATATGGGAAATAAGTACCGCGCGAGCTCGTATCGTTAATTTTTCTAGCTCGATTTTTCGTTATACAATAAAAAACATATTTGCATGTTTATCATGAGTATGTTATATTATTAATTGGGTTCACTAAAAATTATGATTCATTTTCCTTTTTGAATTGTAACTATACCTTAAAAATTAAGGAAGTTACGGCATTTATTTATAACATACTCATGTTTTACAATGTTTACATTACCTTCGTTTATAGACGCTTGCATATTTTTGTTTAAATATTTATTTCAAAAGTAATTTCAATTTTAATTGCGATTATTTTTATATAGTCGTAAGTTAGTTAACATATATTATTTATTAAATAATTACCGTTAGTAATTCGTATAATAATTAGTTGATTAAGACAATTTGGAATGATTACAAGCTTCAAATTTATAATTGTTTGAAAATAGTAATTATGTAATATAATTGTTAATAATAATAATGTAAAACCAAATAGGTTGTTTATTTATATTAGATTCTTAGATTTTCATTAAACAACTCTTTTGATTACTAGTTAACTATAGTAAGAATATTATTATAATATTATGATATCGTAATATTATTAATTATCGTTATAAGAAAAACGAGTAAAACAATAATTATTTTATTATTATTAATATAATTATTATACTGTAAGACCGATAAGATTATTTATTAATTTAATATCATTTATTACGAATTATTTTTTTTTTTTTTTTTTTTTTATGTTATTTAACGTCGCTCTATTTATGCTTCCAAATATTGGTGCTAATCAGCGACGGAGGTCTACGATGTGTTTGTAAACAAAGCACATATAAATTATTACAGCGGTGCTTGTGTCAATCGGCCGAGACCGGGATTTGAACTCGGATCACCAAGTTACTAGTCCTTCGCTCTAGCGATCGAGCCATCGTAGGCCTCATTTACGAATTATTATATTATTTCAATAATATTCCTATTATTTTCCTTTTGGAATTTAATGTAACTTATATGAATATATACTTGTATGCCGATAAATACACACACAAGCATATATATCCGTACATACATATACGCGTATATATTAGATTATATATATATATATATATATATATATATATATATATATATATATATATATGCTTGTGCGGCGTGCGTCGTATACAAGTGCTTATACATTCTTCCCTTCATATTCGTATACGTTTAGAAGAAAGTAAGAAAAGGAAACGAGTCAAGGGCTTCTAGCGCGCACGTATATATATATATATATATATATATATATATATATATATATATATATATATATATACGTATTTTTATGACTTGCACATGTGTCCTCACTCGCCCCGCGCTCTCACTTTTTCTGTAGACGGACTGTGTGTACTACGCAGTTCGTCACAGCAGCATGACCTCGCTGATACGCACTTCTGACATGTTCAGGAAGCTTGAAAATTTGTAAACTGACTGGATTGCTTCGATACCGCCATCGTTCTTTCGCCATGGTATCGCTATATTGCCAGAAAGATGAAAAAAAGTAGTAAAAAATGATGGAAAATATTTTGATTAAATACTACTAATATATTATATATAATATATAATATAATAGATTATAATACTTACTACTATATTATGAGATGAAAATAAACTATTATTAATCTTATTTAAATGGGATGGTGTAGTCTTTTATAATGTACTGGGCGTCATCTGCGCTGATACCGTTCTCTTCTTCTTCTTTCTTCATTGGGGACTTTTCATACGTGACTCCTCTATGGTTGGAAATAAATGAAGCCGTTTGCACCCAGCTTCTAACTTCTGCTGGAGCATTCGTACGTATCACCTACGTTTTCTGCAATGGAGTTCGCTGAAAACATTGATGTCATTAGTTCTGGCACTCAGCTATTTGTGGAGCAGCGTTGAAGGATCAGGCAACTCTTTTTAAAAGGAGTGAATGTATGCTTGTTCTTTTTGCTGGTTCTCGGCTGCCGATGTTGCGCCATCGCTATATTGTCGCGATTGCGTATGCTCGTTTCATTCGATCTGGTTCTCTTGTTTCATGTTTAGTATCTTAACGCTTTGTATTTGTGACCTTCGGATGGTGTACTGAACGTCATTCAATGGTCTTGTTGTATGGGAAACATGGTGTGGGGAATGGTTTCCGTAGATTTGTTTGGAGAAGTGGTTTTGCTGGACCGTGTTGTGGGGATAATCTACTTATTGATATAGACCGACGCATCCGACATGACAATCATCACCGACTGTACAGGTTGGCGAAAGACTTCTGCAACTTCCTGTAGAGTCTGCCCGACAGACTCTCGCGCTCTTGGTTTCGTTCCCGTTGGTTGCTCGATCTCACCGCCTGCTTTATCTCGCTCTGCCACGTTATGTCAGCGGTCCGTGGCGTGTCGTCTTTTTTCACTTGTTCGATGATACTCTCTGCTCTAGCTTTCTCGATTTTCGCCCTTCAAAGACGAAGCGGTAGGAGACCATTACTTGAAAGAGGATGCACACGTGTACACATCCTTCGTCCTGCTGCCACAGCGATAGCCAAACTTATTGCTTCTTAGCCGTGAACAGGTGGAGTATTTGTGTTTGCAAGCTCCGAAAATCAAGCAAGTAAGACAGCGCGAAGGATTCCTGATTGGCCGGTAGCAGTTTCGTCGGCCTTGGCTCTTCCATTATTATTTCCTGAGTTTAGTCTGGACTGGACTCAATAAGGTTTCCTCTATCTACTTTTCCTACCAATTGATGCAGGGCTTGCACCCGTTGGACCATATCGAGAACTTGGCCTTAATGATTGAGATCGGGGTGACCGATTGCGTCAACTGTCCTATTATGGCTAGATTCTTGCAAGTTACCGCTGATCTCTCTATGAACTCCTCAACATCTTCTTGGGGTGTTCCGGAAAACTTGACGATTTAGTGACGCAACAACTGATCGGCTCGTATCTCTTTGAGATACTTGTTCAGGATTGCGGTATTAGACAAGATTTGTTGCCGTTGTTGCATGGTAGCCACATGCTGTACTATCATTAAGTTATAGGACCATTCCATAGTTCCGCCACGCCGTACCAATGGTTGGCGATGGTCGCCGGTGTTTTTCCAGTATCGGGTATGTTGATGCTTTGGACCGCTCGTGACGGCCACTGGCTTATATTATATCCTCCGAAGGAGATGTTAATCGGGAAACCTCATAGGGGTGCCATCTTAATAGCTTCTGGTAGAGCGCTCTGCTGGATGACAGTATTCTGGGGGTCTGCAGCTTTGATAATAGCTGATACCTTTTTTTGGTTTCCCTTCAGCTGGTGTACTTATTCCCATAGAGTAAGTACAACGAAATATTCACGGTTCCAAGGTTAGCTCAGTATTTGGTGGGACCAGCTTGGTGTAGTGTATTATGTGTGTGAAAAGCGACTGAAACAATCACACGCGTTTGTTATCGAAATGCGTTTGAGCCAAGCATTACACTTCGAACTGCAGAGGAATAGTTTCGACGATTCAGAGGCGATGAAAACGACACCATGGATAAGCCAGCCGGCGGAAGACTTGTGACGACGAATACCTATCAAATCATGGAATTTATCGAGTTAAACCGGCATGTGGTATCTTGTGACATCGCCCAGGAGATGAGAGTTAGTCAACAAACCATTTTGAACCACTTGCAGAAGGCTGGATACAAAAAAAGCATGATGTTTGGGTGCCGCATGATTTGACGGAAAAAAACCTTCTTGACTGAATCAACGCCTGTAATGTGCTGCTGAAACGGAACGAACTCGATCCATTTTTGAAGCGGATGGCCACTGGCGATGAAAAATGGATGACATACAATAATATCAAGCGAAAACGATCGTGGTTCAAGGCCGGTGATCCGTCTCAAACAGTGGCCAAGCCGAGATTGATGCCCAGGAAGGTTTTGCTGTGTGTTTGGTGGGATTGGAAGGGAATCATCCACTATGCGCTGTTCCGATATGGCCAGACGCTTAATTCTATCATCTATTGTGAACAACTGGACCGCTTGAAGCAGGCTATCGACCAGAAGCGTCCACAATTGGCCAACAGGAAGAGTGTAGTGTTCCACCAGGACCAAGCCAGATCAGACAATTCGTTGATGACTCGTCAGAAGCTACAAACGTTCGGATGAGAGGTTTTATCGCATCCACCATATAGCCCGGACATAGCGCCAAGTGATTACCACCTGTTCCTGTCCATGTCGAACGCCCTTGGTGGTGTAAAGTTGGACTCAAAAGAGGCTTGTGAAAAGTAGCTGTCCGAGTTCTTTGCAAATAAGGCGAGGGGTTTCTACGAGATGGGTATTATTAAGTTGCTGTCTAGATGGAAACAGACTATCGAACAAAACGGTGCATAATTGAAGTAAATCCGATCACTAACACTTTTTATAAAGCATTGAATGAAGAGCAAAAAAGCGGAAGGGGGATATTTGACAACCTAATATATAAATTAAAAATTGCACTTATGTCGACTGTGCTAAATTAAATTAATAAATATTTTTATCGGTCTGTCAGTATTCATACTATGATACATTATATTAATATAATAGCAGTTAGACTGTTCATATTTATCATCACCCCCAAATCTGAAATATAAATGACTGCTAAAAATAAAGTTAATTTCGATTAAAAATTAAAAATAAGTTATATTATATATTAGCAGTGGACAACATGACTGCCCCCATCATTAATTAAAATTTTCCTTCGATGCCCGTCGTTTCGAACCACTTCGATTCATCTTCAAGGACTAAACTAGAATAGCACATAAAAGTTTAGTCCTTGAGAATGAATTGGAGCGGTTGGAAACTTGGAACATCTAAAGTGAATTTAAATTTAAGATGTTAATGGCAGTCAGCTGGTCCTTTGCTAACATAAAATATAGTTTATTTTTATTATTTTTATTATTTTTAATGTTTAATCCTATTTAAATTAATAAATATTTTTATGGATCTTACAGTCTTTATAATATAATATATTAGGTAAAATAATGACAGTCAGACTGTCCTTCTTTATGTTCACTCCCGCAGAATCTGAAATGAAACTTATTTCTACAATAAATTACATTAAAAATTAAAAATAAAAATAAAGTGAAATTAATAATAAAATAAAAATAAAAGAATAAATAAAATAAAATAAAAATAATCAAAGCAATATTGTATGTTAGTAACGGACATCCTGACGGCCCCCACCACCTTAAATTTAGAATTACCTTGGTGTCCGACGGTTCGAACCGCTACGGTTCATCCTTAGGAACTAAACTAAATTAAAAAACCCATTATGCTACTTTATATACCCCATCCCCACTCTAATTTTATTTTATTTTTATTTTTAATTTTTAATATAATTTATTGTTGTAATAAGTTTTATTTGTGATTCTACGGGGGTGAACATAAACCAGGACAGTCTGACTGTCATTATTTTAGCTAATATATTATATTATAAAGACTGTAAGACACATAAAAATATTTTTTAAATTAATTCAGAACAGTCAGAACAAGTACAATTTTTGAATTTTTAAAGAAACCTATTTTGTATGTGATTTTCTGTTGAACTTCTTAAAGATAAACAATTCTTAAAAATAAACAATTCTAGAACAGGTTGCAAATATTGATTGTGATCATATTTATGTATCTAATTTTTATTTTAATTTATATAATTTTTTGTGAATGTCTAAGAAATAACTAGAAAAACATTTTTAAATTTCAAAGGAAGTTTTATGTTCTGTTTTTCGTAAAGAAAATTTATCACCAAAAGCTTACATGATTTCTTTTAGATTAATAAATATTTCTAGTAATGTTATAGTCCAATTAAATAAATTAAAATTAATACATAGTAATATCAATATATATTTATATCAATACTAATACATAGCAATATATAATTAATTGAAAATTAGGACAGTCAGACTGTCTTTGTTTAAAATCACCCTCGTAGACTAATCTGCAATAAATGTATATTAGCTGTAAAAAATGCTTTATTTTTAAATTGCAATCTGACTGTCCCAACCACCTTTACCCAATTGAAGATAGGCTGATTTGCGTCATTGTCCAATGTTGCGAGGTCGATACGGCTCCTCATCAGGGACCGATTTTTATTGTGTTTGTCCAATGGAGCATTCATTACAATCCATAAAATTAATTTTGTAAACAGCTCCAGATTTTAATTATAAATTATTCTTATCCTTGCAATTATTAAATAAGTTACTTAAGTTATAACTATTTGTAAAAGAAAATTTGAATGTTATATTTCCGAAAATTTCTTTTAATTCTTTCTGACAATCGTCTAACATATGGTAAAACAATAATTTTGCCTCTATTAACATCATCTCTTACATTATATCTATTTTTGGTATTATACATATCCAACTTATAAATTTAATTGGATATCCATTATTACTGAAAGTTTCCCTCACCATCTGCAAATTATTCTGTATAAAATTCTTATATGACAATTTTATTGCTCTGTCAATGACAACTTTTAGTTTCCCAATTTTGTTTTCGAGTTGGTGGTATGAATTAAAATCTCAAAAACGTATCTGACCAAGTAGGTTTTCTATACCAATTATTTTTTATTTCTCGGCTTGTGGTAACACTGGGAACCTGTAACTCCGCCACCGTAATAGTAGATCCCTACTTTCTCGATGGTCGCTCGATTCGCTAGCTGTTTAGTGTTTTATAACAACGCGCGAGTAGTGCATGTCACGAAAATGTAACATAGAAATTTAGAGGAACGGTGCGCAATAAAATTTTGTGTGAAACTCGGCGAAACCACGACAGAAATGGTCTGAAAAAGTGCTTAAAGAGTATGGTAGTGATGCCCTGAGTTGTAGTCAGGTGCTTCAGTGGCATGCGGATTTTAAAAAAGGCTGTGAGAGCGTTAAAGACGAGGCGCGGAGCGGAAGGCCAATTCAAGTACGAACCGACTTGAATGCGCAGCTCATCCGCACCCTTGTTCATCAGGACTGGCGACTAACCTTTCGAATTTTGGCTGACGAGTTGAATATTAACCGGAAAACAGTTAAAAAGATTTTAACTGAAGATTTTGCCATGAAAAAGTTGTGCGCGAAGATGGTAGCGAAGAACCTTTCAGATGAGTAAAAAGCCCACCAAATGAACGTCGCTCAAGATTGTCTCTAGCAGGTTGAACGTAATCCTACTCTTATAGTAATAACTCGCGTTCAGGTTATTACTGGTGATGAACGTTGGTTCTTTCAATATGACCCCTAAGGTAAACGACAAAGCCAACAGTGACTATTCCCTGGAGCACGAAGGCTCAAGAAGGCGAGAATGAGCAAGTCCAAAGTGAAAATCATGTTCATTTGCCTCTTCGACAACAAAGGGGTGGTTCACAAAGAGTTGGTACCACCTGGACAAACAGTAAATAAAATATTCTACCGCAATGTCCACGAAAAATTACGATTTGGGTTCCGCATGACGACAATGCTCCTTGTCACAGTGCGTTTAGTATCTCGCAATTTTTGGCGTCTAAAGGCATCGCAACGTTACCACAACCATCTTATTCACCGAACATGTCACCCTGCAACTTTTTCCTATTCCCGCATCTGAAAAAATTCGTTAAATATCGACATTTTGACCCCGTTGAAGACATCAAAGAATCTGTGACGAGGGTTCTCGGCGAGGTCCCACATGAAGTGTTCCAGAATTGTTACAAAAGCTGGAAAACTCGCTGGAAAGAGTGTATAGATGCGGAAGGGGATTACTTTGAAGGAGATTGCAGCGATGTACCATAATTTTTTAATTTACTCGATTTTTGAGTTTTGTCGCATTACATAATTAGCCGATCTCGTATATCTAATGAGATTTATGTCCAAAAAACTTAACTGATTATTGATTTCAATTTCCTTTGTAAATGTAAGTCTGTCATATACAGAATTAAAAAGTTCCTAATGAGGAGTCGTAGCGAACTCGAAGCGTTGGACAACCTCAGCCTATCTTCAATTGGGTAAACGTGGTGTGGAGAATCAGATTGTACTTTACTATCAAGAATTTTTTTTAGCTAATATCTTTTTATTTCAGATTAGTGTACGGGGCTGATTTTAACCAAGGACAGTCTGGCTGTCATTATAATTTCAATTAATTATATATTGATATGTATTAGTATTCATATAATTATATATTGATATTATTATGTATTAATTTTAATTTATTTAATTGGATTGAAGACCAATAGAAATATTTATTAGTTTATCTAAATACAGTCGACATAAGCACAATTAATGTATGATTTCTTTTATTTTCTTTAAAAGTTGTCTTTTCCAAATTTCAATTTGAAAGAGTAAATTAACAACGGTATAGACTAGCATATAAAAGTTTATAGCATATGTAAACGTATGCTATAAATATTTTCTATTTGAAATTATATTTCAAGCATTTTCACCATAAAGTCCAACTAGACTTCTATTGAATTGCGGATTTTTTTTCAATAAAGTAGAGCAATAAAATTCCATGCGAATATGTTTTATTTTACAGAAAAATAAATATTAACATTAAAAATTTGACTTATGTCGACTGTTTTTAATTAATAAATAACCATGAACCTTAGCAATTCAAAACGTCGAATGCCAATGCAGAATTTAAATTTAAGGTTATGGAGACAATCAGGTTGTCCTTGGTTATCATAGAATATAGTTTATTCTTTTTATGATTTTTATTTTATTTTATTATTTTATTTTTAATTTTTAATCTCATTTATTTTTAGTAATAAGTTCTAAACAAGGACAGTCTGATTGTCATTATTATATTTTAATATATTATAGTAGAAAGACCGATAAAATTATGTATTAAAAAGAATAGATATTTCCAGAACTAATAAAAGGAGTACTGTTACTGCAATATTTGACGAAAGAGCGAATATTGCTTCCATCTCCTAACAGGAATTATCCAAATATACCATTTAAATAGATAGATAGATTTAATAGATAGATGATTTAATAGTAAGAGGTTTGCCGAGGAGTTAGAGCATTACATCCTTTAAGTGCTCAACTGAAGCAAAAGTACTAGGAGAACTCTAGGCGACTGGGGTTACGAATTTTTATTGACCGTAAAAAACTACTGATTTACTTCCTGTCAGAAACACTGAAAAATTGTAGAACTAGATTTTATCGTATCCAAAATATATAAAAGATTTTTCAGATACTTCACCCTTACCGTCACTTGCCTCCTGAAGATGGATCTTCGATGATACCACCGTATTTTTTGAGTGGGTTTGTTATCTCGCAAAATAAAATACTTTTAATGTTCAGAAGTACAAACAGTAAAATTCTGAAACTAACTTTTGTCAGAAACAATATTCATCAGGCAACTGTATGTTGATTGCGGTTGGTTGCAATCCGAACCGCATCTTTGGGGTTCGTTAACAAGTATAGTAATAAGTATTTTTTTCTAATACATATTTTTATATCAGCTTTACTGCTCGATAATAATGATATAAAGATTGTTGTCATTGATAATCACCCCGGAGAATCAGAATGTAAATTTCTTGAAAGACATTAGGAATGTTTTCGAAACATCGGACTGAACTATCAGGGTATATGTAAAAAAATTTTTTCAGAGGTTGAGTCAGAATTAGTTTTCAAATATTTTTTAATAAACTAAGATCTTACTATTAAAATGTGTATATATATATATATATATATATATATATATATATATATATCCATGTTTAAATATGAATTGTATCATTTGAATTTGTCAATAATAATGATATTACTATTACAGAAACTATTTACAAACATTTAAAAATGAAATACGAGAATTTGGTATTATCCAAACTGCACTGCAATTCAAATCATACATTTACAACGTGTGCAAAAGATTGCAATTCTACAGTTTTGGGAAGATGCTATAATTTGTCTTCAGATATGAAATCTGATAGTTTTGATGCATTATTCTTAGGACCAAGTGGACAAACATTAATGTACTTGTCAATGAGCATTCCTATAAAAACATGGCATTATTATAATGAATGCAAATTTGATAAATATGAATCTTTAAATACATTGTGGTTTAAAAAAAGATCATTTTTAATTGAAAAGGTTCGATCAGCTCATGCATTTGGTATAATTATTACTTCTGTCAAAATTGAAGATTATTTAAGAATTACTGAAATGCTCAAATGTATTTTAAAAGAAGTAAGAAAGAAAGTGTATTTAATTACAGTAGAAAACATAAATCCTTCAATATTAGCAAATTTCCCAGAGGTTTGTAAATTTTTTATATAATGGATTTTATGTTGTATAAAATTATATTTTGACTGTAGAATTATATGATATAATATCAAATGGAGATTATTTAAGTATAATAGACAAAATAATTGAATCATAAATGTAATTTAAAAATATGATAATGATTTTTCTTAACTAATCGAGTATGAAATTATGATGTTAATCAGTCAGTAGCCACTATAGTGAGGGATTACATACGGCATATCCTTTTTTAGATATTATATAAATCATGTTTTGTTCTATATATGTTTAAGTAATCACCAATGAGAGAAGCTCTAATAATTAGATTCATATGCTAAAATATATAGAAATAAGAAAGAAAATATAGATTCAAAAATATTACTTGCACAAACATCAAAGAACAGGAAACTCTCGCATTGCAGCCGAATGTCAGTTTTCCTCTATAGGAAACAAAACAAATAAATCCAATGAAATGTGCAGAAATAATATATTACTTTTCCTGGTAAAAGAGTAACATTAAAATAGAACGACGTAATAAGACTGAGCTTATTACATTTATAAATTGTAGCAATATGCTGACGCTGCCTAACATACCCATTCTGCTAATCCCACGGTACGCACCGCATTATATGTGAGTCTGCCTTAAGTCTTGCTCGACAGATTCTGCACTCGTTCGTTCTCATAAGGCCGTCTGCTCAAAATGTCAGAAATGGGGCAGCACGCGTAATCTATAATGTTCGCTTCTGATAACGATTCGCTTTATAGAAGGCTGCATCGCATGGAGTAAATCGAACTTGAAGGTTTACGAACAGATGAATCCTTTCGCCCATGGACCCGAAGATTTGCGTATGTTTTTTCCTGTCGACACAGACACTGTTTGTCTTTCCGAATCTTTCGATATAAGAGCATTTATAATAGATTCATAGTCCTACCACAGTAAAACGATGGTTCATTATGCACGGGGTTGATTTGCCAAGTGGTCATTTTCCTTGACAAAAAAATAATGCATTGGTAGCCGAAACCAAATCGCCGATTATGAAATTATACAGAATTATAAGAGAGTTGATTTCACTCAACTTTGCCACACGTAACATACGACATATGGCTCTCTGTTTTGCGAGTGAACCATGAAACGTGATGGCCTAATCACAACTCGTGAAGAAATGCTATTTGTGCTGTAAACCAATGATGCGCTTCTATAAAGGATTTAATGATGAACTTACCTGCCAATTGTATACATGTAAACAATCACGGGAGCATAAGGCTTGGTGCTTCTTAATTCCGCACCTTCTGATTCGGCTCCTTACAATTTACGTCAAGCGTGTTGTGTGTGTAGGTTAAAACATTTCCTTTATGCAATCCATCGTATGAGTTCGGTCAATGATCAAACGTCCCAGCTGCGATTCCGTGATAATATGACGGAATAGCGCTGCTCAAAAGACAATTGCTCAATTGTAACTGCCGATTCAGATAAGCACATAGAGGGAAGCCTAGTCTCTTTTTTTCGAAAGCTTATCTTGTACTCGTTAATTGGAGACCTCAGTCGCAGAATAACAATCTTCTGTAAAGCATGTGAGAGCGTTCACAGTAACGTTTTCTAATAGCCTCTGGTGATTCCTACTTAACGCAATCAATAATTTTTTCAACACTTGCTTTCGATAAACTGGGCGGATGAAGTATGAATAATTGTATTCATATTTTTCGACATGTTTGTTAAATTTAAGGTTTCATGTCTTAGAAGCAATTCTAATACTGTAGGAAGGCTTTTTTAGCTTACAGATTTGTATGACCCCCCGTATATTAAATAAAAAATTATATATGCACTGTATTTGAATATTAATTATAAATATGAGGGCTTTATAAGGAATATACTTGAAAAATAAAAGCTTGTTTAGCTAACGCGATATAATTTAAATGTGGTATTATAATCTATTTGTATATAAAATATTTACTATTTTGCAGTGAACACAAAATTCGGGCATACACATTAGTAATATTTTGCGCATAAAATATAAGTCATACGTACGCGATATTCGCTATTCAGTTGCAAAGGAAGGTGAAGTATAATATGTACAACTTTATTACCGCCATTTTTTCCGAATTTCGAGGCTTATTGTAAAAAACTGGTGATACATTTATAATTCAAAATATTTTCTATCGCTGGTCACTACTTTCTGCCATCTTTCGGACAGCATACGAATTCCGCGTTCAAAAAATTGGTTATCTTTTAAAGCGATCCACGAGTTGATCTAATTTTTTACTTCTTCATAAGACCGGAGGTGCTGGTCAGCTAGGCCGTGTGCCATTGATCGAAATAAGTGATATTCTGAGGGAGCAACTTCAGAAGAATACGGCGGGTGGGATAGAATTTTCTATTTCAATAATTTCAAGTATGTCTTGACCACTTTCGCAATATGGGGTTGATTATTGTCATGCTGGAAAATCGCTTTTTCATGTCTATCGTTGTATTGCGGCCGTTTATCTTTTAATGCTCGGCTCACATGCATTAATTGAATTCGATAACGATTGTCTATGGTAGTTTCAGTCGCTTTTTACAAATCATAATGTACTACACTGAGCTGGTCCGACCAAATACTGAGCATGACCTTGGAACCGTGAATATTCGATTTGGCCGTAGACTTGGAAGCATGGCCGGGATATCTCCATGATTTTCTGCACTTGGGATTATCGTAATGAACCTATTTTTCATTCTGAGTCACAATGAGATACAAAAATCCCTTCCGTCTTTGCTTTGAAAGCAGCGGTTCACAAACAAACAAAAGCTGTTCAATATCTCTCGGCTTCAACTCGTACGGCATTTCATTTCCTTGTTTCTGAATTATTCTCATGACTTTCAGGCGTTTTTAAATGGTTTGTTGCATCACTCCCAATGTTGGGTTTGACACGAATCTTAATCAAGTCATGCTTCCAATTCTGCATCTTCAAAAACCTTTTCTTTTCCATCGCCTGATCTTCGACATGAAAATCACCGTTCTTCAAGCACGGAAACCACTATCGACACGTTCTTTCACGAATAGCGGGCTCACCATTTGTATTTGAGAATATTCGATGAGCGTCAGTCGCAGATTTCTTCATATTAAAAGAGAAAATTATTAGGAGGCGAATTTATTTTCCGATCTTTACGTTTCAATGACGATATATATTAGACAGTGATAGAGGAGTTGGTGAACGTTTAGGTGCGATGGGAACGATTCATTAAGAAGGATGACACACGATTTGACTGAAAGTGCCATTATGAATCAATACAACATCAAACTTCTGTTTCGTATTATGACTGGTGATGAAAAGTTAATCTATTATGACAATCGTAAGCACAACAAGTTATCAGTAGACCCAGGCCGACCGTCGACATGGACACTAAAACGGAACATTCACGGCCAAAAGGTATTGCTGTGTATTTGGTGGAATCACAGGTTGTGCTATATTACGAGCTGCTGAAACCGAATGAAAGCGTCACTGCCGAGGTATACAAACGTCAATCGAATGATTTGTAACAGAAATTGATCGAACATAGATCATCAATCGCAAACAATAGGAGCAAAGTCATTCTCTTGCATGACAGCGCTTGGCGACATGTTGCGAAAGCCGTAAAAAACACCCAGTTGGAGCTTAAATGGGAAGTGTTGCCGCACACACCATATTTGCCAGACATAACACCTTCTGATTACCGCCTATTCAAATCGATGCAACACGACCTCGCTGATACGCACTTCCGATATGTTCGAGAAGTGAGAGAGTTTATTGATGATTGGATCGCCTCGAAACCGCCATCATTCATTCACCACGGTATAGCCATATTGCTAGAAAGATGGGAAAAAGTAGTAGAAAATGACGGAAAATGATTTGATTGAGCTAACGTGTATTCATTTTCCATTATAAATGTCCTTTTTTCGTTAAAAAAGGATCAGAAACTAAGTTTGCCTCCTAATAAAACCTCCCGTAAATGACGAGAATTTGGCTCGTAAGTTGAGATGTTTAGTCGAGAATAACTTTATGATGCAGAGACAAATCGACTAATACTTCGAGGACGTTTTATTTACAAATACCTAATCTTATTGTATGACATTTACGATCTATTGATTTCGACTATCACTTACCGCTATAGCTTAGCCGAGTAGCCCGTTTGAATAAATGCATAGAAACACGTACTCGAGTACTTGGCGCAGTATGAGAGCGTCGGCCTAACGGGTAGTTGTAAAAATTTCATGCGACGCTGAACTCGGTATGGGTTATTTAAGGGAGGCGCATGGTCGGCGCGTTCATGGGCTACAAGCCACCGTACAAATCAAAGACCATACATTGGTTTGCGGAAATTCAAGACGATACAAAGGTAGTCTATACCATGGGTCGATCAGAAATAAGCTGGGCGCGTATAGAATTTAATGTAAAAAACCCGTGAGTGGCTTAGGAAGAGTTCGCTGAGAAAGGAAGATAATTTTGTAATCAAATAGTAATTAATAATCGAGTCAAAAATTTCTAAGCCGTTTTCATCAGCGTATTTATAAATCGACATCTGTATAACACACGATATCGGTATGGCGATAGGCGCATATGACAAATTCATTTCTACATACCTAGACACAGCTAGCCGAAATACATATTGTTCAGCTCGCGCTGATGTTCCATGAATTTTCTATTCCTTTATCGCTGGTCCTAACTAATTAGAAATATTTCCAATAAAACAGTTGCGTGACATGCCAGATTTTTTCATTCCTGGAACATCCACCCGTTTTCACCCCACGGACGAATATATATATATATATACACATATATATATACACGAGGGTGGTTTGATAAGTCCGTGACTTCTCGAAATGTGGCACTGTTATAGTAAATATTTTACTACTCTAAGAGACTATGATCTCATACAAGTAGGTATACAAAGTTTAAATTCAATGCGTTGGTTAGAAAATTTTTGATAGTCTTTTGAATTTAGTGTTTCATTGTTTTTACAAAAGCATGGAAAACAACGAATTTCGAGTAGTTATTAAACATTACTTTCTGCGTCGAAAAACAATTAAGAAAACTGAAGAAAAGCTTAAAAAATATTATAAGGACTCTGCTCCATCACATGCAATGGTTCACAAGTGGTTTATTGAATTTTGTTGTGCTTGAATGAATACAAGTGATGCTGAGCATTCTGGCTGCCCAAAGAGGTGACTAATCAAGATATGGCCAAGAAAATCCATGTTATAATACTCGAAGATCGTCCATTAAAGATACGCGAAATTAGTAACACTGTAGGAATTTCGACTGAACGCGTATTTCATATTTTGCATGAAATTTTGAATATGAGAAAACTATCTACAAGATAGGTGCCGCGTTTCCTCACAGTCGACAATAATCGGTGTAAAAGCAATATCTGTGCCATCAGCCGGTAAGGTCATGGCCAGTTTCTTGGGACTCACGAGGTATAATACTAATCGATTACGTACAGAAGGGAAAAACAATTACATGACAGTATTATGCTGCATTATTGGATAGATTTGAAGCCATACTGAAGGAAAAGCGGCCCCATCTAGTGAAGAAAAAGTGCCCGTCCACCACGACAACGCACCAGCTCATACAAGTGCTATAGCAACAGTCAAATTAGCAGAATTACATTACGAATTACTTTCTCACCCACCTTATTCTCCAGATTTAGCACCGTTCGACTATTTTCTATTTCCATAATGAAAACTTAGCTTGGTGGTAAAAGATTTTCATTGAATGAAGAGATTATGACTGCCACAAATGATTATTTTGAGGATTTCGACAAAAGTTACTTTTTGGAAGGCTTAAAAAAGATTGAATACCGCTGGAATAAATGTATCGAGTTGGGAGGGGACTATATTGAAAAATAAAAAAAATTGTTTAAATAAATTGTTTTTTCATTTAAAAGTCACGGACTTATCAAACCACCTTCGTGTATATATATATATATATATATATATGTGTGTGTGTGTGTGTGTGTGTGTATATTGTAACCGGCTAAATTTGCCGGTTCTCGCGTTCCCCCGCGTTCTCGGTAAAAACCGAGTGTTCGCGCGCGACACCGAAAACGCGCGAAGCGCGAGCCGCGAGAGTGCGCGACCATCGCGAAGAAGGAAGAAGCGAGAAGAGAAAAAGATCTTCACCATCCAGCTATCAAATCGAAAGCACGTGAAATCTAAAGAGAGAGTTCCAGCCAAAATAATATCTCCATCTCCAGCACCTATCCCGGCCGTGATCACCAACTCCCGGTGATTCGGATTGTATATTTAAATATATCTCCGCGTGCTAATTCTATAGCCGCTCGATCGTTGTGCAATCGCCCACGCGAGAACGAAGCGAGAAAGAAGGAAGGAAGGAAGCCATAATGCCAGAAACATATTTAAAGAGACCCAATAAGGGAAAGAGAGAAGGAAGGAAGGAAGGAAGGAAGGACGAAAGCGAAGACCATCAAGAACGAGAGGAAGCAACGGTGGAGCGTTGTCCCGGCAAGTACCCTCTATTTATTACATGTGGAAGAGTGCGCGTCCTCAAGTCTAGGCGTGCCATGGTCGTACGGCCGCTCCGCGTCCCCGCCGGCTAGAAACTACGCACCGCGCTAATCCTCCACCCCACTCCCTGCCGTTCGATATTTCCCCGCGCCCGCGGAATCCGCTCCCGTAGGCAAAGGTCGTCGCCGCGCGCTGAACTTGTGTATATGTATTTCATTACCGGAATTGTAGTTTGTTAATAAATGCGTATTAAATCTACACGCCTGTTCGTGTTATTTCGCATCTCCTCATTTCCTCATTTCAGGTCCAGTGCAGCCGGCCAGCAAAGTACAACGACCGTGTAAGTACACGTAACAGCGCATAAGTATGCGGTTATAATATATATATATATATATATATATATATATATATATATACATATCAATTCTTACGACGGCCTCGCTGGTATTTTATTGGCATTTATATTTTCATGCTCAGGGTTCGTAAATATTTTACACAATAATGCGATATAGAGACGAAATATGTTGGAGGCGTTTGCAAAGTAATAACTCGTACGAGTCTGTCTATCCCGGAATGGATTTCAAGAATACGCTCTAATGGTCTTTCATAAAGAGAATTATTAAGATATTCATGTCTTGAAACAACTAGGTATCCGACGATAATTTTAATTCAGACTGTGCTCACTTACATCTTTCTTGTAAATCGCTTATGTATTCTTCGAAACATTGTTTTGTTTTTGTATATTTCATATTATTTGGAGCTAATTTAAACGATTTTCGTGCGCCGCCAGTGGCACTTCAGTAGATGTTCATTCTATGAAAAAGTCAGCCTAAGTTAAAACGCGTAAATCACCGATGTCAGAAATTAAAGGGCGCATCGGGCGAGAGTTCACAAATGCTTCGAACTCGATAAATATGTTATTAATTTTTACGAAGGTGAGAATATGTTGTCGAAACGCATTCTTGAAATAGTGTTTGGTCGATTGTACACCTACCTCCGAATACTTTCTTAATTTGGCGATTTTTATCAACGATCTTCTGCTCAGTTACGAAATTTCGAAAATATTAAAAAAAAATTCTTTTCCCTTTTGCGTTAAACCAGGGCCATCTTAATGGTTCTTCTTCGTGTATCGAAAAACGTTCTAATATCTCATTCAGTGACTCCCGAGGTACGCTGTATAGTATACTAAGTAAATATTCAATACTCTTTTTTGTATCCATTCTAATAGAATATTCTTTGTAAGTAACCGTGATGTTTTTAATCATTTTGTCTAGACGAAGTAACTAATTATCTGTATCGGCATGCAAAATAATATCTACAGTGCCAGACAAGGTCTGTTTCAAAAGTTCCCTGACTTTTGAAAAAAGACGATGATATATTTTTGCAAAATCCATTTATTTGCTTCAAAATAGTCCCTTTATGTTAATACAAAGTTTAGCGCGTAAAAATGACTTTTTCGTTTAATTGACCGGAATCATCTTCAAAAATCCTTCGATCCTTCGATCCTTGCTTTTCGGATATCAAATTCAATTCACCGGATAAGTAGAAGTCACAAGGTGCCGTATCAGGTGCATACCGTGAGCGGTTGATTGTCTTTAGATAAAAAAAATCAGTCATTGATGTGATGAGTATTGTTTTGATTTTCGATTTACCCAAGCACATTTTGATAAGTTTTTGTTCAACGGAAGTTTTCCATTCGGCATTTTGACGTTTGGTTTCGAGATAATTTTGAAAACATCATATTTTGTCATTAGCTACGATAGAATAAAAATAGTTTTCGTCCCTTTTGGTTTCTTTAATGCTTTCTTTAGAATCTTGAACTCGAAGTGTTTTTTGGGACAGGGTTAATTTGTCTGAAGCAAAGCGCATATAAACCTTTCGGAAGCCCAAATGCTCGCTGAAAATACAATAAATCGATGCAGCTCACAAATTTAATTTCAATTTCATGTAACGCACCGACGATTTCTGCTCATTCATAATGAATTAACTATAATTTTCTATAATTTCTTTAAATAAATCTAATGGCATATTTGTAAATAAAAATACTACATCCAATGAAATAATCTTATAATTATTCGGGATATTGATATATTTGACTGCTTCATAAAAACTCCAACTATCTTTAACATAAGAGTTGGTTTTTCCAACGATCTTAACTACTATATTTGATAAAAATGTTGCAATGTTATCTATTGGAAAATTAATTGACGATATTATTATTCTATACGTTAATTTCATTTTGTGAATCTTGGGAGCCCCATTAACATTTATCTATTGTTCCATTTTCGCATTTTAAGTGTTTAAAAGTAATTTCATTAATGTAACATTTATTTTTTCATTCTTTTACTAATTCTTTTCATTTATTTTGCAGCCTATAATATGAGGATTCTCAATTTTATTGTAAGTTGTATTATCCTCTAACATCATTGTAATTGTATTAATATATTCTTTCTCGTCAGATGCTACTGTTACATTTCCTTTATCTGCATTCTGGAATATAATATTTGTGTTCTCTTTTAAGAAATTCTTCGCTGTTTTGTATTCACGTATGATGTTAGTATTTATATAATTTGGAAATCTATTTTCTTTTTTAAAATTATTAATAACCTTCACTAATAACGTTCTACATTGTTTTTTCATATCGTTATTGCAACTAACCATGCTATTTTCTACGTCAGCTATGATTTCCTTAATAGGAAATTTGTTATGTGAATAAGATTTTCCAAATTTTGCACCATTTAAAAGGATATTTACAACTTCTTTTGGAATGGTAATATTTGTTAGAGCTTGAAACCAATTTTTATTATTATTATAAAATTTTAATTTGTATTATTATTATTTTAAACACTCTCAAACAAATAATACTTATAATAATAATAAAAATTGGTTTAATAATTTAACAAATTTTATGAACAAAATTTTAATTTTAATGAAGAAAAATGTGGTTGCCCAATGGGATCACCTTTATCACCGGTGATTGCTAATTTAGTAATGGAAAAATTAGAAAATATTGCATTAAATAAGTTGAATTTTGAACCAATTATCTATAAAAGATATGTCGATGACATCTTTACAATTGTGTCAGAAAAGTGGGTAGACGAAATGGTGGATGTTTTTAATTCCATCCATGATAGAATTAAATATACAAAAGAATTAGAATGAGATAATAAATTAAGTTTTTTGGACGTCAATGTTATTAGAGTTAGTAATAACAGAGTAAAATTAAATTGGTACTGAAAACCTACATGGTCAGTTAGGTTACTAAATTTTTACTCACACCATCTATTCGGACTCAAGATAGCTATTGTAAAGGGAGTCATCGACAGAGCAATCAAGATATCACACAGACATTTTAGATAAGATAATTTAAAATTAGTTAAATGATATTCATTAACAATGATTATCCAATAGACTTTGTGGATAAAATGATTGCAGAGAGAGTGGATCAAATTTATAATAGCACTAGAGAACGTAATATGGAAAAGAGGGATAATAATAATATAATTGTGGTATTATCATATGTAAGAGGATTATCCGAAAGAATTAGAAGTGTATTCATAAAACATAAGATTCAAGTTTACTTTAGAAACAATAATAATATTACAAAGCTATTCAATAATTGTAAAGATAACGATGATAAATGTTTGAAAACAGGAGTAGTATATAAAATAAATTGTAAACATTGTGATAAATATTATATTAGACAAAAGGGAAAGTACCTAAAACAAAGAATATATGAACATCAATATACCTTACGAAGCATAAATGGTACATCTGGGCTAGAAGAACATAGTTTAAACTTGTTACATTCTTTCGACTTTAAAAATGTAAATATTTTGGAACATGGTATTAAGAATAAATATAAAAGAGAAACTCTTGAAAATATTCATATTTTGAAAAATCCCAATAATGTAAATTTAATGTTAGGGTCGAGTAAATTGGATGAACATTAGCGGTTTGAAACGTCGGACAAGAAGGTAATCCTAAATTTAAGGTGGTGGGGGCAGTCAAGTTGTTGTTTATTAACATAGAATAAGTACTTTTATTATTATTATTTTTTAAAGTTTAATTTTACTTATTGTATTTTTATTCTTATTATTAATTTTATTTTATTTTTATTTTTAATTTTCTGTTATAATTTATCGTAATAATAAATTTTATTTCAGGTTCTACAGGGGTGATCATAAACAAGGACAGTCTGACTGATATTATTTTAACTAACATATGATATTATAAAGACTTTAAGACCGATAAAAATATTTATTAATTTAAATAAAATTTTTATTTGCTGACAAAATTTTTTATGAATAAAGTACAATCTTCAATAAGTACAAATTCACATTATTTGGATTCTTTGAAATCAATAATTTCAAGAGTCACCCTTTTATATTTATTCTTAATACCATGCTTCAAAATATCTACATTTCGCAAAATCAAAAGAATGTAAAAACTTCAAACAATGTTCTTTTAAACTTTTTTTGCTTTTCATTCTTCATTTTCTTTGCATTCTTTATTAAATTGAATGGTTTTGAACATTCTGTGCGGAACGGGGATTGTATATTCACGTTATTGAATTTTATATTCGTTAGGGATGGAGGTATATATGGTTTGGTCCCTGATGAGGAGTCGTAGCGAGCTCGAAACGTTGGACAACAGCAGCAGAAACTTTAATTAAGTAAAGCTGGTGAGGACAGTCAGATTGTGCTTTATAAATAAAAATTATTATTATACGGGTAATTTTAAACAAAGACAATCTGACTATCATTATAAATTTTAATTAATTATATATTGATATGTATTAATATTAATAGAAACATATATTACTATAATGATATATATTATTTTCAATTTAATTTGATTGCAAGCCCAATAGAAATATTTATTAATTTTATCTAAAAACAGTCGACATAAGCACAATTAAAGTATTTTAAATAAAAGAGTAAAATTAAATTGGTATAGAAAATCTACATGGTCAGGCTATGAAAGATATTTTTTAAAAAATCGTCGAGTTAGTATCAGAGAATTTGCTGAAGATGTTGGCATGTCGGTTGGCTCATACCATGCTATTTTTTCGAAAATTCTGGACATACGACGTGTATTAGCGAAATTCGTTCCAAAACTGCTGCTCCAAAGAACTGTCGCATGATCATAGCTGAGGAGATGTTGATTGACGTCAATAATGATCCTGATTATCTTAAGAAGGGTATAATTGGTGATGAATCGTAAGTATCTAATTATGACGCCGAAACTAAAGCCCAGCTATCCCAATGAAAGAGCCCAGAAGAACCATGACCGAAGCAAGTACGCCGATGTATCCAAGGTTGATTAAATGTTAAGGTTTTGTTCACTACCTTCTTTGATTACCGTGGCGTAGTGTATCAAAAAAAATTTACCATATGGCCATACGGTCAATAAGGAGTACTGTCTTCAAGTTATGCGCCGTTTCCAAGTACCGATCTCCAAAAGCGTCTGGAACTTTGGAAACAGAGTTCATGGCTATTGCATCACGATAATGCACATGCTCATTCATCGTTGCTTGTGAGAGATTTTTTGATCCAAATCAATACCACAGTCATGCCTCAGCGTCCATATTTACATGATTTGGCACTCAGTGAATTTTTTCTTTTCCCAAAACTGAAAAGACCCATGAAAGAACCTCGATTTGCAACACTTGAGAAGATGAAAACTGCATCGCTGAAAGAACTCCAGGCTATACAAAAAAATGATTATCAGAAATGCTTATATGATTGGAAATAGCGTTGGCTCAAAAAATCGAATAGTCACCTTATGATTTGAACACACCTGGTATAGTAGCATGCTGGGTTTTTTATTTTAGTTTAGTGTTTGAAGATGAACCGTAGCTGTTTTACATGTCGAACATCAAGGGAGGATTTCCATTTAAGGTGGTGGCGGCCGTGATGTTGTCCTTTGCTAAAATGGAACATAGTTTATTTTTATTACTTTGATTATTTTTAATTTTGAATTGAATTGCTTTTTATTGTTAATAGTTATTTATATTTTAGATTCTTCGGGGGGGTATGTACGAGAGTACGATAAAAAGTTCGCGTGAAAAGTTCGCGTTTTTTCGATTTTTGGCTTCTTTACTCGGCTTGTTAGGGTGCACGCTTGGTATGTCACTTGCCTTCAGGCTATTTACAGTTTGTGGAGTCATATTAAAAGGCGTTGTCGATATAGACTATATTCCTGCCCCCATATGCGTTTCCCGATATATTACGGAGACAGCAGCGGCAACAATTTATTGTGGTGACGTCTAGTTCCCCGCAGTGATAACAATAGATTGTTTTCTGTCGGGGCATCTGTCTTTGCCTTATGCATATCCAGCACGACCTATTGTCATTATGCTCTGGCCTACTGTTACTATTCGACCCGGTTGTTTGATAGCGTTGGTCATTATAATACGACACAGATGTATTTCGATATCTGTCTCTTTATGGTGTTTGTGATCTGGAATTTGGAATCCGATGATGACCATTTCTGTATGGTGATTGAGCGTAGAAGGTACTGTGAGACGGGTATGGGGTGATGGGGACTGTGGTCATTGAGAGGGTAGAGATGCTTGATATATAGCTAAAGGTGACGGTGATCGATATCTAGGTGAAGTGCGCCGGCGTCGCCTCGTGTTTCCCTCCATCCTTTGTAGAGATATGCTTCGTGGTTCTGACTCATAATTTCTGTTTTCTCGCCGTTGTTCACGAGCATCTGCTTTCTCATATACACATTTACTTAAGATCAAGGCATATGGTTTTATTAAGGTCACTTGTTGTTGATGTCACTATAAGTTTGTTGTCGTCTAGTTCCGCCATGCACTGCTCGCGCGGGTGTGATTCTTTGTAGCGATGCTTCAGTTCTCTTTATAACTCTATTTATTGGCTTCAGAGTTGTAATTCGTTAATTGATCGCAAGTCATTCCTGACGATCTTGTTTGACGAAGTCTGGACTTTTGGAATGGAAGTCAGAAATTTCGAAATTTTAAATTTCTAGTTGCGTCTCGAGGGGTAAATTTTCCAATGTTTCCTCGAGCCTCTCTGTAAATTCTTCCATGTCTTCACTTGGGGATACGGAAAACCCCACCTTCTATTGGTGCAGCAACTGGCCTGTCGTTATTTCAAGTCAAATCATCAAAGGTCCATTGTATCTCGTTTGTTTGTAATGAGCGTTAAAGGAAAAACGGACAGAATATGAGACCAGGTATAAGTCGGTCATTTTTCATTACGATACGCTCGGATATGTTGCGGCTTTGATCAAAATCTATTTAGAGAATAATGGATGGGAAATTCTACCTCACCCACCATACAGTCCAGATTTGGCAACATCTTACTACCAGTTGTTTCGATCAATGCAGAACGCTCTTACGGGAATATGCTTCAGTTTAGTAGAGAGAATCAAAATTTGACTTAATAGGTTCTTGAATTCAAAAGACGAGAAATTTTTTTGTTGGGAATTCATAAATTGCCAAGCAGATGGGGAAAATTATAGCTTTCTTTGAAAGATAATTTGAATAAAGATAATTTGAATAAAGATACGCAATTAAACTATGTTTTCTATACTATATTTGAACTATATTTTCATAATGAAACCTAACATTTTGGAAAAAACGCTGGAAACTTAGTTATATATCTAATAATTAGTGTTACTACTACTATTGTTTGGTTGCTATTAATCTCCTTCCGATTGTTGAAGTAGTAAGTTCTATTGTTTTTGTTCACTATTGTTTATTAATTCTTTATTTATATTTATTACCTATATTTTGAAAGAAGAAAAGGATTTTCAAAAAGTCAAAAGAGTTTTAATTGTTATTAATAATCCTATTATTTATTAATAATTAAGTATTTAATTAATTATTAATTCTATGATAATTATTATTTAAGAATTATTACTCTGGCTCTAATATCTTCAAATTAGTTCTCCTATCTGGATATTAGGTAGTACTCCCTATTGGTTATTATTTTTAATTATTGATAATGTTCATTTTAATTATTGATAAAGTTATTTTTATATTTATTTATATTCAATATTTATGTTTCCTTTTCTTTCTGGGCTATTGTCTTTGCTAATTGTATAAATGTATCTGGCTCTTATTATAAGTCTCTCGACACTGAAAGCCAGGTACGTGGCTTGTCGACGAAGTGAAATTTAAACAAACTATTATTATTAAAAATTATTAATTTTTCACAAAATCTCGTGGAATGAATTCCACCATTGTGGGTATACCAAAAAAATTCCTGGAATTTTCAGAACCTCAATTTTTATTTCTTATGGTACACGCTGTAGAAAATAGATTGCTTTTAATTCCACCTATATTTTTCTTCTTCTTTCGTTAAAGAAAGCTCACATCGACAACAAGCGAAGTACTTATAGAGGATGGGTTATGGGAGTGTTGACGACTGATAAAATCCTACTGAGTTATTATTTCTAAAAATGTTTAAATTTTTGTCAAATCTTCCAGATTTGATTTCCATTATTGCCTAGGATTCTTTTTTCAGATTTTAAAAATTTCCATTCCTTCCATGTAAAACCGTCCATACAAAAATGTGTTGAAGTGTTTATCAATTGTAGGATGTGTACATAGTAGGCGAACTTACTATGTCTTAAACTAAGGTCTGTGTATTATTTTATTAGGGGGCGAACTTAGTTTCCGACCTTCACGTTTAGGTGACAATATAAATAATACAAAAATTTTTAGTTTTAGCATTTACCAATAAAATTCAGTGAACAGACGCCATCATTTGTCTAAACATTATAATTTGTTGATCAGTGAAAATGAATCGTGATAAATCGTTTTTTCGGCATGACCTTTTGCACTATATTGATTTGAAAAAAGATGCAGCAGAAGCTTATCAATTGCTTCAAGAATCTTATGACGAACAAGCTCCATTGTTTAAAACATGTAAAGAGTGGTTTCAGCGGTTTAAAAGTGTAGATACTGATATTAATGACAAAGAATGTCCTTGGAAATCGAAAAATTTAACGATAGTAAATTACAAGCATTATTCGACGAAAACTCAGCTCAAACGCAAAAACAACTTGTTAATAAGTTAGGAGTCAGTGAGAGAGAAATTGCTAAACGTTTATATGCGATGGGAGAGATTCATAAAGAAGGAAAATGGATACCATACGATTTGACCGAAAGTTCCATTATAAATCGATAGAACACTGAACTATGTTTAATGTAATTGTATAATTAAGTAATAATGTAATTAAGTCTTTTATTAATGTTAAATTTCTTCTTACTTAATGGTAACATAATATTTTTCTTCTTATTTATTATCAGCTTTTATCATGTTAATTTTGAATTTATTAGTTATTCCTAGGTTAAGAAGGTTTTTAATACAGTGTCGAGCACAATAAATCATTGTTCTTTCAGAACTTTACGCTAAATTATTTATAATATTGTTAAAAAACGGTATTGAGAACATCAAAATCGTTTATTAAAAACTTGACCTATAGTTTTTTATTTATTCAAGCAATTTGAATCTCCAATTAGAGATTATTTTTAAATATGACCTATAGTTAATACTCCATCTCCAATGCGAATTTTCATAACCAGAAATATTTTACATAGTAATAGAGTAATTATGTGCAGATAAGATAGCACGTACGTATTTTTAGAAACACCGGGGAATTACCTGGCCCAGGAAATACTTACGAGGGCCAGCTTTACGTACATGAATGCTAAGCGCGATGCGATACGGTGGGCGCAGCCAGGCGAGTGGGGAGAAGCTCAGTCGGCTTAAATTACAGCCACTATAGTTACAAAACCTCAGTGTGCCACTAACTTCGTCATAATCGATGTACGGGTACATATACAGTGTATTACAACAAAGAAAAGTGAGGAGGTTCCAATAATAATATTATTACAAATTATTGTTACTTATGAATTCTGCTAAATAATAAGCGAATATTTCAGGAAAATAGAAATGATGTTCCTTCACTTTTCGTCTTATTTGTAGCTGTTGACAGTTATATACAAGTACTTGGTAAATGAACAATGATACTAGTAACAGAAAAATTGGTCTAAAAGGTATTGAAAAAGCTTATTGAATTTAATCCCATCAATCAATTTTCCATGGCTCATAACAGACTATCTTATAACATCCTATAACATGGAATGTATAAAATGATGATTATCCTCATAACATATATCAATAGCACAACAGCACTTATGATTTTATCACATTATCATACCCAACCTATCTAACTGCTACATATAAGGTATACGAGGGTGCATTAATACGATCCCGGCCTGACCAAGAGATGGTGCCACTAGGCCTACCTTGAGGTGGCGTTCTATAGTACTTAAGCAGTGGGTTTCCAAGTTTAAAAAGGTTCGTGTAAGCACCTCTGATGAGCCTCGCTCAGGACGCCCCATTAAGGTCACAAGTCCAGATATGATCGAAAAAATCCATCAAATAGTGCTGAAAGACCGCAGATTAAAAGTGCGTGAGATAGCCGAAACGTGTAAGAGGTCATATGAACGTGTACGAAATATTTTGCACGAACATATCTATATAGAAAATCTCCGTGCAAGATGGGTGTCGCGTTTGCTAACAGTCGACCAAAAATTAAGTCGAAAGAAAATTTCTACCGCCAATTTGGCGTTGTATAAACGTAATCTTTGCGTAATTTTTGCGTTGATTTGTAACCGTTGACGAAACTTGAGTCCACCACTTTACTCCTGAAAACAAACAATAGTCCAAACAGTGGATTGGACCAGGGAAACCAACTCCAAAGAAGGCAAAAATAATTTTTTCGGCGAACAAGGTTATGGCTACTGTTTTTTGGGATGCAAGATGTATTATATACATTGGTTACCTTGAAAAGGGTAAAACTATCACTGGTTAATACTACGCAGACTTATTGCAACGTTTGAGCCACGAAGTGAAAATTAAACGACCTCATTTGGCGAAGAAAAAAATCTTCTTTCATCACTATAACGCACCAGCGCACACGTCAATCATTGCGATGGCTAAAATCAATGATCTGAAGTTTGAATTGATGCCGCACGCTCCCTACTCTCCAGACCTAGCCCTGAGTGACTATTATCTGTTTCCTAACCTTAACAAATGGCTTAGTGGTAAGAGATTTACGGACAATGAAGAAGAATCGAAGCTGTAAATCGGTATTTTGAGGAGCTTGACGAATCAGTCTATAGAGATGGCATTACTAGACTAGAACATCGCTATGAGAAATGTATCAGCCTTGCAGGAGATTATGTTGAGAAATAAAAAAAAATTCTTAAAAACGTTGTTTTTCTTGGTCAGGCCGCAAACTTATCAATCCACCCTCGTATATGTAACGCACACCCTAGCATCTTTTCTCACCTAGTTAAAATTAGATGCGCTGACACTCAGTTTTCAAATGCGAGAATAGGCGACCACCGATTTGAGTAGTTACAATATATACTTGTATCCCACGTCTCGGCTTCGCCCGAGATAATAATTTAACCGATGTCATATATAATTTAATAATATCTAAGTAAAAAGTACTCTATATATACAAATCTAAATTTCTATAAATAATTAACCATAATTTACCTATCGTCGCTTCTGTATAAAAAGCTGCTTCAATATAGCGTCCACTTCAAAAAGTTGATATTTTGCCGATCATTTTATACAACATATATATATATATATATATATATATATATATATATATATATATATATATGCATATTAAATATGGCTTCGATGGAGCAAATTGTACTTTCGAGTTAAAGCGGCAGAAAAAGATGTCCAAGTGCCTCGGGACGACGTTTTCGGAAAGTATGTTCGGACTATAGGAAATATCTTGGGACGACTGCTATAGAGAGGTTCGTATTGGGGAGATAGAATACTATGTCCAGGTATGCGGGGACGACTCTTACTGGGAGTGTGCGTGTTTGAATGATAGAATATGAATATTTTCATACAAGTCATACTGACATACATCGACATTGTTTCCCACGAACTATAGACGAAATTCCCCGTACAAGTCGTTCAAAAACACCTGGAATTCGCATTCTATCATCCGAACACGAAACTCTCCGTAGCAGTTCTCTCGACATACCTGAACATCGTTTTCTACCAACTAAATATGATACTCCCCGTAGAAATCGTCTCGTCATACCTGGACATCATCTTCTACCGTCCAATTTTGAAACTCCCTGTAGAAATCGTTCCATAACACCTGGAAATCGCATATATATATATATATATATGTATCTCCCACCTCCCCCGCCCAAAAAAATAATTTAACTCATTTATTAAACAATTCAAACATATCTTTATTACATATGGCTTCTAGGGAAATAACACTTTCATTTTGGTGCAAGAAAATACAATTTTCATGACTGCTGGTTTTTATAGAACGAACTTTTATAAACGACTTTTATAGAACTTTTTTTATAGAGAGTTCGTCTTCGGGAGTTTGAAGACGATGTCCCAATATACTGCTACATCAGATCCTATCATAAACATGAACAAACACGAAACTCCTCTGTAAAAGTTGTGCCGATACACTTGGGCATCAAATTCTGCTACCCGAAAACTTCTAGTAGAACTCATCCGTCGACACTAGGAAATCGTATTCTATCGTTCGAATCTGCATTTTTCCGTAGAAGTCTTATACTATAGAACTATCAACTGAGCATAAAACTACAATATTTGCTCATAGAATCCATATGTACCATCATACGTAGACACATCTATATTTCCTATATTTTCGTATTTTAAATTACACCTCACGAATATTTAGTTATTGGTATATATTGAAATCTAGGCATAAACATTGTTTGTGGAATAATGAAGATAGATATCCATAGTTTCAGAATTATCTATTAACTATTTCTATTTTGCCATTTTTTTGTATCTGGGCTCCTTACTGAAAATAAATATCTTCATGAGGAAATTATGCAGGTGGAGAATGTGTTGAGACAGAAGAAACAGGATGAACGAACTAAGGTGGCATAGTATAGGGCAAACGAAGAGAAAGAACAGAATAAGAAAACACATGTACGAGCGAGCGAGCGAGAGAGTGAGAGAGAGAGAGAGAGAGAGAGAGAGAGAGAGAGAGAGAGAGAGAGAGAGATTTTCCTACATTTAATTTTCATAAGATATCAAAGATGATCAAGTGTCAGTTTCGCCTGAAGAACAAAGAGACTAATACAGCCTAAAATCCCACCTATAAGATACTACTCTCAAAGTTGAGTATGAATATTCGTGTGAGCTGGCTTTTTATTAATAATTTAGGCAGATTACTTTAAGTTAGTATTCGACATTGTTCCAATTCTTCATCTGCTGATTGCTGAGAGCGATAACTGCTGCGCGCACGCACAGTGTTTCTTCACAACGAGTACGATATGCAGAGTCTACTCTGAACTAGTTTTATTTTCCCCATCAAATTATAATATGATGCTTATAATCTATGCTCGCGTAATTTATTGATAAAATCAAGATAGCTTTTAACACCAAACATATATACAGAATATATAAACATATATACAGAATCGGGCTAGTCGTTTTTTTTTATTTTTTGTGTACAAATGAAAACACGCTTTATCTTAAAAAAGTAATATCTAATATATATATATATATATATATATATATATATATATATATAGTATTTATCGCTAATTTGTTGTGTATGAACATCGAACAGATATTGAAAACTATATTATTTTTCTGAGTTTATTGTATTATTTCAATTATATTCAAAATTGCTCTTGTTGTATTCTTTAAGAAAAATTTATTTTTTATTCTAATTCATAATATAAATATATATATATATATATATATATATATATATATATATATATATATATATATAAAGGAATTAGAAATATTATTATATATAATATTTTTAAAATTAATATCTAAAATTTCTTTTATTTTAGATCGATATTTTTGTAGTTGTAGCTTGTCCCGAAAGAATTTTGCAGGATGTTAAGGATTATTATAAACCAATTGTTACACCTTTTGAAGTAGATTTAGCTTTTAATAGTGCAAGAACGTTTTCGAAACTCTATGCAATTGATTTTAAACAAATGCTTCCTGAAGGATTAAATTATACAAAATTTGAAAGAAACTTACATACCGATATTTCACTTATATCTGGAAAACTAATAAATTATGGTGAATATACTTCTCGAAACAAGAATACTGATATTATTTGTAAAAGTTCTGGAGCAATATCCGAAAATCAATATGATTCTTGCATTTTTCAATCGATGAATTGGAATGGACTTCAACAAAAAGTAGAACATCGAGAAATTAATTTAGTTGTCAGTGGTCGCGATGGGCTTCCTGTAAATTATGTAAACGAAAATTTATGAAAATACTTCATTATATATAAGTATACCTACAATTGTTATAAATTACAATATTTTATTTATGTGTATATATGCAACGTGTTCAGCGTCAGTTCGTAAGCACTACGCCTTGTAAGTGTGATGTGGCTGTTGAAACCTAAAATGTATATTAATCTTATTTCAATACTGATTACTTTTTTCTTATAGTATAAAATAAAAAATTAGATGAATGTTTATTTATTTGAAAAATATCATCCATGTTCATATTCTATTCATTTAATTCCTATAAACTTTTCTAATATGAACTTTTTGATATAACAGAGAGAAATAAAATATTTTATTATCTAAAATAGGTTTTATTAGAGAAATGATGTAGGTTATTGCATGGAATTTGATTTCTTTCACTGCAGATTACATATATATTTGTATATATTTGATTATATATACATTTTAAATACGGTTTCTACTCCGAAATATTGTATTTTCGTGTACGGACGGTGGCCTCAGGGCGATTTCTATTGGGATTTTTGTGTTTGGATGATCGAATGTGCTGCCCATGTATCTCTGGATGATTTCTGCGGGGAGTATTATATTTAGTTGTTTGGAAGCAATGTCTAGCTTTCTCGGGACGACTCTTACCTGGAATATCGTGTTTAGTTGGTAGGAGATGATGTTTAGGTATGACGGGACGACTTCTACGAGTTTCGTGTTCCGACGATAGAAGATGATATTCAGGTATGACAGGACGACACTATTGGAAGATTCATGTTGGGTTCGCTGTCTTCGTCGGCGAAGTCGTCCACAACATCCAATGTATTTCCGTAGAGGTAAAACTTTATCGCAACGGCAAATGCTATATTGAACTATCTGTGAAGTGGGTTGGACAAATACATTATTTAACACCATGAATCTATATCTTGCAAAACAAAGGCGTTGAGATTACCTGTAATCCAACAATTTTTGCTATATACCAGATCGCTGAAGTTTGATGCAAACTCCTACTCAAACCGATAGTTGGTCTAACACCGTCTACATTAAAGCAATATCGAAAGCTACGTGGACTTACACTAATCCAAAGAATTTGGACACTGATGGAATATACAGCCAGGAAGATTTAGAAAAAATAAGAGAAACAATAATGTTTCCAATAGAACGATCAGGAATTCTCAATGATGTTGCAAGAGAAACGTACAGTCACCCCATTGCATTTGAAGGCAGTACCATATCGAAAGTCTTGAACGACTAAGCTATAAAAAAACTAGTAGATTCCACCTGGGGAAACAAAGGAGAAGATTGATTTCCTTTGGAACTGTTAGCGTAGAGATTATAGTAATAATCATAATATTGCATATAATCAAGACCATAATAAGCATATCATTAATCGGATATGCATTCCATCAAATTTATGGTTTTCCAGTCTATTTACTAGAATCAATATGGACAGGATTAACACACATACTTATCTCACGATAAAATAGCCACGTGAAATACAGCGTAATGAAGAGATAGGATTCCGAACAACTAATACACAGAAAAAAGAAATCGAAAATCTTCAGAACGAGATAGAATCGCAAGGCTTCTTCACTCTAAGAACCTAATCTGACGCTTGATAGCATTAGGAAGCATACGGCAATAAAATAAATTTATCATAAACATCATGCTTAACTTAAGCCTGCGAATATAAAATAACAAATAATAAGAAAATAGCATGTATATATATATATATATATATATATATATATATATATATATATATATACGTTAATATAACACATTTGTTACAGAGTAACGAAAACAAACGTATGCCTCAAATGATCTTATGCGGATCGCCATAATTGTCGCTACTTAAATTTATTATATATATATATATATATGTATATATATATATATATATATGAGAATATTCATATATATCTATTATAGATAGTTAACCAAAGCCAAAGCAAATATGAGAGAGTTCCACAGATTAGAGCGTCACCGAAAATATCGTAATCTAATGAGTCGCCTTTATCGTTAATCTTTCCCTATTTTCTAACTGAAAGAAACGAAAGTTTGAGTAAAATCAATATATATGAATATATACATATAGATCAATATGTATAACAAATAAATATTATAATATTATTAATTATAAATGTAGTTATAAAAATATTTTAGAAATAAACATGCGTCAATTACTCGTTACGAGAATAAATCTTCTCTCTCTCTCTCTCTCTCTCTCTCTAATAAATACAATTCTAATTCTAATTCTCTCTCTCTTTCTCTCTCTCTCTTTCTCTCTCTCTCTCTCTCTCTCTCTCTCTCTCTCTCTCTCTCTCTCTATATATATATATATATATATATATACCTTATATTTTATAAAAACGAATTATATTTTAAAAAACATATGATCGCATATATTTTTTAGATATATAATGATTTATATAATTGGGAAAAAATAGGTGTTCTAAATTTATAAATAACTAAATAATCACTGGATGTAAATATTTATTATAAACATTAATGAATTTAAGAAAAATACAAAAAGGAATTCTTTTAAATATAATTTTTGAACGTAATTACTATTTCAAATATTTCATTTGCAACTTTGCCGTACATCTTAGTAAAAATAAGAATTTAGTTTTAATGTTCGTAACGTTTATGTTTAGATTTATTATATTTATTATATAAGTTTATATTTAGAATTAATTTACGCGCTTGTTTATAAATATATACATATATATGTTTATTTATTGTATTTGAATTTATATAGTTATACTTTAGATTAGAGTTACTAAAACGCATACCTTTACTAGAACCGAATGCATAGTTAATGTAAAGGAACAAATATTATAATAGAAATTACCGTAGCATTAGAATAATGATTATTTTATGTTAAAATGTTCTAAATATTAGGTTATATTAAAATAAGCTAAAATTAAATGTTAAAGCGCAGCAGAGGAAAAGATAACGAGAAGATCAGACTCGAAATATAAAGATAAGGCTGACCCTATAGAAGGGTGCCGTTTGTCTGGACTCACTGTCACTAATTATTTTCTTTGCATTTACGTATTTCTATTTCTTTTCGACATTTTTCCTATTTCCGAGGAAGTAGCTAGGCTTATTGAAAGCAGGGCCGTACAAACCTCAATCATCCAATCTTTTTTGTTTTTATTAGAGAGTTTGTAGAATTTAGGAAATAAAGGAAATAAAATCATTGGGCCAAACGGGAGAAGGACAACTTTTTAAAAGAAAAGCTGTCCACATCCAAAGTAAATTTAATCTTTAAGTTTTCTTAAGTTTTCTGTATAGGTATTTAAATTTCTACTGATTCACCTATAATTCCAAAGATTTATATTCGAGTAATCAGAAATTTCTCAAGATATTGCGGGTAACCGCAGGCTTGAAACAGCCTTTAAACAAAAAAGGGTTTGATTAATGTGGTCAAAATAACAAACGCAATAATTTTTTCGGACATTATAACATATACTTATATTTTTAATATTTATGATTTAAAATTTTTTAAAAATTATTTTGATTTATTTATGTGGTTTGAAATTTGAACCTGAAAATTATTTAAACTAAATACTAAATATTTTTAAAAATAACAAAATAAATGATCTTATCAGTTTAGACCCTGATGAGGAGCTGTAGTGAGCTCGAAACGTTGGACAACTACAGCAGATCATCAATTAGGTATTTTTTTAATTTTTTTCAGCTAATATATTTTTATTTCAGATTAGTCTACTAGGGTGATTATAAACAAGGACATTCTAACTATCATTATAATTTTCAATTAAATATATATTGATATGTATTAGTATAGATATATATTGATAATATTATGTATCAATTTTAATTTATTTGATTGACTGTAAGACCAATAGAAATATTTATTAGCTATATATTTAATATCTAAAATAACGGTTGTATTACTAAGCATTTCTTCTGGTATTAAGGCAGTATTCTACTTTACAACTTTGAAAAAAAATGTTTTTTTACATTTTTCTAAAGTAAATATATTCAAGAATGTTAGCTCAAAATTTTAGAAAGATTCAGGTAGGCTAACTATAGTTTTTCAACATTCGAACGCACTTAACTGAGCGCGCTATTCCGACCCGCCCAGCGCGCGCGCCGGATAAGCCATCTACCTGGCATTGTTCGCTGCAGCAGCTGTTCCTCTATTGTAAATCATTACACCTATATATATTCTCATCAAAATATATACCTTTGCTTCTCAATATTATCTTCTCTTTATAATTTTGCTTCTGTATTTCGAAGAAAGTTGTGAAGAAACCAAAAGTCGTAATTAGAAAGGAAAGACTGCTGATCTAAGTATCAAATTAATGAAGGAGTTATCTAAAAACTATAGTCTTGCAATTGAAAGGAATTCAAATTCAGTAGAAGGCATGCGAAACGAGATCTGGGCCGGCTATAACCACAAAATCTCAACAGACTCCAAATCACAGCTGGTACAAGTATAAGAAGGCCGAAGCAAACAACGCGTTAAAAATTATAAACATCGTCCTGCTCTGGCTAGTGACGTACAAGTGGTGCTAAAACCGATCTAAGAATATCTAACAGAAACGGAATTGCTGGAGAGATGTTTCGGCAGCAACACTCAAAATAACAATGAGTGTTTCAACTCAACAGTTTGGGCTATGGCACCCTAGCATGTCTATAATGGCAAAAAATCGTGCTGCCTACATTGTTAATGAATGATTCAGCCCACTTTTGAAAATAATGGAAATTATGGGCCTGAAAATCGGCCAAACCGCCATGCAGTTCGCCAATATGCTCGACCAACAGCGCATCGTTCGAGAGAACCTCCGCTCGACTGAGGCTTCTTAGGAGAGCAGAACTCAAAAAAGCAGGCTAATTTAGATGAAAATACTCGCCTGGAACAAGCTGAAGGCATATTGTATGGCCCAGGCATCGCTGATTGAGCGTAAGATATCATAATTTTTTCTACGATTTTTCACTTACAAAAACTTTAAACGCGTTTTTCTCAAAACAGCTTTTTCAAGTACCGTGGTCGTGCAAACTAAAAAAACTATTGAACCAATCCTTATGAAATTTGAAATACATATTCTATTTGTTTGTATCAACCGTCCTAACTACAATCAATTTAAAATTTTAATTCTAAGTATATTTTTATTGCAAAAAAGACGGAAAAAAGTAATTTTTTTTCTTTCGTATTTTAGCCGCCATTTTGTTGATTTTGCACCTACTTAAAATATTCTAGTTAGATCAGTTTCGGGAGTCATACTAAATATACAATTATTTGATTGTTTTGTTTCAGACCATCCGTCGGCAAGATTTTACGACCACGACAACGTTACCTACTTTTTGAGATGTTGACTTTGACCGTACTTTACATATATAAAAAATGTATAAAATAAATAAAAAAGTCTTTTTTATATACTTCAAGAGTGTATTTATTAAGCATTTCAAATCCTACATCCATATCTTCAATAGCATTCTCAGAAAAATTTCACAAAAATAGCGTTTTCTTCAAGGGTCTAAAGTAGAATACTGCCTTAACGTTACTCGTCCGTTTGCTCGTAAAATTTGATTGTTATCTAAAAAGGGCATCAGAATCGCCATGCGGTTACCTTTTGGTAGTTTTTTATTCCTTTTAATCATTTTTATTTCGGCATAAAAACATTCGTTTGAATTATCTTAAATCAGTAGTATTCGACATTTCCATTTCTTCTATAGAGGTCCTAGTATTTGTTATATGCCTCCACTTATTCAAGAATTTTTTCACACATTGCGCAATTATTATATAGCCCATCCAACCTAATAAATGCATATATATATATATATATATATATATATATATATATATATATATATATATATATAGAAAAATCTAATTGTTCTATACTTGCTGTAAAAATATACTCCTTTTTTAACACTAAATTAATTATTTTAATGGTGTCCTTTTTAGACAAAACTTTCTCTCCGGGCCATTCCGTTTCCGTACATTTTAGAAATTCCGGACCTACGAATCATTATAGATTTCTATTGTCAAATGGCTTGTTTGGAAATCGCGTTGCACGATCCGTGTGGTTTTGACTTAAGGGAACCCATCGCCATTCCGAACTGCGAGTTAGTTCCGCTATTTAACTGTTTAACGATTCGCGACGAAGCTTGATGCATACGAGGCTCCATCCTCATATAGCACAACACTATCATCGAATCGGTCCATAAAACACGCTGCTCGATATTTAAATTAAGTTCACTTTAAAAAAATTTGATCAATCGCGCACCGAGTAAAGCAGCCTACAGTTCTACCCGCGGTAACGTTGTATTCTTCATCGGCGCGATTTGGTTTTTGTTGTTGTTTGCAATTCTATATGTAGTTATGCGATCGTAGATTAATTTTAATTTACTTAATTCGACTGTAAGACCAATAGAAATATGTATTCATTTATCTAAAAGCAGTCGAAATAAGCAGAATTAAAGTATAATAAATGATCTTTTAAAGGCGATAGATATACTTCTTTGAAAAATCATCTCAACTCTTTAAACCTTCCACTAAAACTATCTCATTTATGTACAAAGCTACTACGATATTAGCAACATGGTATTCTGCATTTCTAAACAAATAAGTGATAATTTAAGATGTCACTGTTTTTAACAGTCATCGATAATTATTTTATTATATTATCATCATGATTATAATAGGCTAACTGAACTTGCAAGTTATTAATTTATATACTGTAGTGCACTATTTGCGTCGGTTATTTTAAATGCGTGTCTTACCTGCATTTATGCGGAGCTCATCCTCCTGAAATTATGAAAGGGAGGATACAAAAAACTAGGCGTTTCTTTATTCTAGTAATAATACGACATTTATTGTAAACATATAAAATAGTAATACACGCGGACCGGCGAGGGTTCAGTTGGGCGCCAGCTGAGATACGGGTCTCAGCGCGAGCTATACGTAGCTCGCTTTTTACTCCCGTCGGTCGCACAGCATTGTTAATCGCGAGCTCCGCGCCAGGAAGATCACCTCGGCCGGCTCGTCAGGGCGGCGGATTCCACGCGGTGTGGAGCAATTCGCGGCTCGAGAATGGAACCGAGGTGGAGCACTTACCTTGCACTCAACTCGCCCCTCACTCCTCGGCGATGGCTCATACGCCGTGGCAGGCGTCTCGGGACGGCAATTCCCGAGCTGACGTAGTAACTATCGGCTTGCCTCTCGCCCGGGACTTGCGGTTGTCCTCGGGCACGGGATTCGGAGGTCACCCTCACCGCTTTCTTAGCGTCGCTGGCTTTTTGCGGCCCCGCTGCGTGGCTGCCTTGGGTCGGAAAATAACTCCGAAAATGAAGAGCTGTTGCTCGCTCGGGCTCCAATCGAGAAGAGAGCGAGGAGAATTCCTCTCGACCCGACACCGGCCGCGGCTCTCCCAAAACGGCGTAGCGGGCAATAGTATGTCTCTCCCAACCCAGCTCCGCTCGGGATAGCTCGCTACTCGCGGGTAATGTGGCTCAGTAAATAAGACAATATTGTAACAATATTTGACAACGACATTGTAACGCATTTCCCGCGTTACAAACTATATATATATATATATATATATATATATATATATAATTATCATAAAGTAGATTATAGTATATAATGCTTAACTTAAATAATTAATATTTAATGAATTATACCATACAAATTCTAGACTCTGCTCAAAGTTCAACCTGGTCAAATTTTTAACAAACATAACAAACAAATTTAAAATAACGTAATAGCTATAAACTATTATTTATTCAATTTAAGAAGATTTAATGTATATATATTAATTTCTTTATGAAAGTAATGGACTCTTTATACTATCATTCCTAACACTTATTTCGTTTGGTTTAAATTTATTGTCATTGATTTGAGAATATAAAGAAATATAATTTAATTAATATTAATATATTACTTACAAATTAATTATTTTACATCTCTTAATATTGGATAATATTTCTTAATATCATTTGATGAGTTCATAATTTTTATTTTGCTGAAATAAATATTTTTAAAAAAATTTATACTTGACCGAGCTTGAACCGCTGATGCTCTGATTTTCAGTCTAATGCCTAATGCCTTAGCCTAATGCCTGGCTCAGTATAGAAAAGTTGACAAGAGTAAAAGGGTAGAAAGGAGTAGGAATTTTTGAAATCTGTAAAGCTCACATAAATGATAAAAAGCTGCATATTCTATTCTAAAACTATTAATAAATTAATAACAGTTTATTAATAAATAAAGAAGAAGGAAATTGTACTAAGCGAGAACTTACAGGAAACTGTCAACTAAGGGGAGATTTCCGAAAAATTCAATAGAGTAAATAAAAAAGCAAGGCAAATAACATAAACAAAAGTAATAAATAAATAAATAGTAATAAATTATTGTAATATCCATCATATAACTCAATCAAGAGAAAATAACAACAAAAAATAAAACAATGCTATTTCTTTTAAACAGAGAAAAGCATAGGATAAATTGATTAAACATAATACATAAATTTTTACAATAATAAAACGTATTTTGCCAACTACTTTAAATACTATTATAAGAAGATGAATCTCTTGATTTTGTAGTATATATTCTATTTTTCTTTTGATATTTTTAGTAACTTGGTACGAATACGTACTGAATTTAATAATTAATATATACTGAGTTTAGCATGTTCAAGAAGATTATCATTTCCTAAACTACATAACCACGCAATCTATATTCAGTACATGGTAGCTAACCTCAATGCATAACACCATATATGAAGAAACAAGTACCTATAACAAGAAGAATATAACAACATAAAAGACATTGATACAAACAGGATCTGACTTAGAAACAACAACAATAATTAAATAAGTTCATAATAAATTATTAAATAATAAATGTTAATTAACTTAAAAGTAAGTGAATATTGGAGAATTTTTAATGACAAATATACTACCAACTGAATAACTTGCTGAAACTACCAACTGAATAGCTAATTGAATACTACTGAACAAATAAGTGACTAACGAGTCACCATCTAACTACTGGATTTTATAAGTAAACTTCATATCTAAGTTAAATTATAATAAACTACTACGTAATAGATTATTATATAATTTATATTATTATTATTATATATATATATATATATATTTATATTATTACGTAATCTGTAGCATCGAAGTGTAACAGTTGATATTTATCAACTATACCCACTATCTAAAAAAAGAGATATATAAATCAGAGACATAGTTGAAGATTATTTACAACTATTGGACAAACACCTAGCGAATATTGCATTTGCTGATGATAAGCTGTACATAGCCAGCCGATATGAAAGAGCATATAATAGCATATAGGTGAATTGCTAAGTGTACTAAATCTGACGATACGTCAAACAGAATAAATATATAAAATATAATAGGGAATACACATTGTATAATATAAATATTTCTTATGATATATAATACTTTCAACTTGATAATTATAAATAATGTAATATATAGTACATACTATATACATTACATTATAGCCTCATATAAAGGACCTAATCTATTATAAGGTGTGAACTGTGTCGCACCTTTCATCAAAAACAATTATAACTAGACATACATCGATAACGGGATTAACAACAACAGTAGTATTAATATTATTAATAGTAAATTAATAACAACAACAATACATCATACAAAAATGTAGTAAAACAGTATTAATACAATTGATACCAACAATTATATTAATTAATATAAACACTATATTACTCATATTAAATAATATAAATACTACCATAAATATTATTAATCAATAGTATAAGAGGCAAATTAAGGAATAAGGAATATACATAATTAAAAGATACACCAAACAAATAGATAAGCCATTAGATAATAGCGACAAGATAAATAATTAATAATAATAATAATATTGTTAGATATATGGTTACTATAAACAATTAACAATAAGTCCTTTACTTTGTAATTCATGCTGAATAGGAACATCTATTCATTATAGAGCACTGCTATAACCTCTCTTTTACATCGCCATTACACTAATTATACGTAGAATTGAGAGGTATTATAAATTTAACGAGCAACTATAGACGTGAGAAATATTAAGAAGATAAATCCTTAGGGATCCTCAAACAAGAATCTCCTGATTCCTCCTAACTTAATTTATGGTGGTAACAGACTATAGCAGTTTGAAGTGGTTGCAAACTTTGAAGGATCCAACAGGCCGCCTAGCAAAATAGGCAACAGCATTCTAGGCGTATAGTATGAACATTATAATTGTTGAATATTGAAATTGTCCATCGTAAGAGACCTCTACATCATGTACCTAATACTATTTCTAGACCGCCTAGCCAGCTGAAGTACCTACCGCCAACTTAAACAACATAGAACGAGAGAAATGGTACAAGGATAAAATGAGAGAAATACGCGAACAACGCGACAAATACCCCGACTGGACAATTATGGACAAAAAGCTGTACAAGCACCGCCCTAACGCACTCACGGAGATACTAGGCGACAGCCAAGATGACTGGAATCAGGTAGTACTACTAGGAGATCGTGAGCGAGTACTTCATGAGTGCCACGATAGACTGTTAAAAGCTGTTAAATAAAGTGACCCAGTGTTACTACTGGCCTGGAATACGAAGAGACGTATACCAGTACATTAAGCACTGTCCTGACTACCAGATATAAAGTATCGCAAAGAGGGTACACCGGATTAATGGCACAACGAAATATAGAAGGGCCGTGGACCAACGTTGCGGCAGACATAATGGGACCCTTCCCGGCAAGTAAAGGACAGTGCAAACAGCTCCTTGTATTCCAGGACCTGTTCACGAAATACGTGGAAATACGGCCACTAAAAAAGGCGAAAGGTCAAGCGTACGCCAGGGCACTGGAAGAGCAGATAATATTTAAGTGGGGTTGCCCAAAGTACTTAATAATGGATAATGGTACAGAATTCGGTAACAACTGGTCCAAAGCCAAGCTGGGCGAACTAGGTGTCATACACCAACTAATCGCGTCCTACCATGCTCAGGCGAATCCTGTCGAGAGAGTGAACCGCGTCATCAAAACAATGATAGCGATCTTTGTTTAAAACGGTCACAAAGACTGGCATCTACATATCCTAGAACTTACATTTGCAATCAATACGGCCGTGCATACAAGCACGCAAGCAACGGCGGCATTTTTGAATTTCGAGCGTAATCCGCGCGAAACACCGATGTACCGACAAACAGGGAGCGGTATTGCAAATGCAACGCTTGGCAAGACTAAATCGCATGAAACAGTTATCGGTAATATACATACCGGTGAGGAAACATCTCAGCACCGCTAGTCATAAACAGGCTAGATATTGCAACAAAGGGTGAAGGCAGGAGAAACTCAAAGTGAATGACTGGGTGTGTAGATGCTGGCGCTAAAATACCAATTTTTACGTTAACGTTCGTGTGCCGGGGTAACGTATCCCTCATCTTTAGTAAATGTATGGGGGATGCGGCTAAAATACAGCAATGGTCTCTCAGGATAGGATCAAACGAGCTTTTGGCCTAACGGGCTTGGTGCACCCGGGAGTTACCGATGCTGGGAGTAGGAATTGGCGCCTGCTTGCTAATTACCGCAAACCCATTACAAGTGGTTCAACGGCCACAGGCAGTCAATTCTTTGGAACGTTCTGCTTTTATGGGCAGGGGGCTTCGCTTTATCGCCCGGCCGAGAGAAGGAACTACTCTATAAAAACTCTCCTAATCCTAAAATGTATGGCAGTTGCGATAGGGGATGTATGGCTTCAGGGTGGAAGAAGGGAGCCACTACCACTGCCAGTGGAATTTCACATGGCCCGTTATCTAAAATCTTTGTCCATTGAACGGAATGCTGTAAAGTGACCTCAGTAGGTGGACGTACGACAAAATGCTCAAATCAAAAAATAAAGTAGAGAAAAAAAGGAGAAAGAAGCTAGGGAGACTAGAAGGCCTAATGAAAAGGCCAAAATTGCACAGAGGAAGCAAATTAAAACAACCGCAAGCCAAACACGAACGGGAAAAACCCCGTTCATCAAATTAGTTAAAACTGGCGACTCTAGGGATACCACCCAGACAGCCAGAAAAGTAAAGCCTCCAACTGAAGGGAACAACAGCGAAGCAAATAAGAGCCCCCTTCAGGGCAGAGCAAGCATAAGAAACAGGTTGCGCCCAGCAACAATAAGGGAGCTGCAAATGCTGCAGACTATGATGATTGCGCAGCAGCACTCCCAAATAAAGAGACACCCAATAAACCTACCAGGGATTGCCTAGAGGTCCCAGCGCATGCTGCGGACCTCTACGTAACTATCAAAGCGGTCCTCAAAATATCTGAGGACCCGGCTCTGAGGAAAGAGGGTCTCACAAGCCTCAAAGAGTTAATGGTGGTCATATCGGAGATAGCCATCAGATGTGCTCGTGCTGAGGCCAAAACGGAGGTATTGCATGAGCTGACTCTCAAACAAAAGTAGGCCAAGGGACCACAGATATATGCAACTGTGATCTCAAACAACAGTTGCAACAACTCAGTACAGAAGCAAATAGTTGAAAGCAGACTGGTCACCCCGAAAGCCCAGGTTTCCAAAGTCACTATAAGGCGACCAGCAAAGGTGGTTTTACTGAAACCCAGGGATGTGGAAAAAATCTCTTCCACAGGAAAGGTAAAGAAAGTCTTGCAAAAGACTTTCAGCCCTAGGGTAGCCAAGGTCTAGATTAAGAATGTGAGGGAGACCAGTAAAGGACTCCTAGTGGAAACGGCAACAGAGGCAGGGTTGGAAAAGCTAAAGGCATCCAGAAGCCTGGCCAAACTGGTCGAAATTGAAGCCCCAACAAGGGGAAAGCCGAGGCTCATCATCTACGATGTGCCCAAGGACATATCGCCAGAAGAGGTGTCCTCGGCTATATATGAACAAAACGAGGGTCTAGCCTCCTCGACAGAAGAATTCTCTGAGTTCTTCAAACCCCGCTTCGAAACGGGCAAGTCGGGCGACACAGTCACAAACTGGGTGGTTGAAGTCACCCCGGCCATCCGGGCCAAATTATTAGAACGTAAAAGACTGTACATAGGATGGCTGTCTTGTCGTGTACAAGACTACCTTAGGGTGATCAGGTGCTACAAGTGCCAAGGCTACGGGCACATAGTCAAACACTGTAGATTGGACCAATGTTGCTCCCACTGCAGTTCAGCCGGACATGGCAACAAAGAATGTAATAAAAAAGATGCAACGCCGAAATGTGTAAATTGTAAACAGGCGAAGAGAGCATCAAATTACAGTTCTATGGACACAAAATGTCCAGTATACAAGGCTGCCATGGAGAGATTAGTCAACTCCACGGACTATATCCAGTAATGCGCGAAATAATCGAAGTGGACCTGTCTTGCGCTTTGAGCAGCTAAATACCAGAAGAGCACGCAGGGTCACTCCAGAGATAAGATCAAAATGTGTGGTAAGAGGAGTAGACATTTTGCTTCTCCAGGAGCCATACCAGCACAGTAGCCGAATAGAGGGATTCGGGCTGTGCACAAGGATGGTATACGTGGAAGGGCAAATCCTCTGGGCGGCTATAGCAATCTTCAATCCGGAGGTGACAGTGCTAAAATGAACGCACTTAGCAAATAGACACTTCGCTGTTGCGGAGGTTAGGTTGCATTCTTTAACGATGTATGTGCTCAGTGGATACTTCCAGCTGAGCCACGAAATAGGGATACACCTTACACACTTCAGTACGGTGCTGCACGCACTTCGGGGGAGGATACTGCTAATAGGTGTCGACTCTAATGCCAGATCCCCCCTGTGGGGATCTGATCGCACCGACCGCAAAGGGGAGGAATTGGAAAATTTTATAGCACAGTAGAATCTCCGGTTTGCCAATGTGCCAGGTAGTATCACTACCATCTCCAATGAAGTTAAAGAAGGAAACGTGGACGTAACTCTTGTCACCACGAATCTCGAGACACTCATCACAGGGTGGGCCGTCAGAGAGGACTGGACCTCGAGTGATCATAGAACGATCACGTTCCACCTTAATGGAGCAAGTACAGCTACAAGTTCAGTTGCCGCAAATCAGGGAAATAAACTAAAGCGATACTCCACACAGAAGGCGAACTAGAAAACCTTCTGCGCTGTACTCGAGGATGAATGGGATCAGGTTCCTAAAGAATTGCCCGGCTCCAAAATGGAGATTATTGAAAGAGTTCGCTCACTGACAGCCTCTTTGAGGAAAGCGTGCAATGCTGCCATACCGAGGAGTACGGTAGCTGTTAGGAGAGTTCCCTGGTGGAACAATTTAGATAGGCAGAAAAGAGCTACAAATCGAGCCCGTCGAGTATTCCAGAAAGAGTGTGATTCCGTAAGACGGGAGCACCTCAAGAAAGAATACAAAGCGGCCAGAAAGGAGTATGTCCGTAGACTCAGGCATACTAAAGAGACTAAATGGCAAGACTTTATTGCTGTAAAGGGTAATCAGAACCCCTGTGGCGTAGCTTACAGACTGCAAGTAGGTAAGTTGTCCATTAAGGAGGTTGCATGCATCGTCCGTCTGGATTATGACACCTACACGACGGACTGGATGAGCATCACTACGGCAGTGCTAAACACCCTGTGCACTCCAGACAATATACAGGATGAAACGCATGAGCAAAAAGATATGAGGTTCTTGGCTAACGCTCTCGCTAACTAATAGCTCCGAAAAGAAGGGTTATAAATGGCCGAAAGAGAATTAATTATAAATGGGCCGAGGAAATTGTTAAACCGCAAATGGCCCCACAGAGAAAAAAACTTATTTACAAATGGCCCAAGAAGAAGTTGAAATTATAAATGGCACGGGTAAACAAAACAGGTCCCCAGAATCTTCCCCCAACGTTGGTCCCGTGATTTACCCCTACAACGAAGAGAGCGATGCCACTTAAAGTTACGGAATGTAGAATGTAAATATTATTTATTTCCTAATTTTTTATACCTCGTAGATATATTTTATTTTAGTTTTTAATAGCAAGAATTGAATTTTCTAGTTTTGATGTATATTACTGTATATATTTTTAATATTTTAGATAAATGAATTTTCTCTTTTATTCCTGCGCATTATTTACTATAATATTATATATGTTAATAAATATTTTTTATTGGTCTTACAATCCCATAAATTCCATCTAAAAATAAAATAATAAAATAAAATTAAAATTAAAAATAAAAATTACATTAAAAATTAAATTAAAATTATAATGACAGTCAGACTGTCCTTGTTTACATTCACCCCCGTAGACTAATCTGAAAATAAAATATTAGCGGAAAAAATTCTTTGTTGTAAAGTGCAGTCTGACTGTCCCCAACACCCTTACCTAATTGACGACTTGTCCAACGTTTCGAGCTCGCTACGGCTCCTCATCAGGGACTAAACTAAACCTTATATTCTAATCTATATGTACCCATCCCCACCATCAAATTTAGTAAATTAAATATAAATTCCCCCTCTACACAAATTGTACAAAACCAATCACTTTAATAAGGAATGATAAACACTGTCCAATCTACCAGACTCTAACATTAAATTCACATTATTTCGATTCCTGGAAATGTGAATACTTTCAAGACTCTCCCGTTTATATTTATTATTAATACCATGTTCCAAAATATCCACATTCACAAAATCAAAAGAATGTAAAAACTTTAAACAATGCTCTTTTAAACCGGAAGTAATATGTGAGCTACGTAAACTATATTTATGCTCATAAATTCTTTTTTTTAAATATCTACCTGTTTGTCCAATATAGTATTTACCACAATCCATGCAATTAATCTTGTAAACAACTCCTGATTTTAAGCATAAATCATCCTTATCTTTCTTTTAATTTCTTTTAATTCTTTCAGACAATCCTATAACATATGGCAGGACAATAATTTTGCCTCCGTTAACATCAATTCCTGCACTATGTCTATTTTCGGTATTATAAATGTCAAACAATCTTTCAGCAATTAATCTATTAATAAATTGAATTGGATAACCATTATTAATGAAAGTGTCTCTTAATATCTGTAAATTATTTTGTCTAAAGTCTTTATGTGACAATTTTATTGCTCTGTCAATGACACCCTTTAATGCTCCAATTTTATTTCCGATTTGGTGGTGTGAATTAAAATATAAAAACCTACCTAACCAAGTAGGCTTTCTGTACCAATTAAGTTTTACCTTATTATTACTACATCTAATGACATTAATGTCCAGAAAACTTAACTTAACAGAATAACAATATCTTTCATTTCATTGTAGAAACGCCAACTATCCTTAATGTAAGAACTAGTTCTTCCAATTATCTTAACCAATATATTAGAGAAAAATCTAGCAATATTATAAGTTTATGAAACCTATGGAAGATATTATTATTCTAAATGTCAGATTTTCTTTATGAATCTTGGGAAGCCCATAACATTTTGCTACAGTTCCATTTTCACATTTTAAATACTTATATGTCGTATCATTTATATATTCATTTCTTTTCTAATTATTTAATAACTCTTTCAAATTATTTTGTAGCTTAATTATATGTGTATTACCAATCTTCAAATAAGTACTATCATCATTTAATATATTATTTATACAATTTATGTAATCAATTTTATTGGAAGCTACAGTTACATTACCTTTGTCGGCCTTTTGGAAGATTATATTAGGGTTATTTCTCAAAAAATTCTTCGCGGTAATTAAATCATGTATAAAATTACTATTTAAAAAATTATCAAATTTATTTTCTCTTTTAAAATTACTAATGACATTTACTAAAGATGCCCTATATTCCTTTTTCACTTCATCATTTAAACCAAAAAGATTATTTTCAAGCTCCGCGATGATTTCTTTGATTGGGAGATTATTTTTACAATATAATATTCCATGTTTGGCACATTTAGACATGATGTTTATCTCCTTTCAGTTAGATTCCTAAACCAATTTTTATTGTTTACATTGTTAATCTGATAGCTTTGAAATTGTTTTTTATTTCTTAAACATTCAAATTTCCTTTTTAATGTTTGTCTATTAATATATTTTTTCTTAATAAAATGTTTGTTTTGATCAAGAAAAAATTCATGTAATTTATTTCTTTCTATATTTTGATATAAATAATAGTCAATCTTTAATAAATATCTATTTAAGGAATGAATCTGAATATGTAAATCTCTAATTTCTAAATTAAGTAATTTATTTTTGAAAAAGAAAATATTCTTCTTTAGATCATAACAAACATTATTACTATAAACCTGCAAAAAATATTCATCATGAAATCTATTTTAATGTGTACCGGAAATATATTTGATTTCTTGCATCTAATAAGTTTTTCTTTAAGAATTACAACTTTTAAATTCATTTTAATCCATTTTGAACAATAATCTTTAATAGTACTACGATATTTATAATAAATTTCTCTAAAGTAAATCATGACATACCCCCTTAATTTAAGTTCAATAGACCTTTTATTTTAAAACAATTGAATTGTACTTATGTCGACTGCCCATGTCGACTGCCCCTGTAGATGACAGAATTAAATTTACAAGGGAGGTTGAAGTTAATAGTTAGTTAAGTTTTCTGGACATTAATGTCATTAGATGTAGTAATAATAAGGTAAAACTTAATTGGTACAGAAAGCCTACTTGGTCAGGTAGGTTTTTAGATTTTAATTCACACCACCAATTCGGAAATATAACATTCAAATTTTCTTTAAAAATAGCAATAATTTGAGTAGATTGTTTAATAATTGCAAAGATAAGGATGATTTATGCTTGAAATCAGGAGTTGTTTACAAGATTAATTGCATGGATTGTGATAAATACTATATTGGACAAACAAGTAGATATTTAAAAAAGAGAATTTATGAACATGAATATAGTTTATGTAGCTCACATATTACTTCCGGTTTAAAAGAGCATTGTTTAAAGTTTTTACATTCTATTGATTTTGTGAATGTGGATATTTTGGAACATGGTATTAATAATAAATATAAACAGGAGAGTCTTGAAAGTATTCACATTTCCAGGAATCGAAATAATGTGAATTTAATGTTAGAGTCTGGTAGATTGGACAGTGTTTATCATTCCTTATTAAAGTGATTGGTTTTGTACAATTTGTGTAGAGGGGGAATTTATATTTAATTTACTAAATTTGGTGGTGGGGATGGGTATATATAGATTAGAATATAAGGTTTAGTTTAGTCCCCGATGAGGAGCCGTAGCGAGCTCGAAACGTTGGACAAGTCGTCAATTAGGTAAGGGTGTTGGGGACAGTCAGACTGCACTTTACAACAAAGAATTTTTTCAGCTAATATTTTATTTTCAGATTAGTCTACGGGGGTGAATGTAAACAAGGACAGTTTGACTGTCATTATAATTTTAATTTAATTTTTAATTTAATTTTTATTTTATTTTTGTATTTATTTTTATTTTTATTTTTATTTTTTATTTTTATTTTATTTTTAGATTGAATTGTTTGGACTGTAAGACCAAAAAAAAAATATTTATTAATTTGTATATGGGCAGTCGACATAAGTACAATTCAATTGTTTTAATATTATATAAGCATTAAATATTAAAAATAAATTTTTTTAAACTGATGATGGAATATCCACTTCAGAACAAAATCTTAAGACTCAGGTTGAAATTTCTACAATGGAAGAAAGTCTTGATTTTTTGAATAATAAAAACTTCGTCTGCATTATGAAGATGGCATTGGAGTTTGAGTCTGAATTGCTTTCTGGCACTCGTGCGCATATTAGATATGTTTTGACTTAGTCTCAGTAGCATTCAAACGAAAACGTCAATGTCGCATTGGATAGAATCGTACAACTATATCTATATGTATTTATTGCCAACAACAAAGCTCGTGACGGAGTGCGCACTAATTTATGCTAACGTAGATTTGACGTCGCGTTGGCGCATTAGTGCAGCAGTTGGCCCTATGGAGGGTGTACGTTCACGGCGCTCGAAAATTCTTGAGCCTTTCGTATATGACATCGGTAATATTTTCTTATTATCTCTGATATAACTAATAATATAAAACGAAAAATGACAGTTGACCCACACATTCCTTGCTAATGCCGAATCTGAGATCATGCACAGAAATATTGGCGATAGCACATTATGCAATTTTATGAATTAGCCAAGCCCTTCGTATTTATCGCGATTTGATGAATCGTTAAACGACCAGCAGCTATAGTCCTAACCACACCTCTAGCAGATTATTCAAGCTGCTATGTAAGAAAATATAGAGTGGTGTGGCTATGAAAAGAGGTTTTATATGATTCATAGAAAAACTTTATTTATACCCCGAATTTAGGGCACTATGGGTTCGGCGTTAATACGGTATGAGCTATACGTTTTGTAATGGGTTGCACGCTGCAAACATAAAGCAAGTTTAAAATGTCCAAAATGAAATAAATTATTAGTAAATTATTAATAAATTAAGAAATTATTTTAATAATAACTGCAAATTTAGAAAAGAAAAGTTAATTTGGGCAAATATTTCATAGTTAATAGAAAGAAGTATATCTTATTTTGTAAAACATTAATTTTTTATAATTAAAATTTAAAAAATTTTAATCTGATTATGAATAAAATATTTATTAATATATTAGCTTATATTCACTTTACTGACGTAAAAAACCTATATATGTAAAGGTATGATCATTGTGTTGACAGCTGTTATGTATATAATAATAACAATACTGGTTTCGATGCTACACGTTCGCTCACACCACACCACGGTTTTCAAATTATAGATTTCATATATATATGCATTGACTACATCAGAGCTCCTAATACTTTATCTGCTATTGTACGGTACTGAATATTTTCTACAACGCCATCTTTTCAAAAATGCAGAAACTAAAATTCTCTCTTTTTTTTCTGCAGAAATCACAATCTGTATTCTAATAGTAATATAATCGTAGATTTCGTTTTACTAACTTAATATCATGAATAGACAGATGAAATAATTTTCATTCGATTCGTTATTACATTCTACACCCGGGCCGATCCAAATTTCATAACCATAATACGTACAAAATTTATAATATTAGTTTGTTATTTGGTGATGAATCAAAGCAGAGATTTTTCTAGTACCAACAAGATTGAAGTGAACATTTTCTTATCTTTTTAAATAACTAAGAAATATTATGATTCTAGTGAAAGTTATGCCGGTTGTAGAATTTTTCAAGGATTAAGATAAAATTTGTTGCATTTATCTAAAAACTCTTATGTGTGTTCTAAACTATAACCGTAACGTCACAATGAACTATTAAAACGGAAATGAAAATGTGTAGATCGTAGATTTCGTTTTGAGTCCTCATTTCAGGTTCTATATCGTTGATGACATCTTTACAGTTATTTTAGTTTTTGTGGCTGAAATGGTGTATGTTTTTAATTCTATAAATGACAGAATTAAATTAGAAAATAAATTGAAATCAATAATCAGTTGAGTTTTTTGTACATCAAAGTAATAGACATAATAATAATAACGTGAAGCTTAATTGGTATAGAAAATCTAATTCGTCAGGTAGGCTTTTAGATTATAAAAATATTTTTTGTGCATGTTATATATAAAAAATATAATATTTAAATAATTATAATGTAGAGCATAATATGCGATTATATTTAGAAGCTGTACTTGTACCTTATGTAAAATCTGATTCTATTAAAAAGACAACCATACTGTTCTGCTTACTTATCCAGACGATGGTAATTTCATATTTTTCCTTTAAGATAAAAATTAAATATCCGAGCACGCATAGCTATGCTTATCTTTATATGCATTTTATCTTATGCATCTTTATATGCATACTGTTCTGCTGCTATATGATGAACCACAGTTGAGAGGAAATTAAGTATATCAAGTCGCAATTTATTCTATTCAAAAGAAATATTCTCTATGTGATACTCAGAACCTGTGAAATATAAATTAATTTAGTGTGGCACTCGACTCGATCCCGAACGGGTTCTGTCGTGAGAGATGACATTTTGTACGTGCGAAACGTGGTGGCTAGATAAGTATGAAGAATGGGAGAAAAAACTCCATGGAGGAACACGGTGCAGGTTAGAAGGGCGCGCGATTTATTAGTGAAGTACACTACAGTACTTACGATACAGAAGCTGTAGATCGGTAGGGGCTTTGACTCCAAGCGGTTGCCATCGACGAAGGTCTAGTAGAAGGCTCAGCGGCGGCTCAGCTGCGGTGTCGTGCCGTGGATGCCACCAATATGGTTGGTGTTGTGTCGGTCTCGATCGTGCCCGATATTAAGACATCGAGCGTTCTGGATTTGAAAGCGTCGAAACAACGCTTACAAACTCTATACTATGTATATATATATATATATATATATATATATATATATATATATAATATAACCAATTTAAACAGTTAAATAATATTTATGTGAACAATTCTCTATCTATAAATCTATATTCCTATAGGTAATTCCCATAGCATTCACGAACAACGAGCGCACGCAGGTGAAATTCCGAGATACGTTCACGTGAAATTAGATCGAAGATCCTGATGCACCAATGACGAAAACCTTGGCGACAGATTCGGTTTCGACCGGAAGCGGACTATCGCATCAATAGCTCAGTTCCGGTAGAGCTGATACAGTTTGGGAGAGGGGAAGTCCCTCGTCTGCTACGTCTGGCGAGCGTAAGCGCCTCAAAGCCACACGATGTCGGCAATATTGTACGTCAGTGGAACGTACGCTTTTCACGCGCTCGTCATCAAAGTATTGAACTATTCCTCATGAGAGCTGAAGAATGTCGAAAGCTCGCGAACCTGGAAGAGAGCGAACTTTCATCTCTTTCCGAACTCAAGGTTGGTGTTGCTGATATGTTGCACCGCAACAATCGCGAGCAATGAACCACTTGAGATGGATTTTGTGTGGAAGCACGAAGGTGATATGGAGCAAACCGTCGTTATTAGCAGCGGCTGGTTTCCGAGGCAAACAATTATATGCAAGGTAAAGATGATCAGGTGCGTGATTATATCATCTGTCTCGAGACAATCATCCGTAAGATCGTCTTCCCGTTGTAAAGGGAGCAGCAACTAGATCTCCAACATCGAAACATGATGTCGTGCCTGCAAGATGAGGACGAGGAAACGCATGCTCCGCGTAGTAATGGGCCACGGTGGAATTTCAAGGTGTCGGACGCCACCGAAGCGCCTCTCCGCTTAGCGCAGCACGACATCTTACGACATCATAGTCGGCACCGAGACTCGAAGAAGAGGTCTCTGTGCAACTCCCCCAAAAATCGGGACCCCGACGGGCAACAGAGAAAACCGCACGCCGAGGAAAGCGCTCAAGTACTGGAGCTGCGGCCTACCAGATTATACGTGTGCCATATGCCCTCAATGATCGGGAAAAGCCAGGAGGAGCGAGTAGAGCTGGCTGCCTCTGCTCCCGACCTCCTTACGTCGGTCGTGTCAACAGCAATGCACGATGTCTCGCTGTAAAGAACTTTCGACCGTACTTGTAAGTGATAACCGACCAAAGTTTCTTTCGCTGGCTGTGTGCTCTACGAAACCCTAAGGGCTGCCTTGCCCACTGGGTGCTTGAATTACCAAGACATAACTACGAGTTCGAGCATTGCAAAAGGCACTGAACTACGTGCCCGGCGCCCTCTCTCGTATGTATGGAGAAGATGGTCCAACACTTTGCGCATTATCATCGACAGAAGGCCTAACGGACACCTGGTACTCGTAACGGCGAGATGTTGTGCAGAAGGAACCGTCGTCTTATCCCATCTGGAAAATACGAAGTGGACAGCTTTACCGCTACTGCCCTGGTCTGGTCGCCGATGGAGTCACCGAGAATGACATGGCATGGAAACTCGTCGTCCCCAAAAAGCAGCGAAAGAGCGTGCTCGTGGACAGTGATAAGTAGCTTCGCCGAGGAAAATCACAGTGCATGGAACGACAAGCTGGTGGAAAATGTCTTCGCGTATAGTACTGCAGCGCAATCTACTACTAGGTCTAGCCCTCCTATACTGCTTTATTGCCGGCAGCCCGAGTAACACTCACCGACGCGTCGAACGAGGGGGGCCGAGAGGAATGCAGAAGCTGCTCTTGACGGGTGACAAAGCCTCGAAAGGCTCCGGGTCGTTCCGAAAGAAGAGTGCTCTTGGACTGCCGTCTCGCAGCGCCGGAAGCCTTCGTCCGCTTGATAGAGTAGGTGCTCAGACAGCGTATGTGGAGAATGAATCACATCCTTTCTTCTGCTGCACAGAAAGCTCGCCCGAAAGGTTTTAGGATCGTTTGCAGTGGTTGCAGTTTGTGGAGATGATGGCAAGGTCGACAGCCCCATACACGTAGTACAGCTGAAACCATACGTACCACCAAGGATTCAAGACGAGGGCGAGGATGTTCAGCCATTGATGGGCGACGTGGGTCACGAGACCACAAGCGACACGTCACGAGCGCGCGACTTGCGAGAGTGAAGTCTTGGTACGAGTGAGGAAATTGTTACACGTGCCGGAGGCGAGGCGAACCCCCCAATCTCGGGCGACCGCGCAGAGCGGCGACCGTGATGCGCCGAGCGACGGAGCGAGTGAGCGCAACGGTCGGCATTGGAACCAGACCGAAGCGTGGGAAGGAAATGGAGAAGAAACGTGTGAGGTAAATGGGGGCGGCGTGAGAGACATTGTTTCGGCCTCGCCTGCCCCTCCGACGACCGAAGGTCGAGGTCGCCAAGGTTAGGTGCCGGGTGTCCCAGTCAAGACGCGGGAGGAGAAGGCGAGGTATCGCCCCTCCCCGCGACCGAGAAGAGGGACCATGAGAACGGAAGCAAAGACGAACGGCCCACCCAAGTGGCGTGGTATAACCCGCCGCAACAGTGGGGAGTCCTCGAGCAAAAATTCCCCTTGCTGGGTGATGATATCCTCATCATGCAGAGAAGAGAGGGGAGTATCTACGCCGCTTTCGAACAGCTCCTCGAAGAAGCGGGCAAGGAAGGCCACGAGGCTCGAGGGCGCGACTTTCAGGCCCTCGATCAGCACCAACGGAAGAGAGCATAGATAAAAAGAGCGCTAAAAGGCCGAGCGGGCGTTACGAGAGGCCGAGATCCAGGTCCGCAAATGTCCGGAAGAGGGAGCGCGAGCCAACGCAGCGACTGCGGAAGATACGCATCGATGCGAGAAAGTCGATACCCACACTCCAGAGGTTCAGCGCGATCGCATCCACCTCCAGAGAGAGGAGGAAAAGCCGCGCTATTTTCGCGGAAAGAGCTGCCTAATAATAAAAATATTAATCTATATTCTTTATTAGTGAAGGAAAACCTGACCGCCTCCAACAGCTTACATTTAAATTTACTTCTCATTTCCGATGTTTCTAGCAGCTCCAACTGATCTTCAAGGATTTAAATCTAAATAAATTTACTTATTTCTAACATTAAATTTTTGATTTCATTTAATTTTTATTTTTCTTTACTTTTTACTAGTAATTTCTATTTCAGCTTCTATGACAGTGATTATAGATAAGGACTCTGACTGTCATTATATTAGTATATTCTATTATTGTAGAAAAAAAGTATGATCGATAAAAATTTGTATTAATTTTAGATGAATTCTCTACATTCTCAGCTGAAGCATTTGTTTCAGATATGCTAAATACTTCTTGATCTCACATGTGCCGAATCACTCGACACACCTCTATCTTTATATGTGCGGATTCAAAAAGCGTGCTAAATTTAGTGCACAATATCAACGTCAATAATTCAATAATTAATAAAATTAATTATGAACCCATAAAATTTAATAGATCAAAAAAAAAAAACCAAAATACAAGTCTTAAGGACATCTGCTCATTGAAATATCACTGAAAATAATATTTCCACCAAAGCAGCCAAAGAAGCACCTCCAATACAGCCTGGAAAATGAAATATAACACCATATACTATTAGGAGTGTGAATAAGTCTTTCCCGTTTTTTGTAAGAGATGGCGCCACCAATACTGTGCGAGTATTCAATGGTTACATATGTCATAATCAAAGCTTATTCATATGTCAACAATTCCATACTAACACATTAGTTAAAATTTTTTCGCATCATAAATTTTTGATATCGTGAAAATGTCGAAATTTGAGCCGAGTCGACGTCGTTTGCGGGAAGTTTCACTTTATTGGTTCAATTTGAAGAAATCATTGTATTTATATTGTAACAAAGCCGCGATCGAAATGCGACTCGTCAGCCGCGGCGTATGCGGTAAAAGTAAACACTGCACGACCTCGGCCAGCCCGCCGGCCGGCGGAGAAGGATAGAGCGGGGGGAAGGGGGGGGCGAAGGGTCGTCGCTGACAGGAGAAAAGAGCAGTTTCTTTTAGTCTCGTTTTGGATAGAAGGAGTAGAGCCACGCGCGCCCGAGTCGAGAAAAAAAGAACATTTAATACAGCAAGGTTGTCGGTGTGCGCGTTTTTGACAAGTTCTGCGGAGGGAAGCAGGACCTCGTAACTTCGCCCCGATCAAGCGAACGAGCAGAGTACGCGGCACTGAGAGGATCGGCCACTGGAGCCGGCGATCGTTGGCATCACCGGGACCGTGCTGAAGGCCCAGCAACTCCCGCCGTCGCTATTGCAGGCGCGCGAGCCTCGCGTCTTTCAATATTGTAGACCAGAAGATTGTCGTGCTAGAAATAAAACTTATATTTGAACAACACGTTCGCGTTTGTTTCTGAGTTTTCTTTTTTTTCTCGCTGTCAGTCACTACCTTTCCTGTACAATTTCCCGCATCGCGCTGATATTGCGTGCAGGATCCACCCGTCTCCGTGGGTACGGCGAAGTTTCCGCCGTGCGATCTGAGTTAGCTGCGGACGTGGTGCTCGTTGCCGGAGCACCGCGCACGAAACAGGTGATAAGATTAATAATGATAAGATTAATAGTTATTTATGTTTGAAAGTTCTTATATTCTAAAAACATATCAAACTCGCTTAGTTATTTTCCTTTACATAAAAATTATTTTAAAAATATATACTTATTCTCTAGTTTTATTTTTTACGTAGCTAAATATTCAATAAATTTTTATTATTTACTAGACTAAATTTCCTAATCTAAAATTTATGTTTCTAGAGAAAAGTCGTATTTTCGAAATATAGATGGGGGGAGCGGCTATGACGTGATTTTATCACTAAGCTACATACAGCCTAATCCGGCCAGTGAATATATCTTTTTATAAAATATTTTATGTAATATTTAATTTTAAATAAAACAAATATACAAAATGGTTCTTGAACGTAGTATTTTTATTTTTTATAGTCATAGTATAATTTTCGTATTGTAATTGAATTTCTAGCTATTCTTATTCCTGCAAGTTTAAATTTTAATTGCAATATTTTTTGTAAAAACTAATTAAGCAAAAATTATTATGAAAAATCAGTTTTTACCATTAAAATATTAATAAAACAATCCTGTTCTACCTAAAATTAAAAAAATAAGAATAATTAAAAGTAAATAAATAAAAAAACATCTTAAAAACTTATTTTTCAAAAAATGACATAACAGAGAAAAATTTTTCAAAAAAGACATAACAGAGAAAAATTTAACTAAAAAGTATACCGAAAAACTATTTCCAGAAAATATTATATATATATATATATATATATATATATATATATATATATAATGTTAAAATATAAAATATAAGAAAAATATGCTCCATACAGCAAAAACATCCGACTAAGTTTAGGTGATCTGCAGGTATCTCCGCCAAACAGGATAGATACAATTTCAGAAAACGATCTATCTTTTCATGTTGCAAAATTCAGAAGGGATTTTATATGAGACCTATATATATTTATATAACACTGCAATAGACAAATGATACTATCGAAAATTTATTCGAAAATTTTTTTTAATTTTCTAATAGAGAAGGTTAAAAACAATTGAAATTTATTTTCATATGTTATATAATTTTTATCTTAAATGTTTTTTGAAAATTTCTTATTTTCCAAAATACGCTTATTTGGAATTACAGTAATTTATTAATGATTTATTACAACAAAGAAAAAAAACTACTTTAGATAAATGTTAAATACTAATTTGATTATTGTTAAAAATTACATGATATTATATAAAGAATAGTCGAATATATGATAGTCAATAGAAATAGTCTAGTGTGACATTATGTTACACATAAATAGCATTTTTATATTCTTTACACGATAAAATCCATTACGGCTTTGGTCAACATAAATTATAGAATATAACCCCAATTCTAGATAAAAATACAAATATAAGATAAAATTTAAAAAATATATTTAATACAATAAAACTATAATTCTAAATACAAAAGTACACGACAATTTAAATTTATTTTAGATAATACGCAAAACTATAAGAATTTAATATTTTTATTTGTTACTTACACATTTATAGCATTTCAATAACTAAAATTAATATTTTATAGATAAATACAGCCAAATGAAAATATTGAATTTCTTTAGATCTTATAATTATACGTGTAAAGAATGTTAACTTTGTTTTCTATAAAATGAAGAAGAAAAATACCTGAGATTCTTTACGTTCCTGGTACTAAAAAGAAGGCAATGCAATTTTAACCTTACCCTAACAATCTTCCCGCTTTCACAGTACCATCCGTTGGTTTTGACGTTTACATATACAAAAAATAATTAGCCGCTTTAGATGTTTATTGAATGTATTTACTATAAAATGTTATAATTTATACTTGTAAATATTTGCTCTACAGTGAATAAAATTGAGTTTTTCTCAGAATACTTTTGAAATTCGTTTGAGAAGTGCTGGCTTTCAGTACTTTCAAGTTTGAATTGGTAAACGGGGAGTGTTAAAAAAAAATATCTATATATATATATATATATATATATATATATATACATATATATATATTGTAACCGGCCAAATTGCCGGTCCTCGATGAAAACCGAGTATTCGCGCGTGATAGCGAAAATGTGCGAAGCGCGAGCCACGAGAGTGCGCGTCCGTCGCGAAGAAGGAGGAAACACGAAGAAAAGAAGGCTTCCCCGCCCAGCTACCGAAGGATGAGGTCGAAAACAGAGAGCGTCATCGAAACTATTACTTCCATCTTGAGTCCGATTTTCCACCGGTGTCCACCAGCTTCCCGGTGATTCGGCCAATTCATCTCGCTATCCCAGTGATATTCCGGGGCTGCCCCATCGTTGCATGATCGCCCCCGTACTACGAGATAAAACGGAGAAGGGAGGAAGGAAGTTATCGAGATTGAAAAAGATAGATCGAGAAAGAGAGAGAAGGAAGGAATGAAGAAAAACAGAAGCAACCCGGAAATAAGATTGCCACGAGAGGAAACGACAGCGAAGCTCTGTTCCGGCAAGTACCGTTATGTATTCACTATAATTGAACGAATGCGCGTCCCTGCGACTAAGCGTATCATGTTTGCACGGCCTCTCCGCGTCCCTGTGAGTTAGATTGTACGCGTCGCGTCTTTTCCCCCCGTTCCACTCCCTGCCGCTGATATTGCCCCGCGCCCGCGAAATCCGCTCCCGAACTAATATGTCATCGCCGCACGCTGTAATAATTTATATCGGTTATTGTTATTATCGTCGTTGTGATATTAGGCCGTAGATTTGCTGTGAAACGAGAGCGAATGAATAAATGTTTATTAGATTTGCAGGTTTGCATCGTGTTCCTTTCCCCGAATTCCGTTCCCGTATTCGCTCGTGTCGGGTCCAGCGCAGCCGGCACGCTGCTAGTGAATAGCACGTTAATAGTCGGTAACCTGTGCGTAATTACACGGTTACAAATGGCGCCCATACAGTGTGGCTTGCGGGCATATATGGTATGTCGCAGCAAGACCGACTTACGGACGGCTTTATATCGCCCCGCGCGACCGCGCTAAAATACACGCGGATAGCGTACAAATGCCGTCCTACGAAGTTTTTTTTCTCCTCGTGTGAGTTTTGGAATCCCGGCCAGTGAAAAGTGGAAATAGAAGGAAAATATTAAAATCGCGAAATGCATGCGCACATGGCAAGAAGTGCGAAGCACGGCCATGTTAAGGAGCTGCGCACGAGAATGCGCAGTAGCACCACCACGTACAGCAGACAGTAGATTCATGTAGGAATTTGTCCCCCCTCGCAAAAATAGATGCTTCCTTCTGTTAATAATTCGTTTATGAAAAATCGTATAATTAATTTAATACCGATTAGCCTCGTTGTGTCCACGTATTACCGTTATGTTATATATGTTTGTTATCATTATATATGTTATTATCGCTATATATAAAATTACTCTTCATATACATAATTTGTATATGTCTATATATATATTATTTTTATTATTATAAATTTTCATTGACTTATTTATATTTCATATTTTATTTATCTATTTAATAATAACATTTTACTAATAATATATTTTCATCATATTATTTTCATTAAATTTTATATATCTGTATGTGTTAAAAAAAGAAATTGTCCTGAATGATGTACTTGTGACCCTTTCCCTTGTCGTCCAGCTCACTAGCTTTTAGAAGTTAGTGGCAAACACCCTTTTGTATTCTCTCGAGCCATCCCCCACGTTAAAAGCAGTCTGAAAAGCAACAACAGCAGCAACTGACAGCTGTTATATAGGTGCACATCGAAGGTTTTTAGGTGAGTGATAAAAAGGGAAACGAATGCACATCTTTCAACTTTAAGGCGTGTATGTCATTTAGGTGAACAACTGGCATCAGGGAAGCACAAAGTATTTGACAGTATTTGACAGTATAAAAAGTATTTGACAATAATTTATAGTTGTCAATAGGAAAAACCTGTTAGTGAAACCAGGCCCTTGACGAGCAATATGTATATTGCTTAGCAATCAAGCTACTTGCACGAAACCTACTTTCTTTTGCTAATTGGCAGCCTGAGAGACCGGAGAATAATCACTACGATAAGAAGAATCGATAAATGTTACATTTATTTGTTTTTATATGTGATGAAGGTATTATAAGTGCGTGTTTGTATATGCATTGTGCAAGCTATCCCTGTGCAATTGAACAATACACAGCATAAGTTCCAGCGACTACACGCCTTTTTAACCTAATATTCAGTTATATTTACTGAAATCCAGTAAAAGTGTCAGTGACTGTAACATACTTAAAAAGTTAACAGCTGCCTGCTACACAAGGCAGTACGCGTATAACCTATATGTCAAGTGTAGTGCATATAGGTAGGAAATTAAAAACATCAAACGTATAGGAAGAAAAAGGAATTTTCTTGCCCAGCAAAGTGTAGTAGACTCGTATAAACCACAGCAATGGTAGTAATTAAATTGGGAATTATTTATAAATAATTACCAATTTTGACAAATTACCAATTCTTTAAGAGTATTTTCCATACGAGGGTCTCAGTGCCTTATAGTGCGCTACGAGATAGAACTGATTCTAAATACTGCTTCTTTTACTGAAAAGTATTTTTATAATACGTATTATAATAAAGGCAACAAGGAACTGAAAATCAATAAATAGTGGATAAATTATTAACAATTACACAGCATGGGATCAGCATAGCTGTCATGAACAGAACATGTATGTGTTAATGAATTATTATAAGTTAATACATTTTATTATAAGGTAAAATTTTAAAATAGAGGTGATGATAACATTTGTTAAGAACATCAGGCAACGATAACATCAAGAAATTCACAATAAATAAGAATAATAAAGAAATAAATAAGTGGATAAGCAAATCTGTGACCATCACAACTTGGATATTGAATTTTTTTTTGTACAAAACTGAAACGACAACAATAAAAATAGACGGTAAGCTATTTATAGAATTTCTCTCTACAAAGAAAGCAATAGTTAAATAAATAAATAATATTGGAAGTGACTCATGTGTTAAGTCTGCATATATATAGATGTGAATGAAAATAAAATTTGCACCAGATTGAAAAATTCTAACAGTATTAGGTCATAGAAGAGATACATGGAAAATTTAAAATTAGTATAACAACCATTTAACAATAAAAACAATATAAATAAATTTGCAATTAATAAACAAAGTTTTTAGGCAATATAAAAAAAAATCCATCAAACTTCCAAGTTTTTTCTTTCTGCTAACGAGAAACACTTCAGATTGTTCAGCATAGTATCCAAGCTACAATTATTAAATGAATAGTTAACAGATAATAAAATAAAAAATAGTTTAATAATTAATAATAAATAACCAGCACCAAGATATGAAGGCAAGGAAATTATAGAAGCATAAGTAAAATCAGGTAACGTGAAAGCAATAAGGACTAGATACAATACAAACAACCTGAATAATTAATAATAAATAAATAAATAAATAACATGCAACTTGGAAAAAGAAGTCGACAATAGAGTTCACATTTAAAATAACCAGTCCAAAAGGCTAAAGAGGACATAAAACTCATTTATTTAATAACAAAAAATTAATATATAATAAATAATTTTTTTGCATAAATAATCAAAAAAAATTTTTTTTTAATTTTTGCTGATTTTGTAGTAATTTATAATAATTTATAATAATAATTCACGTAATTTATAATAATAATCAATAGAAGAAAAAAAAGAGAGAGAAAGACAAAGTAAATACTTACCTGACACAACGATAATTTTAGGATTTAGTTCAAAAACAGAAATTCCAAAGGAAATAAAATAAAGTAGGTTTGAAAACAAGGAGTAAAAATTAACAATACAATATTTTAATAGAATAAGCTAACAATTTAAGAAATTTTCATCTTTAATTTAATAAGCTAACTACTATATAAAAAGAGACTGATAATTATAAGCGAAAATAAGTCTAAATATAGATAGATATTTTTATCGAACCTATACATTTTAAAATAGACGTGTATATTAGCGAATGCAACAATAAGTTTTAAAAACAAGATTTTAATCTATGATTATACAATAAATTATATATAAACTAGATATCTATAATTCTATAAACAATACCTAATTAATATATAAAAAAAAATTTTTTATTAGTGCCATATACACTTGAGTAAGATGGAAGCAAAGCCATCCACAAGTTAGGCACTGGCCGACGAAGAAAAAAGGTTAACATTAACACAAGAAACGAGACAAAACAATATCAACACTAAAGATAACATCGAGGTTCTTCGAGACAGATTCGCCAGATTTGAGCTACGACGACTTTTTGGAAATAGCGGTGCTGAGTGGAATGAAATGAACGAGGAGATTCCTCCGGATATTTCGGAAATATTAGAAGTATTAAACTCCACGGAGCTGAACTCCGCAGAGGAGATAAAAGTTAATAAAGCAACAGCTGTTGATATAGATACACAGAATGCGGCCGCTCAGCAGAGCTCCAAACCTCAAACACTCGTAATAACACCACCATGGGGTTTTCCCATCAACACCCCATTTGGAGGTTATAATATACGCCCATGGAGATCACTACCGGCCCATAGTATAAACCTGCACGGAGCGGAGGCAATGCCTGCACCCATGGTAAATCCGTGGTATAATCTACCTGGACCATGCAACAATCCCCAGAACGTATGGATGAGACAGTATGTTGCAAATAGGCAGCAGTTACAGCAAAAGCCAACTACCGTATCAGCAGAAGGTCCAGTAACACCACCACCAGCCCAGGAGACACGAACAGGACAGATGTTAAGACAGTGGAACGTGAAATATTTCAGAACGCCGCAAGATGATGTGGAGGAATTTATAGAGAGATTAGAAGAGAACTGTGAAAGTCTTAACATCTCGGCTGAACACATATTGAAATTGATACGAGGTATTTTATATGGGTCTGCTCGCACATGGGCGAGACCAATCTATAAGGGGTGGCACACTTTAGAGCACCTGAAGACGGCGCTTCAACAGCAGTTCAGATCTATTGATTATACGTTAAGGTTGGAAGAAGAACTTCGGGAGAGGACATAACGAATCGATCGGATCATACCTAATAGGTATATGCGAGCACTGCTAAGTAAAGTGTCCCCACCATTATCGCGTGAAGTGCAATTAAATAGGCTTTATAGAAATCTATACTCTAAATTCCTCAATAAAATCGACCGGAAAGACTTCAAAACAATAGATGAGTTACAAGTATTAGGACAGTAAATCGAGCTGAAAAGAGAGGTGACTCGTCGATACAAGGAGCCACCAGCTGCAGAGAACTGCCTGGTGATTAGCGCAGCGTGCCCCTCCTCTGGAAGAACCACCAGACGATCAAAAGTAGCAGCTCAAGACGAGGATCAGCCAAAACGAGTCTCGATAACTGAATCACCTACGTCAATAGTGACGTCAAGAAAAGTAGTTGATCCGAGCCCCGTGCCAACACAGCGAAGTAGAGATGTCAGTCACAGCCGAACATCGAGACGTCCACGGGAAAAAGAACGATATAAGCAGAAGACACGCGAAATCGAAGTCCCGTACCCAAATATCGGTCAGAAGCACCTCCTCGGCCTTGATCAAGACCAGCAGATGTACCTCGGTACAGGCCTAGGAGCCCATCCCCACGAAATAGGACCTATACCACCACCAGCCCCTCTCGCGATTACCGCTCAGCCCGAGAGAATGATGAACAGAGACGTTATACCTGATCGCCCAGCAGAGAGCGTAACGAGCGATATACAAACCAGGACAGGACGCATCGCGAATCACCACCACCTCGCGATGAACAAGGATATTCGGCACAGACAGTCGACGGTGCTGGACTTGCAATAGACTAGGCCATTGAGCAGATTTATGTTCCGAAAGAAAACGAATCTTCTGCTATAATTCCGAGGAAGATGGCGTTGCAACGGTCAACTGTCCACGTTGTGGACCACATAGCAAAAACCCGGGAAACACCTAAGGGAAAAGTTTAACGAAGTCGACTCAATTATCTTATACAATGAGACTCCCCGAACGATTCACGAAATAATGAACACCAAAATGTGCGACAATAGTAGCCACAGATGTTACCGGGTCGCGATACGCAGCCCCAATACAGGAAGAAGAAAATCGATTTTTCCTGAATATCGAACTATCAGGCAAGATATTTCCGGCTCTGATAGATCCCGGGGCGCGCACGTCCTACATCGGACCGCCACCATCACGCATTGTAAAAACAGCAATCATATCGGTAGTGTCCTTCATGACGGACAAGTAGACCTCCTTTTAAAAATTGACGAGTAGCAGATTAGAGCGGCCTTCAGAGTGTCGACATCTCTGACGTACGATATCATCTTTGGGATAGATATTTTAATTCAACTATAGATGACGATTAATTTCGCCAAGGTGACCTGGCAGATGCCTAGAAACATAGTATGACACTTTGTAATGCGCTCGAACAATGAAGTCCAAGCGATTACTGCCTTGGCAGCAGTAAATGGAGTTGCAACACTGGAGCAGGGACAGAGACGACAGCTGAACCAGCTGCTGGAGCAGTTAATACCGAAATAAACAGGGGCTTTAAGGCTCGCACAGATGCCCGCGCACCACATAGATGTACAAGGCCATCGACCCATACAACAACGCCGCGACATACCGGATAAACTACCAAAAAAGGACGGCAAGATCAGGTTCTGTATTGACTACAGAGCAGTTGACCAGGTGACGAAGAAGGATGCAGATCCTCTTCCTCACATGGACGTCCTATTGGATAATCTGCGTGACGCTCGTTATCTTTCTAAGATAGATTTGAGCCAGGCGTATCACCAGATTCCTGTAGATGACGATAGCACCCACTGGACATCAAAGAGCTGAGAAATTTTTTCGACATGGTAGGGTGGTATGCCCGCTTTATAAAATCATTGGCCCACGTAAAAGCACCACTCAGCAAGCTCCTACGAAAAAACGTGAGATGGCACTGGGACAAGCCCTAGGAACACAGAGAGTAACAGCATCTGCGACTATCCGCAACGATGCAAAACTACAGAAGAAGAGATGGAAGAGGATCGACCGAAACGACATGAAACTACGAGACCATCGCGTAGACAAGAGCTCAGACGTCCACATAGACGTGAGCAAATGAAATACGCACAGAAATACGAGAGTCTGGAACGACTTGAAACTATCGCAATGTCAACACCGAAAGAAGGGGATGTAAACGAAGAAACTAAAGGCCATAGTCCGCTAGAAGATAGAAGGAAACCGATCGGATATACAATCTACTTTCCGGATGGTACGAGGACTTGAGCGATACGATTGCAGTGGGGAATAAGTCCGACAGCGATGCGTTGCACAGAACGGGACCGCTCGAAGCGTCTCTCAGAAGCATAGTAGTCCACAAAACCCCAGAGGACGCCATACCGTACAGATCAGGGCGTCAAATACGATCCATCAGCCCCTTACCATACCGGCCAGGACCAAAATTTCATAAGAAGAAAGAATGCAAGCCGAGTATAAGAATAAAAGTCAGAAGATTAGAACCCATTATTTAGGTCAGTACGCTTGCACTGCGGTGATCAATATGCATTTATGCGCTCCGTCGGGACACACAAATCCAGCAGGCGAAGCAAGTGCGACACATACCCGGAAAACAAAGACAAGGGTGGGCAAGGTAAAGTAATAATCCCGACAGTATATAAAGAAAGCCATGGTCCCTATGAAGAAGGTGCCTGCGCAGGTAAAGAGTCCCCAGAACCCATTCCGCATCCAGCAATATCAACTCCTTGCCATGATGACGGTTGGAGATTGAAAAGCAAGAAAAGTTTCAAGCCTTCACGAGTCTATTGCCCAGTAAACGGCGACGCAAAATTCTACCATGGGATCCCCAGGTATCCCAGCGCTGATGGCACTAAAAGTCACGCCCCTTGAGGACTTCACACCCCCATTCCTCCTATTCTGTTAGGTCCTTCACCAAACAGCAGACCGGAATGCCGGATGGTTGCTGGAATTGCGGTGACAGCGGACAACGGTATTCCAGCTGCCCACAGCCACGAAGCAGCGAGTTCTGCTACCGCTATGGCAGTAGGTCAAAGGATTAACTCACATGTACATTCTGTCCCGTGACGCCATCCGCTGCCGCCTCATCTTGGAAGGGGCAGGGGGTGAGCGACAGCACAGAATAGTCACCATGTGAAGGTGAAAAGACGACGCGTCAGACGTCGATTACTGTGGCAGAGGAAGATAAGGCGCGTGAGCAGACCGAGCCAAAGCACGCAACAGAGCAGCCTATAGACGCGTCAGTCAAAACGTTGGATAGTGTGGAACAGACGCCGCAGGAAGTTGTAGGAGTGTTCGGCCAGAACGCACAAGCGGTCACGCTCATCATGCCGGCTGCGTCGGTCTATATAACGAAGCAGTTGGCCCCATAATACCGTTCAGCCCCATTCCAGCATATACCGCAATATATCGCAGCAACCCCTTCATACCGCGATATCAGCAATCACAATCGCGAGTAAGTAGGTCATGATATTTGAAAGTGCGACGAATAGAAGAAATGAGCACACGCGAGCGTGGGAATACAACGATGGCGTAAGTTTCGCGCACGAATAGTAACACCAGCGAAAGAGAGCATACATTGGCCCCTTACAAACAGAATGCTACTTGTCTGGCCTCCCGACGCTGCCCACCGACAGCTGATAGGCTACATTAAAAGATGTTAACCTCATTTTCAGCCAACCACATCGCAGCAAGAACTAGCGCAGCGCCAGTCGCTGCAGAATAGTACCAGCAAGAAGAAAACACAATCATAGAGGGTAAACAAGAGTCGAGCCCCACACAAAAAGAAAAAGATATTAGGTATAAGTTTAGATATATCACCTGTGTAAAGGCGTACGTTAATTAAGGTTAGCAGTTAGTTCGTATAACTAGTATAATTGGCGAGCCGCACAAATGGTGCCACGACACAGACGGCGTAATAACCATTTGTTATTTTCTTTAGATGTTAGGAGTAGTTTATAGTATCTAGGTTAAGCAAGCAGAAATACTAGCACCTAGCTGATATTTTACTTTCTATTTTTGTTTATTTATCGTTAGCTGATTTCCGTTATGATCATTGTACAAATACCGTACAGCACGATAATTATTTTTGTTTAGATGACGTTTCTGTTTCCTTCCGCAATCAACGCTTGATTGCACTCCAGTCTCGGTTGAACATACAAAATAGAGATAAAGCCAATTGTACAGCGGCACCAAGAATAAAAAATAGAAATGGCGCGTATGATTTTTTTTGTCGCAGATAGAAACCCTGAAAAGTTATAAATGGCGCTTATGTTATTTTTGTTGTAATTAGAAGCCCCAAAATAAAAATATAAATGGCGCTTATGATTTTTTTTGTAATTAGAATAAGAATCCCTTAGTATTATAGAAAAGCATTACCGAGCGACGACGACCCTCGGAGACCCCCGACAGCCATATACAAATGTAAGTTTATTTTCTTTTTACTTGGCGAAGCCAATAAAGTTTTTATTTTTTATTTCGAGCGAATCCGATTCCAAATAACCGTTACCATCGCCATATTCCAATTCTGATCCCCAACAAGAACCTCACCGTACTATCCGGCCCAGCAAAGCGTTCAGAAAACACTGCAACGAGCGAATACATCTCACACGTCTGTTTGAAAGGGGGAGTTGGCCAAATTGCCGGTCCTCAGTGAAAGCCTAGTCTTCGTGCGCGATAGCGAAAATGAGCGAAGCACGAGCCGCGAGAGTGTGCGACCGTCACGAAGAAGGAGGAAACGCAAAGAGAAGAAGGCTTCCCCGGCCAGCTACCGAAGTACGAGGTCGAAAAGGGAGAGTGTCATCGAAACTATTACCTAATAAATACATAACGACAAGTACCGTTATGCATTCACTACAATTGAAAGAGTGCGCGTCGCCGCAACTAAGCGCGTCATATTTGTACGGCCGCTCCGCGTCCCCGTGAGTTAGATTGTACGCGTAGCGTCTTTTTCCCCGTTCCACTCTCTGCCACTGATATTTCTCCGCGCCCGCGGAATCCGCTCCCGAACTAGTATGTCGTCACCGCGCGCTGTTATAATGTATATCGGTTATTGTGATTATTGTCATTGCGAAATTAGGCCGTAGATTTGCTATGAAGCGAGAGCGAATGAATAAATGTTTGTTAGATTTACAAGTTTTCATCGAGTTCATTTTCCCGAATCCCGTTCCCGTATTCACTCGTTCCAGGTCCAGCGCAGCCGGCACGGTGCTAGTGAATAGCACGTAAGTACTCGGTAACCTGTGCGTAAGTACACGGTTAAAATATATATATATATATATATATACATTAGAGGAATGACAAAATATATACTATAAAACTTAACTTATATATAGATATGAGAAACTTCTAACTATATGGAGAAACATTCATCTATTGTTTTTAAGATGTGTAAAAGCAATATTAATAATATTGTCATTAAATTATAATAAAAAGTGAAATTTATTATAAAAATTTTTTAAATATTTGATGTATTTATAATAGCAAACAAAAAATAAAAATACACATTTCACCGAGAAAACACGAAAAAGCACAGGAACATAAAATTTGAAAATCTTAAAAGGTAGTATCTTATTAGTCTACGGGGGTGAATGTAAACAAGGACAGTCTAACTGTCATTATAATTTTAATTTAATTTTTAATTTAATTTTTATTTTTCATTTTTATTTTATTTTTATTTATTTTTATTTTTATTTTTTATTTTACTTTTAGATTGAATTGATTGGACTATAAGACCAATAAAAAAAAAAATTTATTAATCTTAAAAGGTGTTTTATTATCTTTGACAAAATGTTAAAGATTTATATAGGTAGTTAAAAATTGAACTCTAGTTAAATATTCTATTAATTTTAATAATTTAAAACAACAGACAGTTCAAACAAATAGCTAAGTGCATTTTATATACATCCTTATAAATAAAACATGTATAGTTTAAACAAAAAATTTTATAGAAATGTAACTTAATAAAATAATGAGATTATTTACCAATAGTCGAATTCATTTTCACATTACAATAGGTATCACTTGATATCAAATTATAATAGCAGAGGATAAACAGAGTGTAAGTATTACATGAGTAGGTTAAAAAATTATCACTGAACATTAATAATAATATATTTTACAAATAAATACTATTAATGCGCGGCCTCATATAAAAGCAATAATCATCTTGAATCAGCGATGTTTTTAGGTGAATATTCTTCTACTACATGAATTTGCTAGGCCCTTTGGAAAACTTTATAGGTGAATACGTCAAATATTGAACTTAAGTATAGATACTCTGAGGCTGAAATTAAATAATAATAATAAAAATTGTTTACATCTCTTTAATTGTATACTTTCAATTAGTATTTATTTGGAAAAGATGAATCAAATCTTCAGGAAAAATATGCAATGATAATAAATATACATTGAAAAAACACCTAAAGTGGCACATTACTTCTTGCACGGACGGAACGAATAGCAAAACTCCCATAATATTTACAAAATTATGTTTTCAAATCCTTCTCATTGGGAATAACTATAATAGATATTTATACACATAATTAAATTATATGTATACTACTTAATCGAGCAAATGTTCCACCATATTGTTTGTTGAAATTTCTTCAATGACAGATTTAAAATTTGTGTAAAAATCAAATATTCGTTTATATATAATTTAAAACTTATTTGTGAATGTTCTGGAATTTTAAATTTACATTATTAAAACAATTTTATAAATACGAGGGGTACCCTAAATCTAATGGGAATCGGGTTGTGTTGTGGAGAGGGTGGGGATAGTCTTTGTTCGACCAGGTATGAGTTAGGGAATCGTTGCCTGAATTAGAGTGCGAAGTTTCGTCGCTCTGAGTTCATCGATTCATTCGTAGGAATATTTTTGTGACACATCTTTTTCCGTTTTCGCCGAAAACGTGATCGCTAATTGTCGAAAGCAAGGTACGTCAGTGAGAAGCTTGTTTCCTGTTTGAGAAATCTGGCGCGGAAACTACTGTAATGCTTAACTCTGTTTATGGAGATATTGCTCTCAGTAAAACTAGAGTCTTCGAGTCATTTTAGGTTTTAAAAATAGAGAAGGGTCAGATGAAGAATAAGCTTGTTCAGGATATCCGGCAATTTCTAGAAGTGAAGAAAAGGTTGACAAAATCAATTCAGTCAGATGAGTAGAATATCGTGGAATTCAATTCAGAAGAGTTTACGTAAGATCTGCACATGTAACAAGTTTTAGTGAAAATTTTTCCTTCTTCTTATCATAGGTGAGCAAAGGGAGCGAGTTCAAGCATGTTTGGAGCTTTTAAATCAGCTCGAAGAAGAGCCTAATTTTTTTCTAACGTGATGAATGGTGATAAATCGTGGTATTAGGGATAGAACCCCGAAATAAAACAGCAATGAAGCCATTGGAATTCACCTGGTCTCTCATTGGTTTTTTCAATTACAGAGGTTTTGTGTATGCGAACTTAGTTCCTCGGGCTAAAGTGTTAACTATGTGTTTTGACTGGAAATTTTGAAAATCTTAAGAGAAAATATCAGAAGGATAAAGTCGGAACCTTATCGCGATATAATTTATTATGCATATCCCGTTTTTTGTGGATCCCCTAGCATAAAGAGATACTTAGGCTCGAGCAATAAATGTATCTGTTTGTTTACTATCGTCAAATACTATCCTTTACTTACTAAAATGAAGTTTGCCAATGGTCTAAGTTGGATTTCTGCCAACCGAATTTTTTGGAATCTTTTTACAAAACAGAGTCTTCGTATATCTTTGAGGACGAAAATTGAATTCATCTATCTGTATCCTTTAAGAAAGCATTATATAGTCTGTTCTAACTGTCTAAAGCCTCATTTATTCAGATTTGGGTCCATAGTGTTAAATTCTTGCATGCAAAAATTAATTATTCAAAAAAACAGGATAAACATGGTGAGAACGGGCCTGGCAAGTTCAAACCAATTTTTTTTTAATGATAATGAATTATTAGAAGAAATAGCAGAAAAAAAGTTTAAAGTATCGATTATTCATGATCATTTATTCTTTGTTATGAGTCCACGCCTGAATACCAGGTCAGACAATTAAGTAATGCGACACAATTACAAATCGAGTATATTTAAAAATTAAGGTACATCGCTGTGATTTCCTTCAAAGTAGTTCCCTTCCGCATCTATACAGTTATTCCAGTGAGTTTTCCAGTTTTCATAACAATTCTGGAACACTTTTTGTGGGACCTCTCCGAGTACCCTTATCACAGATTCTAGGGATATCTTCAACGGAGCCCAAATGTCGACCTTTAACGAATTTTTTCAAATGGTCGAACAGAGAAAAGTCATAGCGTGACATATCCGGTAAATGGGGTGATTGTGGTAACGTTGCGATGCCTTTAGACGCCAAAAACTGAGAAACATTGAACGCACTGTGACGGGGAGCATTGTCGTGATACAGAACCCAAGTCTTCGCGATCTCTGGATGCACTCTGAGTACCCTAACTTTCCTAACACTTTTAAAAAGTCATAAGATATGTTATTTATCCTGGATGTACAAAATTTGGAGAAAATGAACAGAAAATGAATTCGGCTGTTTACAAATGATCTAATTACATTATGGAGCTACATTTTTGTTAAAACTATTTATTTATTAATGTTTTTAGAGTTTTAGATATATTTTATGTAAACTGTGCATGTTTTTATTTATTAGGACGCCTATAAAATGCATTTCACTATTTGTTTTCATAGTCCATTGTTTTAAGTTGCTATTGCGTTATATAATTTATTTTTTGTTAAAATAATTCAGAATTTTGAGAAAAATATTCTGTATATATATTATTCTGATATATGTACATTTTCTTGTTTTAATATTTTGTTCTACTTGCAAAATGCATGCGCACGTGGCGAGAGAGTGCGAAGCGCGGCCATGCTGAGGAGCTGCGCAGAAGAATGCGCAATAGCGCCACTGCGCACACCAGAAAGTAAATCCATGTAGGAAATCTCTTTTCTACTCCTCACAAAAATAAATGCTTCCTCTTTTTCATACTCTTTTTATTAAAAACAATATAACTATTTGAACGGAGTATTCTACTTTACAACTTGGAAAAAAATGTTTTTTTTTTACATTTTTCGAAAGTAAATATATTCAAGTATGTTAGCTCAAAATTTTAGAAATATTAAGGTAGTCTAACTATACTTTTTCACCTTTCGAACGCACTTACCTGGGCGCGCTATTCCGACCTGTCCAGCGCGTACGCCGAATAAGCCATCTACCGGGCCTTGTTTGCTGCAGCAGCTGTTCCCCTATTGTAAATCATTACACCTATATATATTCTCATTAAAATATATACCTTTTCTTCTCAATATTACCTTCCCTTTATAATTATGTTTCTGTATTTCGAAGAAAGTTGTGAAGAAACCAAAAGTCGTGATTAGAAAGGGAAGACTGCTGATCTAAGATCAAATTAATGAGGATGTTATCTAAAAACTACCGTCTTGCAATTGAAAGGAATTCAAATTTAGTAGAAGGCATGCGAAACGAGATCTGGGCCGGCAATTATCACAAAATCTCAACAGACTCCAAACCACAGCATACGTAGTTTTCAGACAGCTGGTGCAAGTATAAGAGGCCGAAGCAAATAACGCTTTAAAAAATTATAAACATCTTCCTGCTCTGGCTAGTGACGTACAAGAGGTGCTGAAACCGATCTTAGAAGATCTAACAGAAACGGAATTGCTGGAGAGATGTTTGGGCAGAAACACTCAAAATAACAATGAGTGTTCCAACTCAACATTTTAGGCTATGCTACCGAAGCATGTCTATAATGGAAAAAAATCGTGAAAATTGCATGCCTCACTGCTGCCTGCATTTTTAATGAAGAACCAATATGCGCGATCAACAGCGCATCGTTCGAGACAACCGTCGCTCGACTGAGGCTTCTAAGGAGAGCTGAACGCAGAAAATGCATATTGTATGGTCCAGGTATCGCTGATTGACCGTAAGATAATTTTTTCTACGATTTTTCTTTTACAAAACCTTTCTCAAAACAGCGTTTTTAAGTACCGTGGTCGTAAAAACTAAAAAGTTATTGAACCGATCCTTATGAAACTTTGAACACATATTGTATATGTTTCTATCAACCGTCCTAACTACAATCAACTTAAAATTTTAATTCTAACTATTTTTTTATTGCAAAAAAAGACGGAAAAAAAGCAATTTTTTTCTTTCGTATTTTAGCCGCCATTTTGTTGATTTTGCACGTACATAAAATATTCCAGTTAGACCGGTTTCTGGAGTCATACTGAACATACAACTATTTGATTTTTTTATTTCAGACTATCCGTCGGCAAGATTTTACGACCACGACAACGTTACCTACTTTTTGAGGTGTTAGCTTTGACCATACTTTACATGTATAAAAAATGTATAAAATAAATAAAAAAATTTTTTTATGTACTTCAAGAGTGTATTTATTAAGCATTTCAAATCCTACATCCATATCTTCAATAGCATTCTCAGAAAAATTTTACATAAATAGCGTTTTTTTCTAGGGTCTAAAGTAGAATACTGCCTTAATAGAGACTATCCCCGTCATGTCCCCGTATTGCCGTATCATGTAGTGTTATGTAGCATAAGTGCATATGCATTAGTCATCTTGGAAAATCTGAATAAAATGTATATTTCATTACAAATGTATATAAAATCTCTTTCACTATACATAGTTTATACATGTTCATATATATATATATATATATATATATATATATATATATATATATTATTTTCACTATATATGTAATATACGTTTTAATGTATTTGAATATTTATCTTATATTATATACATATACATATATATATATATATATATATATTATATTTATTTTTATTTGTTCATATTGTCCTGAATGATGTACTCGTGGCCCCTTTTCCCCCTTGTCGTCCAGCTCACTAGCTTATAGAAGTTAGTGGCAAACACCCTTTTGTATACATTCGAGCCATCCCCCACGTCAAAAGTAGTATGAAAAGCTTTATGCTGTTCTCACATTAGCTGTGATCAGCTAAACAGCAGCAACTGACAGCTGCCATACATGTGCATACTAAAGATTTTTAGTTGAGCAAAGAGAGTAGGGGAAGAAAGCACATTTTTCAACTCTGAGACGTGTATGTAGTTCAGGCGAACGACTGGAAGCAGGGAAATACAAAATCAGAAGGATTTAACAATAATTTATAGTTGTCGTTGGGAAAAACTTCTGATGAAAATAGGCCCTCAACGAGCCATGCATATTCAGCAGTAAATAGAACAGTTGTAAACAATTAGTCCTTTTTGTGAATTACAATGCTGATAACAGGAAGAATAGCAATAATTTACTAACCAGCTGCTGGAGCAGCTAATACCGGAACAAACAGGGGCTTTAAGGCTCGCACAGATGCCCCTACATCACATAGACGTGCAAGGCCATCGATCCATCAAACAGCGCCTCCGCCGCATACCGGACAAATTATTAAAGCAGGCCCACGCAGAAGTCGACGGACTCCTCGCTGAAGGCATTATAGAACCTTCTGAAAGCTCGTGGAGCAGCTGTCCGGTAATCGTTCCGAAAAAGGATGGCAAGACTCGGTTCTGTATAGACTACAGAGTAGTTAACCAGATGACAAAGAATGATGCATATTCTCTTCCTCACATGGACGTCCTATTGCACAATTTGCGTGACGCTCGTTATCTTTCCAAGATAGACTTGAGCCATGTGTATTACCAGATTCGTCTAGACGACGATAGCAAGGAAATAACTGCCTTTACAGTCCCGCAGAAAGAGCTGTTTGAGTACACCCGAATTCTATATGGGCTGACTAACGCCTCTGCCAGTTTTCAGCGCAGCATGGATATCTTGTTGGACCGCAATGGCAACCGAGCTCTGATCAGGCAACTGATATTCAGCAACTAGAAGCAGTACTGATCCGCCTGAATCAGGTTGGGCTCCAAATTAACAAAAAGAACTCTGAGTTTTCTGCCCGGAGGTATGTTACCTGATGTAGTAGATAAAGACGGATTGCGTACGGACCCCGACAAGCTAAAGCCCGTCACGGAATATCCGACCCCTACGAACATCAAACAGCTGAGAAATTTTTTCGAAATGGTAGGGTCGTATGCCCGCTTTATAAAATCATTGGCGCACGTAAAAGCACCACTCAGAAAACTCCTATGAAAAAACGTGAAATGGCACTGGGACAAGGCCCAGGAAGATGCATTTAACCATCTGCGTATCTTGCTAACACAAGCACCCGTGTTAGCACGCCCCATACAAGGTAGACCCTATATTTTAGAAAAGTATACGAGTAACTACGCCCTCGGTGCCGTGCTTAGTCAAGGCATGGATAATGAAGAAGACCCTATCACTTATACGAGCAGGGCATTGATTAAGGCGGAGGCAAACTACACGGTTACTGAGAAAGAGTGACTCACCGTACTCTGGGCAGTACAGAAATTTAGAGGCTATCTGTTGGGGGAAGAGTTCACGGTGATCACTGAGCACAGTAGCTTGAAATGGCTACATACGCTGAAAAACCCCACGGGCAAATTGGCAAGATGGGCCACGGCGCGGCAGGCCTACAATATGAAAATCATCGACAGGAAAGGCCCCTGCACAAAGTGCCAGACGCTCTTTCACGTTCATCTACCGCTATGCAGCGAAGCTGTTGGTACGAGATATATAAAGAGATACAAGAATGCCCAGAAAAACAGCCAGACTGGTGCATTAGAAAGGACATCCTCTTGAAACACCGCCAGAACATCTACTCGGACGTCCTATGTCCCGAAGAAGACAACTGGAAGATCGTCATCTCTTCCAAGGACCGCGAACGGATAATGTTCGAATGCCATAACACTCTGACATCCGGACATTTTGGTGTAGAAAAAATGATACAAAAGGTCTCCCGAGATTATTACTGGTCAGGAATGAGACGAGACATCTACAACTATGTAAAGCACTGCCCAGAAGGTCAGCTATACAATGTTTCTCAGAGGGTACTAGCCGGCCTAATCACGTACAGAAATGTAAAAGAGCCATGGACAGAGCGGATTTTGACATAATGGGTCCATTTCCTACCAGTAAAGGGCAAAATCGATACCTACTAATTTTCGAGGACCTCTTCACCAAATACGTGGAGTTTCGACCACTGCGTAAGGCAACTGGGCAAGCGATAGTCAAAGCGCTGGAGGAGCTCATTTTATTTAAATGGCCTTGTCCCAAGTTTTTAATTTCAGAAAATGGCACCGAGTTTGCCAATAAATTATTAAAACAACGACTCGACGAACTCGAAAAAATACAACAGCTCATAGCGGCTTACCATGCGCACACGAATCCGGTAGAGCGGGTTAACTGCACGTTCAAGGGTATGATGTCCATCTTCGTAAAAGAAGACCACAAAGACTGGGATATACACCTACTGGGATTGGCGTTTGTTATGAATACGTCTATGCACGCAAACACACAAGCCTCGAAAGCTTTCTTAAACGTCGGCAGAAAACCAAGGGAGATGCCCACGTACAAAAATATCCGCCTAAATAATCAACCGCGTCAGCCACTAACGACAGCTGACTGGCTAATGAAAGTAAAAAGATTACATATCATTAACGATTTAGTCAGAAAGTATCTTTGTGCAGCCAGCAAAAAATAGGCGCACTATTATAACAAACACAAACAAGAGGTATCATTCGAGGAAAATGAGATGGTTTGTAGATGAAGACACGTATTATCTTCGGGGCAAGATAAGTTTGTAGCCAAACTAGCACCTAAGTTTGTTGCACCGTGCCGAATCGTGAAGAAAATATTGCCTGTCATGTTCGAGCTAGAAGACCTGGGCGACAGGAAGAAAACTAGAGTACATGTTTCGGATATAAAGAAAGACTACACCCCTAATAAACCATCTCCTTTCTCAACAGATACCACCAGCAGAGAAAATGCTCCGAAACATCGGACGCGGTACAGGGCTCCGTCGGTCCACAATGACCGAATAACCGTGTCGAACAAGAGACGCACTTACTCCCAACGTAACGGGTATAACACCCGAAAACGCGGTAATACCCGTAGCCCCGGGAACGATCAGTCAAGAGACGCAAGAGCGACAACGCGATCTCGATAGTCCAGCTGCCCAGAGCCACGAAATAGCAAGTTCTGTTACCGTGGTGGCAGTAGGACAAACGATGTACACATGTGTACATTCTGCCCGTGACGCCGTCCGCTGCCGCCTCGTCTTGGAAGGGGGATGGAGTGAGCGACAGCACAGAGCAATCGCCACATGAAGGTGAAAAGACGATGCGTCAGACGTCCATTACTGTGGTAGAGGAAGATAAGGCGCATGAACGGACCGAGCCGAAACACGCACCAAAGCAGCCGACAGTCACGCCAGTTAAAGCGCAGGAGACTGTGGGACAGACTCTGCAGGAATTTGCAGGAGTGTTGGAACAGAGCGCAATCGGTCACGATCATCATATCTGATCATCGTCAGTCTACATAACAAAGCCGATGACCACATAATATCGTTCAGCTCCCACTTCAGCATACACCGCAGTGACCACCTCATGTACCTTATACCGTGATACCGGCAAATACAGTACATCATTCAGGAATCACAGTCGCGACGAAATAGGTCATGATACGGAAAACCGCGACGAATAGGAAAAATGAGCTCACGCGAGCGCGGCAATGCAAGGATTGCGCAAGGTTGGCGGACGAATAGGAGCACTAGAGAAATAGAGCATAGATTGGCATAATCGGAACGCTACTAGTCTGGTCCCTCAACGCTGTCCCACCGACAGCTGAGAGGCTACACTAAAAGATGACAACCACATTTTCAGCGAACCACATCGCAGTAAGAACCAGCGCAGCTCGAGTTGTTCCAGAAGAGTTCCAGCAGGAAGAGAAAACACAATCTCAAAGGGCGAACAAGAGTCGAGCCCGACACAAAAAGAAAAATATATTATGTATAGATTTAAAGATATCACCTGTGTAAAGGCTTAGGTTAGTTTAGGTTAGTAGTTAGTTAGTTTAGATAGTTATAATAAGGCAAGCCGCACAAATGATGCCGCGATACTGACGACATAATAGCCATTTGTTATTTCCTTTAGATATTAGAAGTAGTTTATAGTATCTAGGTTAAGCACGCAGAAATACTATCATTTAGCTGATATATTTTACTTTCTATTTTTGTTTATTTATCTGTAGTTGATTTCCGTTACAATCACTGTACAAATACCGTACAGCACAATAATTATTTTTGATTAGATGATGTTTCGTTTTTTTGCTCAATCAGCGAGAAGTTTGTACCTTAGTTTCTCTTGAACATTTGAGCAAAATACAGAGAACGCCATTCGTGCAGTGGCACCTAAAGAAAAATTTATAAATGACGCTTATGATTTTTTGTGTAATTAGAATAAGAATCCTTTAATATTATATAGAGGTATTACCGAGCGAATGTGCCTCACACGTCAGTTTGGAAGGGGGAGTTTGTAACCGGCCCAATTGCCGGTCCTTGGTGAAAACCGAGAGTTCGTGCGCGACAGCAAAAATGCGCGAAGCGCGAGCCCCGCGAGTTTGCGACCGTCGCGAAGAAAGAGGAAACGCGAGAAGAAGACCGTCTTCCCCGCTCATCTACCGAAGGACGAAGTCGGAAAAGAGAGAGATACATCAAAACTATCACCTCTACCTCAAGCCTGATTCTCCACCGGTGTCTAGCAACTTCGCGGTCATTCGGCTGATCCAATTCGCTATTCTAGCGATATCCTCGAGCTGTACGATCGTTGCACGATCGTTCTATACATCGAGATAAGCGGAGAGGAAGAACAAAAGGCAGAGAAGGAAGGAAGCCATTGAGATCGAGAAAATAGAAAGAGAGACAAAAAGAGAAGGAAGGAAGGAAGGAAGAAAAGAGAGGCCAAAAGAAAGAAGTTCGGCATGAGAGGAAGGTACAGCGGAACTCCGTCTCGGCAAGTAGTGGCATATATTTATTATTATAAGTAAAAGCGTACGCGTCCCCGCGACTAAGTATGCCATGCTTGTACGGCCGCTCCGCGTCCCCGTGAAATAGATTATGCACGTCGAATCTTTTTCCCCCTCTCCACTCCCTGGCGCTGATATTCGCCTGCGCCCGCGGAATCCGCTCCCGAGTTAGCATGTCGTCGCCGCGCGTTGTACATTTATATTGTTTTATGTAACCGCTTTCCTTGTTGTGTTAAATTGTAGACTTTGCTGCAAAACGCAAACGAAGAAATAAATGTTCTGTTTGATCTACATATAAATTTGAGCCTTGTTTATTTCCAAGTCCCGTTCCCCTATTCGCCCGTTTCAGGACCAGCGCAGTCGGCACGCAGCTGATAGCTAATACGTAAGTACACGGTAACCTATACAAAAGTACACGGTTACAATATATATACATACACAATTTAAATACGGCTTCTATGAACAAATCTATAAATAGTTTCTTGTTCGGACAGTATAAAGCGACGTCCGGATACCTCAGCACGATTTTCGGAGAGTTTTTTTTGCTCAAACCTGCACAACGTATTATATCGCCTGAACATCAAAATAAAATTTTCATGAAATTTTTCCCCTAGAAACCATATGTAAGATATATATATATATATATATATATATATATATATATATATATTATTTTAGTTTAATAAAGAATCTAAGAAAAAAAATGTTACTTGACCATATTTAGAATTTGAATAGCAGATCGTTAATTGCTATTTAGATTTGATTTTGATATTGATTCAAAAACTTTACTGAAGCAATTTGTAAGATACTCACAATGACTATTGTTCATTGCGACTAAATTATTAACTCAAATGTCACAGTTTTTCTTGGTAAGCTAATAACAATTATATTACAGACTTTAATACTTTGAGTTGAAAACACAATTAAACATATCACTTCATAACTAAACAAATATCAAGTAAAAATGTTCAATCAGTTTAACGAGAATCATAAAATCTCTTCATGAATATGTGTTGTATAATTACATTATTAAAATGATCATATAGAAAAGATATTTATTAATAGATATTATTGTACATAAAACTGACGAGGGCAGGTACAAATCAATTCGAACAAATGAATATATTAAATAATTATATTTTCCATTTTAACCTTTCGAAAACATAGAAAATATTAACATTAATATTTTAGTCACCTCCAATGCCAGAACCAGATTTTTTCTTCGAGCATTCGAACTACCGTCGTCACTATTGAATTTTAATAAATATTTAGTGGAGAAGTCTTGAATTTCCTTCTTCGTATGCGTTAAATATAGATTGGAATTTATCGACATACTTTTACTGTTAATGTATATATATATATATATATATATATATTTTCATAAAATTTTCATAAAAGCAGCAAAATAGTATCCTCAAAACGTTTATGCATTCTATATTTGTATCTATTAGTTCTTGATCTTTTGTCGTAATACGGCAATATTTATCTACTCATCACCTCCTGTCATAACTTCCATGAACTCTAAAAAACATATTATGTATTAAGCATGATAATTATTATATTTGCAAAAATTTCTATTATGTAAATAGTCTAATAATTATATGTAGAGAATCTGCATGATTGAAATTTGTATTTAATAACATTAGTTTAATATATTAATTTTTTTTCATAAAAATTACCTCTTTTCAGTAAATAATTATAAATCTAAAACTTCATTATAACAAGTAACCATTCGTATACTCAAGCTATATTTATTTAGCTGTAATATTACTACTAAATATTATAGTGCGATATTATTAGTACAATACTAGAACTTTTATTATATGTACAAAATGTTTATAGCGTTTTTTGCCAAAATGTTAGGTTTTATTATGACAACATGGTTACATATCTTTAATCAACGTATCGTCCATTAGAAAGCCATAACTTTTTCTCATCTTTCTGGCAATTTATGAATTCCAGACCAAACAATTTTCTCGTCTTTCCAGTTCAAGAATGTATCGCCAATTGTTGATCACCTCGACTGAACTGAATTCCCCAAGAGCATTCTACATTGATCGAAACAAGTGGTAGTCAGGTGGTGCTAAGTCTGGACTATACTGCGGGCGAGCTAGAATTTCTGATCCACTATTCTCCAAATTTGACCGAAGCGAAAACATATGACCGAGCGTTATCGTGATAAAAAATGACGGACTCATTACTAATGATATATTCTAGCTAACCTATGACATGGTTTGGGGTAACGTAGTGTAACAGTGGCGTGTCCCACTGAAAGCTACTTCGTGGCTCCGGCTCCGCACGCTGGTCGCTCAGCACACCACCATGTTCTGTTGGCTAACACCAGAGCACGTTTGATTTATATTTATCGTTGTGTAAGCATATCTCCGGTACAACACTCCTCGGTTTCTGGTTACTCAACGAAACATCCAACTTTTCTTTAAATATTTTATTTTTATTTCTGTTACTTCTTTCATTTTTGTTTCACGTAGCCAGTTAAGCCTGCACACTGTACTTTCGTTTCGGCTCAACAGGCCTAGGCCCTTGGCCACTTAGCACTACTTCAATTTTGTTCCAGTGTCCTTTTCGGTATTGAAATCTATTTCTCCTTCTCTCGCTCAGCACGTCAGAGAGTTGAAATAGATACTCCCCTTTACACCTTCCTGTCAGCGGGAGCCAAAGATGTTTCGGCTCACGCAGCACGCAGACAGGCATAGATCTCGACACCCAGGATCTCCTTTTGGCAGCTCACGGGTCGCACTGCACGGCCAACACGGTGGTCTGTCATTTGTTCAAGAGTACTTCATTCCAACCTTTATTCATGTAGATTCATACAATTGCCCTCAAGTATTCTAGTGAATCTTCAAAGTTTGAAATTCACTCATGCATCTATATTCACTCTGCTAAGGTCCCTTTTACAGGATCGTTCGATTACGCTCCGCGTGTGTTATCACTCCTCAAGAGATACCCGTTTATAGAGTTCCTGAGCGAGTGTGTCTTCCTTCATCTCTGTATTACTGACCAAGGTCTGTTTATAAGACCTGCAGCTTCGATCATGGTTAGCATGGAAGTCCCTAGTCAGTTGCCCTTTCGGGTCTTCCAAAACATCACCGCTCCGTGCGTTAACTCATTTACTCTGAGAGATCCTTTTTAGGGGATGTCTACTCACTCATAAAATGGAAGCTATCTTACTATCTTTTCACCCTTCCATTCATTGGTAGGAGGAGGTACTCTTTTAAGCCCATCACCCGATCAACCGAGAGAAAGCAACTAACCTTCTTCAAAGTACAGACAACGGAGGGGAATAATAATAATAATAATAATAAGAAGAAGAAGAAAAATATATAAAGATTCTAGAAAGTCCAGACTTGGATTCGAAATTAAATTTACTTGGCTGAATCATTCCAGTTTTTATTTCGAAAACCTTTACATCCTTATATTAGACACTATAATATATTATAGTATAAAGATTATAAGATTGAGAAAAATATTTATTAATTAATTTTAGAACAATCGACATAAGTACAATATAGACTGCTTAATCTTTATATGCTACTCAAATCTCGAATTTTGGGTGCAATTAGTTGCCATAAATTTCAATGCAACATTGTCGATATTCGGTGGGCCTTGCGAATACAGGCGACCTGCCGGTAGGCTACATTGCTGAGGCAACAGTTGGTCCAACTTTATTGCAAGAGGGATCCTTGCATCGCGCAGGCATATGATAGCCAGGTCCATCAACGGGCGAGGCGTAGAAATATTATGTTTATTTAAATATATATATAAATATTATTCTCAATATCTTAGGGATTACCTTGAGAATATCTTTGGAATGTAGAAAATCTGTATATATTATATATTTTTCATTAATATATTTACTGACTTGAGTGCCGGGACAGCGTTGCTGTACGCTAGCGTATTTCTTTTCTCTTCCTCTCTATTTATGGCTTTCGTTAGGACGTTTCCTATTCATTTAATTTTATCTATCTATTTCGCGTAGCCCTGGAAAATTCTCGGCCCGTTTTATAGAAAAAATGCGTAGTTGCTGGGCACAACAAAATGATCACTACCCTATGGAGGAACCATAAATATATAGTATTTTTGTGAAATGTACGAAATAACGTTATATACTGCCAGTTGTAGCATTTATAAAATTTCCGTACCTGTAACGAAACTAGCTTTCTCTCTCTCCTTGATCTCTGTACGATGAGTAAATCAGACCCTGTTTAATCGGCTCCTGAGGTAATTGTATTACTTGTTACTCATATTCTTTTATTGAGTTGTTAATTTTAGAGACAACTGGATACTCGTATTGGCTCTTTATTTTTGGAGTTTTAAATGATGTAGCTTGACTTTCAAGCCAGAGAAATTTTGTTTTTTCTGCACCAAGCAAGATGCGTCATTGTACTAAAGCGATGCTATTTGTTAAATATTCATTTATATTAGGAGTGTGAATAAGTCTTTCCCGTTTTTTGTAAGAGATGGCGCCACCAATACTGTGCGAGTATTCAATGGTTACATATGTCATAATCAAAGCTTATTCATATGTCAACAATTCCATACTAACACATTAGTTAAAATTTTTTCGCATCATAAATTTTTGATATCGTGAAAATGTCGAAATTTGAGCCGAGTCGACGTCATTTGCGGGAAGTTTCACTTTATTGGTTCAATTTGAAGAAATCTGCTGCCGAGACGCATCGATTGCTTCAGGAGGCTTATGGAGAAGGTTGTGTCGATGATTCAAGTGTTCGCGGATGGTTTCGACGCTTCAAAAGCGGTGATTTCGACGTGGAAGACAAGGAGCGTTCCGGGCGGCCGCAAATCTTTGAAGATCGAGAATTGGCGACTTTGCTTGATGAAGATTCTTGTCAAACTCAAGAAGAAGTTGCTGAAGCATTGGGAGTTGACCGAACAACCATTTCCAAGCGTTTGAAAGCCATGGGAATGATCCAAAAGCAAGGAAATTGGGTGCCGTACGAACTGAAGCTGAGAGACGTCGAACGGCGTTTTTTCACTTGCGAACAGCTGCTTCAGCGACATAAAAGAAAGGGTTTTCTGCATCGTATCGTGACTGGCGATGAAAAGTGGATACGTTACGATAATCCGAAGCGAAGAAAATCATGGGGACTACCCGGCCATGCATCATCATCGACGGCCAAGCCAAATATTCATGGCGCCAAGCTCATGCTCTGTATATGGTGGGACCAGCTAGGTGTGGTTTACTATGAGCTTCTGAAACCGAATGAAAGGATCACAGGCGAGGTCTATCGACGATAATTGATGCGTTTGAGCCGCGCACTGCGAGAAAAACGGCCACAATACTCCGACAGGCACGACAAAGTTATTTTGCAACATGACAATGCTCGCCCACATGATGCACCGCCGGTGAAAACATACTTAGAAACGCTCAAATGGGAAGTCCTACCCCACCCGCCGTATAGTCCAGACGTTGCTCCGTCTGATTATCATCTCTTCAGATCGATGACGCATGGCCTGGCTGACCAGCACTTCCATTCCTACGAGGAAGCCAAAAAATGGGTGGATGACTGGATAGAGGCCAAACCGGTCGAATTTTTTCGCAACGGGATTCGTATGTTGCCAGAAAGATGGGAAAAAGTTGTAGCTAGCGATGGCCAATACTTTCAATAATTCATTTGTAACCATTTTTTCACAATAAAGGCTCAAAATTTGAAAAAAAACGGGAAAGACTTATTCACATACCTGATAGTTACTTATAAGTAGTCAAAAATACGATAAAAAAATAGCAAATTGGTTAACTCTATATACAGCAGGTATGGGGCCTTAATCCCTGCATAATAAATAGAGCAAAATACAAAGGCGGAAGTAATTAAAATGAGTTTGATTAAAACATAAATTAATATAAATATTCATACAAGGACTGTGTACATACATGAACGGTCTATCTTCGGTAGTTTTGGATTATTGTGTATAATTGAATTACGTGACAATGTAAACATTATCATTCTAGCTTATACATTCTTAATAGACACGTATTATAGTAGGTATAATTATAACAATTTTATATTCACACAGAAATTGTCCATTGTTATTTTACGACTGCGCTTTAGCTATTAGTATAGTCTAATATTCTATAGTATAAGTGAACATTTATGTGACCTTGTCATGATTTCATTGATGGTGTAATTTCTAGAACTAGTAATACCTTTTAATATGCACATAAAATCTCCCTATTATTAACGTCAGTATGAAAACTGAGTAAATGGTGTTAATAATAGGGAGATTTTATCTGAAAATTCTGAAAATTTATCTGAATTGTTAAAAAATTATCCTAAATATAGTAAAAAATGAAGCTCTAAACGTAACGCATCTCTGATTATGCCAACTATAGCTTAAATTATTGGAGATCCCTGCCACTGTCATACTTCAATTGATTCAAGTACTTGTCACTCGTAGTGAGCTCGAAATATTGGACTAGATCTTCAATTAAGTAAGGGTGTTGAGGACAGTTAGATTGCACTTTACTAACAAAATTTTTTTCAGTTAATATTTTATTTTCAGATTAGTATACGGGGGTGACTGTATACAAGGGCAGTCTGGCTATCATTATAATTTTAATTTTAATTTTAATTTTAATTTTTATTATTTTTGAGTATTGATATATGAATGTTAATGTAGATATGTATTGATATTGTTACGTATTGTTTTCGACTGATTTTATTCGACTGTAAGACCAATTAAAAAAATATTTATTAACTTGTCACTTATTACTTTTTACAGAACTAAATAAGTTCTCTAATGATAAACAAATTAATACTAAATTGATTTAATTAAATATGTAGTTTTCTACTGAATCCCTTCTACCATAAGCTATTGAATTTACTACTTAGTAGTTTACTACTTTAGTACTAACACTGATGAATTAGCAAATTAAATGAAGTCTTTTGAAAATACAATAACTATTTCCAACTTCACTATGACTATATAGGATGTAAAAAACAAAAATGAATTTAAAAATACTGCCTCTAGTCACTGATACTTATACTCACTGATTCATGTTAATTGAAAAATTCTAGCCTTCTAAGGGCTTTATAATTACACCAGTTGAGATTGCTAATATGATATTTTCTACAGACTAAATTATATTTATGAGGAAGGATGATGTATCAGTATGTATGGACAAAATCAATATAAAGTTAAACTATCATCTCTCTTTGAATCTAAATAAAGTAATAAAATTGAATTTCTTATTTCTGAATTCTCAGTTGGCAAAAACAGAGTATTATCGAGGCGAAAAATATCTTGATCAATTATTAAAATTACTGTGTGACTATCTACGAACTTACTCACATATTGTAGTGACTCGAAATTTTAAGGTAAACGTTAAAATAAATAGCGATGTAACAGCTTATGTGAGATATGTGCTTAAAGCTTCATCACTATATCTAATTCTGTTGAGGCCTATCCACCGCGCTAGATTTTATAATAGAGAACATCAGTAGCATACTAAATCTCTCTCTCATTTATTATTTTGCAGGTTCGATAAAATATACTAAATCAAATAGATTTTTGGTCGCCCACCAGGGGTTGTCGCTCTAACATAGGCCTCGTAACAGGCCTTCGTCTGGAGAGTCTGAACGACTGACCCTGTTATCGCCTGTGGGAGTCTGGAAATCTGGCCAGGGTCACCTAGGAATAGAGCTAAAATACGCTTGATGCGGAGTATCGCCTCTTGAGCCTCAAAGTAGCCCCCGCCCGGCCGGCTTACCTATAGACGGGCTCTACTCGTCGGGCCTTTCCGCGGTCTAAGAATACGCCTCGAGGCTCTCGAGTACAAACACTGAGACTACACAGAGGCTAAATATAACCTTCCATTGTGTTTGGGGAGGGATCCGATCCCCAATCCCAAGTTAGGAGCCATTGTGCCGAAGGGAATCACTTGTCTGCTAGGGATATAGTGGTCTCAAACAATGACTCGAGGACACCGGGCGACCTCTTCAAGTATTGAATCTTACCGGCACTTACGGTAAATATAAATACCTTTCGCTTTATATTTTCACCATTTTCGATTTTAATTATTTGATCTAAAGAATACTCAAATAAGTATGGTAAATTAATCAATTAAAGTAAAACTTAGATATGCACTTGTTATATTCATCTGATCAATTTCCAGATATAATTAACTCAAAATAACTATAAGGATACGCACTGATTCTAATCTTGGTACTGGCTCGAAAGTATCGTAGTAGTTGACTTTATAGACCTGGGAAAATCTGCTGGCCACTAATCTAGCTTTCCTTATTTTTATATGTCTATCTATGTTCATTTTATGTGTCCACGCTATCTTTGAGTCAATTATATTGCATTCTGATTTTGTTATTATTTCCCAAGTATTATTTTTTATCAATTCATTAAATTTATTACATATAGCCTCATTCCAGTTTAGTGCTCTGGTTTTACTGAAAAAGTGAAAAGTAGTCTCAGTATAAGTGAATAAGTTATTATCAATATCTGTATTTATAAAACTTTCAATGTCTGTTGCGATTTCGGTTCTTTTGGAACATTTTCGACCTTCGAGATCTTTTGGTGCCTTCCGGGCTCACCTTTTTTAACGTCACAGACATCTCCAGTAGTCGCTTCTTTATATACTGTTGATAGTTTGTTAAGTCGTTACATTTCTCATTATTATCTAATTTAGTTTTAATTTTCTTCTCTTATGCAGCCTGACGAGGAGCGGTGCTCACTCATTTCAAGGAAGTGTGTCAAGCGTATAATGCATATGTTCACGTCTCTCAGCAGAGTTGAGGCGATAAGAGCGAATCATTTCGAGGTACGAGAAGCAGATCATGAAATCAAAGTTCCATTAGTAGTAAGAGTTGTGTACGGTAAGAGCATACTAATTGCTACAAGTATAAATAACATAATAAATATATAAAGTCGATGCGCAAAATGCAATCGAGTTTGTTACGGCACGTTGAACAGCTAACCGAAATAATATGATGTGGTAAACTGATTGCCGCATTTAGCATGAATACCGGCACATAGCAGTACGTGCCACTCAGATAAAATCGATACTGACAGTATATACACTGTAGAATAACTCAGGATCGCATTACAGGGAAATCACACGTTAAATTTCAAGATGCAATTACATGCAGATATGTTGGTAAATCCGTGGCTAACTCGACTGAGTAGTAATTTAGAATAGTCACTGTAGTGACAACCTCACCGCAAGACATATTGACTGTTTTTTGCGGCGCATATATAGTCTCTAGGGGTGTCTCTCCGACCAATATTCTGGTTTACCGGTGATATAGACTATAATATACATTTCTTCTTGATAAGGGATGAAGATTGACGATCTCTCTCAAGCCTTGATGAGCGTGAAGGACATTCCTGGATTGTGACTCATAGGGAATTTTGGAGGCATGTTTCGTCGTAAGAATCACGGGCGCTACTGTCATAGGTGGACTGACTTCACTCAAGTGGTACACCATTTTTATAGAAAGAATTCGAGTAAAAATAACAAATTGCCACACACAAAGCATGGTAAAAGTCTGAAGTTTTTGACTTTCAAAACTCGTCGAGGAAGAATATGTTCCAAGTAACGAAGCGAATCAATACTCACTGACTGACCGATTCTTTTCATGTTCCAGTGAAAACTTTTCCACGAGACAAAAGTGAGACATCTTTACTCGTAAGAAAGAGTTAAGAATAACGAACACATCCAAATTTTAAAAAGTATGTTTATTTCATCTGGATAAGTACAAGGAAACCCACCAGAATAAAAGGGATGAAATTCGAGCCATATTGCAATTTATTCAAAGAAAAGACGTTTCATTTTCCCGAATGAAATTATTATAATACTTCAACAGAATTTATGTCAAACAGACTGTCCAAACTGCAAGACATGGCAATTGATCACTTGTCGATAAAATAATTCATAATTATGTAAAAATTGAAGATGATTTTGTTAAGAATAACTTTATTCGACGTTTCGTACCGATGACCCACCAAGGATCCATTATACAACAGGAACAGGACAATAACTCCTTTGTTCCGTTAAATTTGTTAATAAATTCGTTAATAATTAATCTCGATGTGTCTTTCCGATTCATGAGAAAATTCGAAACAACGCAGATACCAGGTGATCACCAGTAGATACCGTAACCTCTTCCTTTCTGCACTCCAATAATAAAAAAAATTCAACCAAAATGAAAATGCATTTTTGTCCATCACAATTATTATTCGGACGGGAATTGAGTGTGTTTCGCCTAATATTAAAAGAAATAACGGAAACGAAGTGGCAGTGTGGGATAAATAGAAAGTAATTGATTATAAAGACTCATATAACAAAAGAAAAACATTTTATTTCTGTTTAATAATGAAATAAAAATATTTTTGCTAATTGCCATGTCAAAAACTATATAAATGTTTAGCTCTGCTACAAATATTTATTATTATTAATTCTACACATCTCAAGATTACTCTTATCTATTTTCTTTCATTAATCTACATCTATATATTGTTTCGAATATTTCTTAGATTTACTCTATACTTTCAATCTTCAAAATGTAAAGATTTTAGAACAGGCTATTACAAATAAATATAAAAAGCAAACTCTTGAAAATATTCATATTTTAAGATATCGCAAAACTTTTAAGAATAATTTTAGAGTCATTAAAATTAGATGAAATCTATCTGTATATATTAATATAAAATCTTGTGTGAAATGACGTGACGTGGGGATTAAAAAAAATTTTTTAGAAATAATGTAGTCGGCGGGAGTTTGGTATTTATAGTAGCGTGGTTGATTTTTATTTTACATTTAGTTACTAAAAATAAACCGAAATGATTCGAATGGTCGAATGAATTTATTATTATTATTTTTTGTAAAAGTA